>OU452232.1:0-600000 GCA_911728455.2 Marthasterias glacialis
TTAGTATTATTTACTACTATTTAATATTATTTAGTATTATTTCTTATTGATAATATTTGACTATTATTTAAAATCATTTGATATTTTTGATATTATTTAGTATTATTTAGTAATAATTAGTGTTATTTAATAATATTTAAAATAATTTAATATTCTTGAGTATAATTTATTATTATTTAGTAATATTTTGTATTAATTGGTATTATTTACTATTATTAAATTGTATTTAGTATTATTTATCATTTAAGATTAATTAATATAATTTACTATTATTTAGTATTATTTGGTATTTGTTAGTATTATTTAATATTATTTAATATTATTTTACATTATTAGTATTACTTAGTACTATTTAGTATGACTTAGCATTAATTCCGATTTAGTATTATTTAGTATAACTTGCTATTATTTAGTATTATTTAGTATTATTTCACATTATTTAAAATTATTTAGTATTATTTAGTATTATTTGGTATTATTAGTATTATTTATTATTATTTAATATAATTTACTATTATTAAGTATTATTTAGTATTAATCAGTATTATTATATACTATTTAATATTATTTAGTATTTAGTATTAATTGGTATTATTTAATAATATTTAATATTATTTCATATTCTTGAGTATTATTTTGTATTATTGGTATTATTCAACATTACTTAGTATTACTTAGTACTATTTAGTATGACTTAGCATTAATTACGATTTAGTATTGATTAGTATAACTTGCTATTATTTAGTATTATTTAGTATTATTTCACATTATTTAAAATTATTTAGTATTATTTGGTATTATTTAGTATTATTTGATATTACTCAGTATTATTAAGTATTATTTATTATTATTTAATATAATTTACGATTATTAAGTATTATTTGGTATTATTTAGTATCATTTGGTATTTTTTAGTATTATTTAATGTTATTTAGTATTACTTAGTATTATATAGTTTTATTTAGTATTATCTAGTATAACTTGGTATTATTTAGTATTATTGAGTACTATTTAGTATCATTTGGTATTATTTACTATTATTTAATTTAATTAAATAAAATTTATTATTCATTGTTATTGAGTAATATTTCGTAATATTTGGTATTATTTAATATTATTAAGTATTATTTAGTATTATTTAATAATATTTGGTATTATTTATAATATTTAATATACTTTAGTATTATTTTGTATTATTTATTACTACTTAGTATTATTTGGTATTATTAAGTATTTGGTATTATTTATTACTACTTAGTATTATTTTAATATGTAAAATTATTTAATATAGTTTAGTATTATTTGGTATTATTTATTACTACTTAGTATTATTTGGTATTATTAAGTATTTGGTATTATTTGGTATTATTTCGTATTATTTAATATAATTTACTATTACTTATTTAGTATTATTTGGTATTATTTAATATTATTTAGTATTATGTTGTATTATTTGGTATTATTTATTATTACTTAGTATTATTTAAGATTACTTAGTATTATTTAATATAATTTACTATTATTTAGTATTATTTGGTATTATTTAGTATCATTTGGTGTGATTTGGTATTATTTAGTATTATTTGGTATTATTTGGTACTATTTGGTACTTTTTGGTATTATTAAGTATTACTTAATATAATTTGCTAATACTTATTTAGTATTATTTGGTATTATTTATATTAATTTACTATTTTTTAGTATTATTTGGTATTATTGAGTATCATTTGGTATTATTTAGTATTATTTGGTATTATTTAGTATTATTTAAGATTATTTAATTTTAAATATTATTTAGCATTACTTAGTATTATTTAGTATTTGGTATTATTTAGTATTTTGGTATTATTTAGTGTTATTTACTACTACTTAATATAGTTTACTATTATTTATTATTTAGTATTATCTGGTGTTATGTAGTATTATTTAGTATGAGTTAGTACTATTTGGTATTATTTAGTATTATTTAATATTATTAAATATAATTACTATTCATTGTTATTGAGTATTATTTGGTATTATTTGGTATTATTTAGTGTTATTTAATAATATTTAATATTTAAAAGTATTTATTATTTAATATCATTTGTATTATTTGCAACTGTTTAATACTATTTTATATTCTTAGTTTATTATTTAATATTTTTAAGTATTATTTTGTATTATTTGGTATTATTCAATATTACTTAGTATTATTTAGTATTATTTATCATT
The DNA here is from genome assembly GCA_911728455.2 of Marthasterias glacialis. Lineage (NCBI taxonomy): Eukaryota > Metazoa > Echinodermata > Asteroidea > Forcipulatida > Asteriidae > Marthasterias > Marthasterias glacialis. The sequence continues at coordinate 2,215 of OU452232.1, forward strand.
TAAGATAAATTAATATAATTTACTATTATTTAGTATTATTTGGTATTTGTTAGTATTATTTAATACTATTTAATATTATTTTACATTATTAGTATTACTTAGTACTATTAAGTATGACTTAGCATTAATTACGATTTAGTATAACTTGCTATTATTTAGTATTATTTATTATTTAGTATTATTTAGTATTATTTAGCATTATTTAAAATCATTTAGTATTATTTGGTATTATTTGGTATTAATTAGTATTTTTTAATATTACTCAGTATTATTTATTATTTAATATAATTTACTATTATTAAGTATTATTTGGTATTATTTAGTATCATTTGGTATTATTTAGTATTATTTAATATTATTTAGTAATACTTAGTATTATATAGTTTTATTTAGTATTATCTAGTATAACTTGGTATTATTTAGTATTGAGTACTATTTAGTATTATTTGGTATTATTTACTATAATTTAATTTGATTAAATATAATTTATTATTCATTGTTATTGAGTAATATTTGGTAATATTTGGTATTATTTAATAATAATTAATATTATTTAATATCATTAAGTATTATTTAGTATTATTTAATAATATTTGGTATTATTTATAATTATTTAATATAGTTTAGTATTATTTGGTTTTATTTATTACTACTTAGTATTATTTGGTATTAAGTATTTGGTATAATTTGGTATTATTTAGTATTATTTAATATTATTTTGTATTATTTTGTCTTATTTGGTATTATTTAGTATCATCTCGTATTATTTAATATTACTTCGTATTATTTAGTGTTATTTATTATTAATTATTAATTAATATAATTTACTATTATTTAGTACTACTTGGTATCAATTGGTATTAATTGGTATTATTTAGTATTATTTAATATTTAATATTATTTAATATTCTTGAGTATTATTTAGCATTATTTAATATTATTTGGTGTTATTTGGTAGTATTTAGTATTATTTGGTATTATTTAATATTACTTCGTGTTATTTAGTATTATTTATTATTAAATATTAATTAATATAATTTAATATTATTGAGTATTATTAAGTATTATTTGGTATTTTTAGGATTATTTAAGATTATTTAATATTAGTTAATATTATTTATGATTATTTAATATTAATTAGTAATATTTAGTACTATTTAATGTATTTTGTAATATTTGGTATTATTTAATATTACTTAGTATTATTTAGTATTATTTGGTATTATTTAGTGTTATTTAGTATTATTTAATATTATTAAATATAATTTAATATTTAATATTTTTTACTATTATTTGGTATTATTTGGTATTATTTAGTATTATTTATTATTATTTAGTATTACTTAGTATTTAGTTTTATTTAGTATTATCTAGTATAACTTGGTTTTATTTAGTATTATTAAGTACTATTTAGTATTATTTGGCATTATTTAGTATTATTTAAAATTATTAAATATAATTTAATATTTTCTATTATTGAGTATTATTTGGTATTTTTGGTATTATTTAATTTTATTTACTATTATTTAGTATTATTTGGTATTATTTAGTATCATTTGGTATTATTTGGTATTATTTAGTATTATTTAATATTATTTATTATTTATTTAGTATTATCTAGTATTTCTTGGTATTATTTAGTACGATTTAGTACTATTTGGTATTATTTAGTATTATTTAATATTATTAAATATAATTACTATTATTGTTATTGAGTATTATTTGGTATTATTTGGTATCATTTTGTTATCTTTAGTGCTACTTAATAATATTTAATATTTAATAATATTTAATATTTAAAATTTAATATTATTTAGTATTATTTTGTATTATTTGGTATTATTTGATATTACTTATTTGGTATTATTTAATATTATTTGGTATTACTTGGTATTACTTGGTATTATTTGGTATTATTTAGTATTATTTATTATTTAATTTTAATTAATATAATTTACTATTATTTAGTATTATTTGGTATAACTTGGTATTATTTAGTATTATTTAATATTAAATATTGTTGAGTATTATTCAATATTATTAGTATTATTTGGTATTATTTGGTATTATTTCATATTACTTATTTGGTATTATTTAATATTATTTGGTATTATTTGGTATTACTTGGTATTATTTAAGATTACTTAGTAGTATTTAGTATTATTTAATATTATTTAATATAATTTACTATTATTTAGTATTATTTGGTATCATTTAGTATCATTTGGTAAAATTTGGTATCATTTGGTATTATTTAGTATCATTTGGTATTATTTAAGATTATTTAAGATTATTTAATATTAAATATTATTTAGCATTACTTAGTATTATTTAGTTTTTGGTATAATTTAGTATTTTGGTTATTTTTAGTATTAATTAATATAGTTTACTATTTTTTAATATATAGTATCATTTGGTATTATTTGGTATTATTTGGTATTATTTAGTATTATTTAATATTATTAAATATAATTACTATTGATTGTTATTGAGTATTATTTGGTATTATTTGGTATTAATTGGTATTATTTAAAGCTATTTAATAATATTTAATATTTAATATTTCTAATTATTTAATATTTAACATTATTTAATATTTAATATTATTTAATATTTTTTTGTATTATTTGGTATTATTTGGTATGATTTAATATTACTTATTTGGTATTATTTAGTATTATTTGGTATTACTTGGTATTATTTGGTATTATTAAGTATTATTTGGTAATTTTTTGAGGATTATTTAAGATTATTTAATATTAGGTAAAATTATTTATGATTATTTAATATTAATTAGTAGTATTTAGTACTATTTAATGTATTTAATATTATTTTGTATTATTTGTTATTAAATAATATTACTTAGTATTATTTAGTATTAGTTAGTTTTATTTGGTATTATTTTGTATTATTTAGTATTACTTAGTATAATTTAGTATGACAGCATTAATTACGATTATTTAGTATTAATTACTATTATTTAATATAATTTACTATTATTTAGTATTGTTTGGTATTATTTAGTATCATTTGGTATCATTTGGTATTATTTAGTATCATTTGGTATTATTTGGTATTATTTAGTATTATTTAGTAATAATTAGTATTATTTAATAATATTTAAAATTATTTAATATTCTTGAGTATAATTTTATATTATTTAGTAATATTTTGTATTAATTGGTATTATTTACTATTATTTAATTTTATTTAGTATTACTTAGTATTACTTACTATTATTAAATATTATTTAATATAATTTACTATTATTTATTATTATTTAGTATAATTTAGTATTATTTGGTATTATTTAAAATTACTTAGTATCATTTAGTATTACCTAGTATAACTAGGAATTATTTAGTAATATTTAGTATTATCTAAAATTATTAAATATAATTCACTATTCTTTATTATTGAGTACTATTTGGTTTTATTTCATAATATTTAATATCTAATATCATTTAGTATCATTTAATATTACTTAGTATTATTTAGTATTATTTATTAATATTTTTTATTTAATATTAATGAATATAATTTAGTATCATTTAGTATTATTTTTTATTTTTGGTATTATTTAGTATTATTTAATATAATTTACTATTATGTATTATTTAGTATTATTTGGTATTTCTGAATATTATTTAGTATTATTTGGTATTATTTATTATTACTTAGTATTACTAAGTATTATTTAGTATTATTTAATAGTATTTAGTATTATTTGGTATTATTTAGTAGTATTTAAGATTTTTTAGTATTAAATACTATTTAATATTATTTTGCATTACTTAGTATTACTTAGTATTTTGGTATTATTTAGTATTATTTAATATTATTTCATATTATTTAATATTATTTCTTATATTTCATATTATTTAGTATTATTTATTGTTATTTAGTTTCATTTGGTATTATTTGGTATTTAATATTACTTAGTACTATTTAGTATTTAATATTAATTAATATAATTTACTATTGTTTGGTATTACTTAGTATTATCTAGTATAACTTGGTAGTATTATTTAATGTTGTTTAAAATTATTTAGTATTATTAAGTAATATTATTATTTGGTATTATTTAGTATTATTTAATATTATTTAGTGTTAATTAGTATTATTTGCTATGATTTAGTATTAAAGAAAATTTTAATAAATATTACTTAGTGTTATTTAGCATTATTTAGTATTTTTGGTTCTATTTAGTATGATTTAATATTATTTAATATAGTTTATTATTATTTATTACTTGGTACTATTTGGTATTATTTAGTATTATTTAATATTATTTAATATTAATTAATATTATTTAGTATTAATCAGTATTATTTTATGCTATTTAATATTATTTAATATTATTAAGTATGATTTAATATTGTTGAGTATTATTTGGTATTATTTTAGATTATTTAAGATTATTTAGTATTAAATATTATTAAGTGTTATTTAGCATTATTTGGTATTTTTTAGTAATATTTAATATTATTTCATACTATTTAATATTATTTAGTATTAAGTACTTTTTAATGTTATTTAGTATTATTTGGTATCATTTAATATTACTTAGTATTATTTGGTATTATTTAGTATTATTTGGTATTATTTGATATTATTTTATATTTACTATTATTTAGTAGGACTTAGCATTAACAACGATTATTTAATATTATCTAGTATAACTTGGTATTTTTTAGTGTTATTTAATATTATTTAATAATATTTATTATTAGTTAAAATTATTTAGTATTATTTGGTATTATTCAGTATTATTTAATTCTATTTAGTGTTATTTAATATTTTATATTTAATAATATTTAATATTATTTCATATTATTTAGTATTATTTACTACTATTTAATATTATTTAGTATTATTTCTTATTGATAATATTTGATATTATTTAAAATCATTTGATATTTTTGATATTATTTAGTATTATTTAGTAATAATTAGTGTTATTTAATAATATTTAAAATAATTTAATATTCTTGAGTATAATTTATTATTATTTAGTAATATTTTGTATTAATTGGTATTATTTACTATTATTAAATTGTATTTAGTATTATTTATCATTTAAGATTAATTAATATAATTTACTATTATTTAGTATTATTTGGTATTTGTTAGTATTATTTAATATTATTTAATATTATTTTACATTATTAGTATTACTTAGTACTATTTAGTATGACTTAGCATTAATTCCGATTTAGTATTATTTAGTATAACTTGCTATTATTTAGTATTATTTAGTATTATTTCACATTATTTAAAATTATTTAGTATTATTTAGTATTATTTGGTATTATTTAGTATTATTTATTATTATTTAATATAATTTACTATTATTAAGTATTATTTAGTATTAATCAGTATTATTATATACTATTTAATATTATTTAGTATTTAGTATTAATTGGTATTATTTAATAATATTTAATATTATTTCATATTCTTGAGTATTATTTTGTATTATTTGGTATTATTCAACATTACTTAGTATTACTTAGTACTATTTAGTATGACTTAGCATTAATTACGATTTAGTATTGATTAGTATAACTTGCTATTATTTAGTATTATTTAGTATTATTTCACATTATTTAAAATTATTTAGTATTATTTGGTATTATTTAGTATTATTTGATATTACTCAGTATTATTAAGTATTATTTATTATTATTTAATATAATTTACGATTATTAAGTATTATTTGGTATTATTTAGTATCATTTGGTATTTTTTAGTATTATTTAATGTTATTTAGTATTACTTAGTATTATATAGTTTTATTTAGTATTATCTAGTATAACTTGGTATTATTTAGTATTATTGAGTACTATTTAGTATCATTTGGTATTATTTACTATTATTTAATTTAATTAAATAAAATTTATTATTCATTGTTATTGAGTAATATTGCGTAATATTTGGTATTATTTAATATTATTAAGTATTATTTAGTATTATTTAATAATATTTGGTATTATTTATAATATTTAATATACTTTAGTATTATTTTGTATTATTTATTACTACTTAGTATTATTTGGTATTATTAAGTATTTGGTATTATTTATTACTACTTAGTATTATTTAATATGTAAAATTATTTAATATAGTTTAGTATTATTTGGTATTATTTATTACTACTTAGTATTATTTGGTATTATTAAGTATTTGGTATTATTTGGTATTATTTCGTATTATTTAATATAATTTACTATTACTTATTTAGTATTATTTGGTATTATTTAATATTATTTAGTATTATGTTGTATTATTTGGTATTATTTATTATTACTTAGTATTATTTAAGATTACTTAGTATTATTTAATATAATTTACTATTATTTAGTATTATTTGGTATTATTTAGTATCATTTGGTGTGATTTGGTATTATTTAGTATTATTTGGTATTATTTGGTACTATTTGGTACTTTTTGGTATTATTAAGTATTACTTAATATAATTTGCTAATACTTATTTAGTATTATTTGGTATTATTTATATTAATTTACTATTTTTTAGTATTATTTGGTATTATTGAGTATCATTTGGTATTATTTAGTATTATTTGGTATTATTTAGTATTATTTAAGATTATTTAATTTTAAATATTATTTAGCATTACTTAGTATTATTTAGTATTTGGTATTATTTAGTATTTTGGTATTATTTAGTGTTATTTACTACTACTTAATATAGTTTACTATTATTTATTATTTAGTATTATCTAGTGTTATGTAGTATTATTTAGTATGAGTTAGTACTATTTGGTATTATTTAGTATTATTTAATATTATTAAATATAATTACTATTCATTGTTATTGAGTATTATTTGGTATTATTTGGTATTATTTAGTGTTATTTAATAATATTTAATATTTAAAAGTATTTATTATTTAATATCATTTGTATTATTTGCAACTGTTTAATACTATTTTATATTCTTAGTTTATTATTTAATATTTTTAAGTATTATTTTGTATTATTTGGTATTATTCAATATTACTTAGTATTATTTAGTATTATTTATCATTTAAGATAAATTAATATAATTTACTATTATTTAGTATTATTTGGTATTTGTTAGTATTATTTAATACTATTTAATATTATTTTACATTATTAGTATTACTTAGTACTATTAAGTATGACTTAGCATTAATTACGATTTAGTATAACTTGCTATTATTTAGTATTATTTATTATTTAGTATTATTTAGTATTATTTAGCATTATTTAAAATCATTTAGTATTATTTGGTATTATTTGGTATTAATTAGTATTTTTTAATATTACTCAGTATTATTTATTATTTAATATAATTTACTATTATTAAGTATTATTTGGTATTATTTAGTATCATTTGGTATTATTTAGTATTATTTAATATTATTTAGTAATACTTAGTATTATATAGTTTTATTTAGTATTATCTAGTATAACTTGGTATTATTTAGTATTGAGTACTATTTAGTATTATTTGGTATTATTTACTATAATTTAATTTGATTAAATATAATTTATTATTCATTGTTATTGAGTAATATTTGGTAATATTTGGTATTATTTAATAGTAATTAATATTATTTAATATCATTAAGTATTATTTAGTATTATTTAATAATATTTGGTATTATTTATAATTATTTAATATAGTTTAGTATTATTTGGTTTTATTTATTACTACTTAGTATTATTTGGTATTAAGTATTTGGTATAATTTGGTATTATTTAGTATTATTTAATATTATTTTGTATTATTTTGTCTTATTTGGTATTATTTAGTATCATCTCGTATTATTTAATATTACTTCGTATTATTTAGTGTTATTTATTATTAATTATTAATTAATATAATTTACTATTATTTAGTACTACTTGGTATCAATTGGTATTAATTGGTATTATTTAGTATTATTTAATATTTAATATTATTTAATATTCTTGAGTATTATTTAGCATTATTTAATATTATTTGGTGTTATTTGGTAGTATTTAGTATTATTTGGTATTATTTAATATTACTTCGTGTTATTTAGTATTATTTATTATTAAATATTAATTAATATAATTTACTATTATTGAGTATTATTAAGTATTATTTGGTATTTTTAGGATTATTTAAGATTATTTAATATTAGTTAATTATTATTTATGATTATTTAATATTAATTAGTAATATTTAGTACTATTTAATGTATTTTGTAATATTTGGTATTATTTAATATTACTTAGTATTATTTAGTATTATTTGGTATTATTTAGTGTTATTTAGTATTATTTAATATTATTAAATATAATTTAATATTTAATATTTTTTACTATTATTTGGTATTATTTGGTATTATTTAGTATTATTTATTATTATTTAGTATTACTTAGTATTTAGTTTTATTTAGTATTATCTAGTATAACTTGGTTTTATTTAGTATTATTAAGTACTATTTAGTATTATTTGGCATTATTTAGTATTATTTAAAATTATTAAATATAATTTAATATTTTCTATTATTGAGTATTATTTGGTATTTTTGGTATTATTAATTTTATTTACTATTATTTAGTATTATTTGGTATTATTTAGTATCATTTGGTATTATTTGGTATTATTTAGTATTATTTAATATTATTTATTATTTATTTAGTATTATCTAGTATTTCTTGGTATTATTTAGTACGATTTAGTACTATTTGGTATTATTTAGTATTATTTAATATTATTAAATATAATTACTATTTATTGTTATTGAGTATTATTTGGTATTATTTGGTATCATTTTGTTATCTTTAGTGCTACTTAATAATATTTAATATTTAATAATATTTAATATTTAAAATTTAATATTATTTAGTATTATTTTGTATTATTTGGTATTATTTGATATTACTTATTTGGTATTATTTAATATTATTTGGTATTACTTGGTATTACTTGGTATTATTTGGTATTATTTAGTATTATTTATTATTTAATTTTTATTTAATATAATTTACTATTATTTAGTATTATTTGGTATAACTTGGTATTATTTAGTATTATTTAATATTAAATATTGTTGAGTATTATTCAATATTATTAGTATTATTTTGTATTATTTGGTATTATTTCATATTACTTATTTGGTATTATTTAATATTATTTGGTATTATTTGGTATTACTTGGTATTATTTAAGATTACTTAGTAGTATTTAGTATTATTTAATATTATTTAATATAATTTACTATTATTTAGTATTATTTGGTATCATTTAGTATCATTTGGTAAAATTTGGTATCATTTGGTATTATTTAGTATCATTTGGTATTATTTAAGATTATTTAAGATTATTTAATATTAAATATTATTTAGCATTACTTAGTATTATTTAGTTTTTGGTATAATTTAGTATTTTGGTTATTTTTAGTATTAATTAATATAGTTTACTATTTTTTAATATATAGTATCATTTGGTATTATTTGGTATTATTTGGTATTATTTAGTATTATTTAATATTATTAAATATAATTACTATTGATTGTTATTGAGTATTATTTGGTATTATTTGGTATTAATTGGTATTATTTAAAGCTATTTAATAATATTTAATATTTAATATTTCTAATTATTTAATATTTAACATTATTTAATATTTAATATTATTTAATATTTTTTTGTATTATTTGGTATTATTTGGTATGATTTAATATTACTTATTTGGTATTATTTAGTATTATTTGGTATTACTTGGTATTATTTGGTATTATTAAGTATTATTTGGTAATTTTTTGAGGATTATTTAAGATTATTTAATATTAGGTAAAATTATTTATGATTATTTAATATTAATTAGTAGTATTTAGTACTATTTAATGTATTTAATATTATTTTGTATTATTTGTTATTAAATAATATTACTTAGTATTATTTAGTATTAGTTAGTTTTATTTGGTATTATTTTGTATTATTTAGTATTACTTAGTATAATTTAGTATGACTTAGCATTAATTACGATTATTTAGTATTAATTACTATTATTTAATATAATTTACTATTATTTAGTATTGTTTGGTATTATTTAGTATCATTTGGTATCATTTGGTATTATTTAGTATCATTTGGTATTATTTGGTATTATTTAGTATTATTTAGTAATAATTAGTATTATTTAATAATATTTAAAATTATTTAATATTCTTGAGTATAATTTTATATTATTTAGTAATATTTTGTATTAATTGGTATTATTTACTATTATTTAATTTTATTTAGTATTACTTAGTATTACTTACTATTATTAAATATTATTTAATATAATTTACTATTATTTATTATTATTTAGTATAATTTAGTATTATTTGGTATTATTTAAAATTACTTAGTATCATTTAGTATTACCTAGTATAACTAGGAATTATTTAGTAATATTTAGTATTATCTAAAATTATTAAATATAATTCACTATTCTTTATTATTGAGTACTATTTGGTTTTATTTCATAATATTTAATATCTAATATCATTTAGTATCATTTAATATTACTTAGTATTATTTAGTATTATTTATTAATATTTTTTATTTAATATTAATGAATATAATTTAGTATCATTTAGTATTATTTTTTATTTTTGGTATTATTTAGTATTATTTAATATAATTTACTATTATGTATTATTTAGTATTATTTGGTATTTCTGAATATTATTTAGTATTATTTGGTATTATTTATTATTACTTAGTATTACTAAGTATTATTTAGTATTATTTAATAGTATTTAGTATTATTTGGTATTATTTAGTAGTATTTAAGATTTTTTAGTATTAAATACTATTTAATATTATTTTGCATTACTTAGTATTACTTAGTATTTTGGTATTATTTAGTATTATTTAATATTATTTCATATTATTTAATATTATTTCTTATATTTCATATTATTTAGTATTATTTATTGTTATTTAGTTTCATTTGGTATTATTTGGTATTTAATATTACTTAGTACTATTTAGTATTTAATATTAATTAATATAATTTACTATTGTTTGGTATTACTTAGTATTATCTAGTATAACTTGGTAGTATTATTTAATGTTGTTTAAAATTATTTAGTATTATTAAGTAATATTATTATTTGGTATTATTTAGTATTATTTAATATTATTTAGTGTTAATTAGTATTATTTGCTATGATTTAGTATTAAAGAAAATTTTAATAAATATTACTTAGTGTTATTTAGCATTATTTAGTATTTTTGGTTCTATTTAGTATGATTTAATATTATTTAATATAGTTTATTATTATTTATTACTTGGTACTATTTGGTATTATTTAGTATTATTTAATATTATTTAATATTAATTAATATTATTTAGTATTAATCAGTATTATTTTATGCTATTTAATATTATTTAATATTATTAAGTATGATTTAATATTGTTGAGTATTATTTGGTATTATTTTAGATTATTTAAGATTATTTAGTATTAAATATTATTAAGTGTTATTTAGCATTATTTTGTATTTTTTAGTAATATTTAATATTATTTCATACTATTTAATATTATTTAGTATTAAGTACTTTTTAATGTTATTTAGTATTATTTGGTATCATTTAATATTACTTAGTATTATTTGGTATTATTTGGTATTATTTGGTATTATTTGGTATTATTTGGTATTATTTGATATTATTTTATATTTACTATTATTTAGTAGGACTTAGCATTAACAACGATTATTTAATATTATCTAGTATAACTTGGTATTTTTTAGTGTTATTTAATATTATTTAATAATATTTATTATTAGTTAAAATTATTTAGTATTATTTGGTATTATTCAGTATTATTTAATTCTATTTAGTGTTATTTAATATTTTATATTTAATAATATTTAATATTATTTCATATTATTTAGTATTATTTACTACTATTTAATATAATTTAGTATTATTTCTTATTGATAATATTTGATATTATTTAAAATCATTTGATATTTTTGATATTATTTAGTATTATTTAGTAATAATTAGTGTTATTTAATAATATTTAAAATAATTTAATATTCTTGAGTATAATTTATTATTATTTAGTAATATTTTGTATTAATTGGTATTATTTACTATTATTAAATTGTATTTAGTATTATTTAGTATTACTTACTATTATTAAGTATTTAATATAATTTACTATTATTTATTATTATTTAGTATTATTTAGTATTATTTAAAATTATTAAATACAATTCACTATTCTTTATTATTGAGTACTATTTGGTTTTATTTCATAATATTTAATATTTAATATCATTTAGTATCATTTAATATTACTTAGTATTATTTAGTATTATTTATAAATATTTTTTATTTAATATTAATGAATATAATTTAGTATCATTTAGTATTATTTGTTATTTTTGGTATTATTTAGTATTATTTAATATGATTTACTATTATTTAGTATTATTTAATATTATTTACTATTATTTGGTATTATTGAATACTATTTAGTATTATTTGGTATTATTTGGTATTATTCAGTATTATTTAATTCTAATTAGTGTTATTTAATATTTTATATTTAATAATATTTAATATTATTTCATATTATTTAGTATTATTTACTACTATTTAATATTATTTAGTATTATTTCTTATTGATAATATTTGATATTATTTAATATCATTTGATATTTTTGATATTATTTAGTATTATTTAGTAATAATTAGTATTATTTAATAATATTTAAAATTATTTAATATTCTTGAGTATAATTTTATATTATTTAGTAATATTTTGTATTAATTGGTATTATTTACTATTATTTAATTTTATTTAGTATTATTTAGTATTACTTACTATTATTAAGTATTATTTAATATAATTTACTATTATTTATTATTATTTAGTATAATTTAGTATTATTTAAATTTACTTAGTATCATTTAGTATTACCTAGTATAACTTGGAATTATTTAGTATTATTTGGTATTATTTAAAATTATTAAATATAATTCACTATTCTTTATTATTGAGTACTATTTGGTTTTATTTCATAATATTTAATATTGAATATCATTTAGTATCATTTAATATTACTTAGTATTATTTAGTATTATTTATTAATATTTTTTATTTAATATTAATGAATATAATTTAGTATCATTTAGTATTATTTGGTATTTTTGGTATTATTTAGTATTATTTAATATAATTTATTATTATTTGGTATTATTGAATATTATTTAGTATTTGGTATTATTTGGTATTATTCAGTATTATTTAATTCTATTTAGTGTTATTTAATATTTTATATTTAATAATATTTTTTATTTAATATTAATGAATATAATTTAGTATCATTTAGTATTATTTGGTATTTTTCATATTATTTAGTATTATTTACTACTATTTAATATTATTTAGTATTATTTCTTATTGATAATATTTGATATTATTTAATATCATTTGATATTTTGATATTATCTAGTATTATTTAGTAATAATTAGTATTATTTAATAATATTTAAAATTATTTAATATTCTTGAGTATAATTTTATATTATTTAGTAATATTTTGTATTAATTGGTATTATTTACTATTATTTACTATTATTTAATTTTATTTAGTATTATTTAGTATTACTTACTATTATTAAGTATTATTTAATATAATTTACTATTATTTATTATTATTTAGTATAATTTAGTATTATTTAAAATTACTTAGTATCATTTAGTATTACCTAGTATAACTTGGAATTATTTAGTATTATTTAGTATTATTTAAAATTATTAAATATAATTCACTATTCTTTATTATTGAGTACTATTTGGTTTTATTTCATAATATTTAATATTTAATATCATTTAGTATCATTTAATATTACTTATTATTATTAAGTATTATTTATTAATATTTTTTATTTAATATTAATGAATATAATTTAGTAGCATTTAGTATTATTTGGTATTATTTAGTATTATTTAATATAATTTATTATTATTTGGTATTATTGAATATTATTTAGTATTTGGTATTATTTGGTATTATTCAGTATTATTTAATTCTATTTAGTGTTACTTAATATTTTATATTTAATAATATTTAATATTATTTCATATTATTTAGTATTATTTACTACTATTTAATATTATTTAGTATTATTTCTTATTGATAATATTTGATATTATTTAATATCATTTTATATTTTGATATTATCTAGTATTATTTAGTAATAACTAGTATTATTTAATAATATTTAAAATTATTTAATATTCTTGAGTATAATTTTATATTATTTAGTAATATTTTGAATTAATTGGTATTAATTGGTATTATTTACTATTATTTACTACTATTTAATTTTATTTAGTATTATTTAGTATTACTTACTATTATTAAGTATTATTTAATATAATTTACTATTATTTATTATTATTTAGTATAATTTAGTATTATTTAAAATTACTTAGTATCATTTAGTATTACCTAGTATAACTTGGAATTATTTAGTATTATTTAGTATTATTTAAAATTATTAAATATAATTCACTATTCTTTATTATTGAGTACTATTTGGTTTTATTTCATAATATTTAATATTTAATATCATTTAGTATCATTTAATATTACTTAGTATTATTTAGTATTATTTATTAATATTTTGTATTTAATATTAATGAATATAATTTAGTATCATTTAGTATTATTTGGTATTTTTGGTATTATTTAGTATTATTTAATATAATTTGAATATTATTTGGTATTAATGAATATTATTTAGTATTATTTGGTATTATTTGGTATTATTCAGTATTATTTAATTCTATTTAGTGTTATTTAATATTTTATATTTAATAATATTTAATATTATTTCATATTATTTAGTATTATTTACTACTATTTAATATTATTTAGTATTATTTCTTATTGATAATATTTGATATTATTTAATATCATTTGATATTTTTGATATCTAGTATTATTTAGTAATAATTATTATTATTTAATAATATTTAAAATTATTTAATATTCTTGAGTATAATTTTATATTATTTAGTAATATTTTGTATTAATTGGTATTATTTTACTATTATTTAATTTTATTTAGTATTACTTAGTATTACTTAATATTATTAAATATTATTTAATATAATTTACTATTTATTATTATTTAGTATAATTTAGTATTATTTGGTATTATTTAAAATTACTTAGTATCATTTAGTATTACCTAGTATAACTTGGAATTATTTAGTATTATTTAGTATTATCTAAAATTATTAATATTTAATATTTAATATCATTTAGTATCATTTAATATTACTTAGTATTATTTATTAATATTTTTTATTTAATATTAATGAATATAATTTAGTATCATTTAGTATTATTTGGTATTTTTGGTATTATTTAGTATTATTTAATATAATTTACTATTATTTATTACTTAGTATTGTTTGGTATTAATGAATAATATTTAGTATTATTTGGTATTATTTGGTATTATTTAGTATGATTTAATATTATTTAGTGTTAATTAGTATTATTTGCTATGATTTAGTATTAAAGAAAATTTAAATACTATTTAGTGTTATTTAGCATTACTTAGCATAATTTAGTATTTTTGGTTCTATTTAGTATGATTTAATATTATTAAATATAATTTATTATTATTTATTACTTGGTACTATTTGGTATTATTTAGTATTATTTAATATTATATAATATAATTTAATATTATTTAGTATTATTTAGTATTAATCAGTATTATTTTATACTATTTAATATTATTTAATACTATTAAGTATTATTAAATATTATTTAATATAATTTACTATTATTTATTATTACTTAGTATTATTTGGTATTATTTAAGATTATTTAAGATTATTTCAGATCAAATATTATTTAGTGTTATTTAGCATTATTTGGTATTTTTAGTATTATTTAATATTATTTAATATTTAATTCATACCATTTATTATTATTTAGTATTAAGTACTATTTAATGTTATTTAGTATTATTTGGTATCATTTAATATTACTTAGTATTACTTAGTATTATTTGGTATTATTTGATATTATTTTATATTTACTATTATTTAGTAGGACTTAGCATTAATAACAATTATTTAATATCATCTAGTATAACTTGGTATTTTTTAGTGTTATTTAATATTATTTAGTAATATTTATTATTATTTAAAATTATTTAGTCTTATTTGGTATTATTTGGTTTTATTCAGTACTATTTAATTCTATTTAGTGTTATTTAATATTTTATATGTAATAATATTTAGTATTATTTCATATTTAGTATTATTTACTACTATTTAATATTATTTAGTATTATTTCTTATTGATAATATTTGATATTATTTAGTATTATTTAGTAATTATTAGTATTATTTAATAATATTAAAATTATTTATTATTCTTGAGTATAATTTTATATTATTTAGTAATATTTTGTATAATTTGGTATTATTTACTATTATTTAATTTTATTTAGTATTTTTTAGTATTACTTACTATTATTAAATATTATTTAGTATTAATTGGTATTATTGAATATTAATTAGTATTATTTGCTATGATTTAGTATTAAAGAAAATTTTAATATTAAATACTATTTAGTGTTATTTAGCATTACTTAGCATTATTTAGTACTTTTGGTTCTATTTAGTATGATTTAATATTATTTAATATAATTAATTATTATTTATTACTTGATATTATTTGGTACTCTTTGGTATTATTTGGTATTATTTGGTATTATTTAGTATTATTCAATAATATATAATATTATTAAGTATTATTTAGTATTAATCAGTATTACTATATACTATTTAATATTATTTAGTATTTAGTATTAATTGGTATTATTTAATAATATTTAATATTATTTCATATTCTTGAGTATTATTTTGTATTATTTGGTATTATTTAACATTACTTAGTATTATTTAGTATTATTTATCATTTAAGATTAATTAATATAATTTACTATTATTTAGTATTATTTGGTATTTGTTAGTATTATTTAATATTATTTAATACTATTTTACATTATTAGTATTACTTAGTACTATTTAGTATGACTTAGCATTAATTACGATTTAGTATTATTTAGTATAACTTGCTATTATTTAGTATTATTTAGTATTATTTCACATTATTTAAAATTATTTAGTATTATTTGGTATTATTTAGTATTATTTGATATTACTCAGTATTATTAAGTATTATTTATTATCATTTAATATAATTTACTATTATTAAGTATTATTTGGTATTATTTAGTATCATTTGGTATTTTTTAGTATTATATTACTTAGTATTATATAGTTTTATTTAGTATTATCTAGTATAACTTGGTATTATTTAGTATTATTGAGTGCTATTTAGTATCATTTGGTATTATTTACTATTATTTAATTTAATTAAATAAAATTTATTATTCATTGTTATTGAGTAATATTTGGTAATATTTGGTATTATGTTATTGAGTAATATTTGGTAATATTTGGTATTATTTAATATTATTAAGTATTATTTAGTATTATTTAATTATATTTGGTATTATTTATAATATTTAATATACTTTAGTATTATTTGGTATTATTTATTACTACTTAGTATTATTTAGTATTATTTAAAATTATTAAATATAATTCACTATTCTTTATTATTGAGTACTATTTGGTTTTATTTCATAATATTTAATATTTAATATCATTTAGTATCATTTAATATTACTTAGTATTATTTAGTATTATTTATTAATATTTTTTATTTAATATTAATGAATATAATTTAGTATCATTTAGTATTATTTGGTATTTTTGGTATTATTTAGTATTATTTAATATAATTTATTATTATTTGGTATTAATGAATATTATTTAGTATTATTTAGTATTATTTGGTATTATTCAGTATTATTTAATTCTATTTAGTGTTATTTAATATTTTATATTTAATAATATTTAATATTATTTCATATTATTTAGTATTATTTACTACTATTTAATATTATTTAGTATTATTTCTTATTGATAATATCTGATATTATTTAATATCATTTGATATTTTTGATATTATCTAGTATTATTTACTAATAATTAGTATTATTTAATAATATTTAAAATTATTTAATATTCTTGAGTATAATTTTATATTATTTAGTAATATTTTGTATAATTATTTGGTATTATTCAACATTACTTAGTATTATTTAGTATTATTTATCATTTAAGATTAATTAATATAATTTACTATTATTTAGTATTATTTGGTATTTGTTAGTATTATTTAATATTATTTAATATTATTTTACATTATTAGTATTACTTAGTACTATTTAGTATGACTTAGCATTAATTCCGATTTAGTATTATTTAGTATAACTTGCTATTATTTAGTATTATTTAGTATTATTTCACATTATTTAAAATTATTTAGTATTATTTAGTATTATTTGGTATTATTTAGTATTATTTATTATTATTTAATATAAATTTACTATTATTAAGTATTATTTAGTATTAATCAGTATTATTATATACTATTTAATATTATTTAGTATTTAGTATTAATTGGTATTATTTAATAATATTTAATATTATTTCATATTCTTGAGTATTATTTTGTATTATTTGGTATTATTCAACATTACTTAGTATTACTTAGTACTATTTAGTATGACTTAGCATTAATTACGATTTAGTATTATTTAGTATAACTTGCTATTATTTAGTATTATTTAGTATTATTTCACATTATTTAAAATTATTTAGTATTATTTGGTATTATTTAGTATTATTTGATATTACTCAGTATTATTAAGTATTATTTATTATTATTTAATATAATTTACTATTATTAAGTATTATTTGGTATTATTTAGTATCATTTGGTATTTTTTAGTATTATTTAATGTTATTTAGTATTACTTAGTATTATATAGTTTTATTTAGTATTATCTAGTATAACTTGGTATTATTTAGTATTATTGAGTACTATTTAGTATCATTTGGTATTATTTACTATTATTTAATTTAATTAAATAAAATTTATTATTCATTGTTATTGAGTAATATTTGGTAATATTTGGTATTATTTAATATTATTAAGTATTATTTAGTATTATTTAATAATATTTGGTATTATTTATAATATTTAATATACTTTAGTATTATTTTGTATTATTTATTACTACTTAGTATTATTTGGTATTATTAAGTATTTGGTATTATTTATTACTACTTAGTATTATTTAATATGTAAAATTATTTAATATAGTTTAGTATTATTTGGTATTATTTATTACTACTTAGTATTATTTGGTATTATTAAGTATTTGGTATTATTTGGTATTATTTCGTATTATTTAATATAATTTACTATTACTTATTTAGTATTATTTGGTATTATTTAATATTATTTAGTATTATGTTGTATTATTTGGTATTATTTATTATTACTTAGTATTATTTAAGATTACTTAGTATTATTTAATATAATTTACTATTATTTAGTATTATTTGGTATTATTTAGTATCATTTGGTGTCATTTGGTATTATTTAGTATTATTTGGTATTATTTGGTACTATTTGGTACTTTTTGGTATTATTTAGTATTACTTAATATAATTTGCTAATACTTATTTAGTATTATTTGGTATTATTTATATTAATTTACTATTTTTTAGTATTATTTGGTAATATTGAGTATCATTTGGTATTATTTAGTATTATTTGGTATTATTTAGTATTATTTAAGATTATTCAATTTTAAATATTATTTAGCATTACTTAGTATTATTTAGTATTTTGGTATTATTTAGTATTTTGGTATTATTTAGTATTTTGGTATTATTTAGTGTTATTTAATACTACTTAATATAGTTTACTATTATTATTATTTAGTATTATCTAGTGTTATGTAGTATTATTTAGTATGAGTTAGTACTATTTGGTATTATTTAGTATTATTTAATATTATTAAATATAATTACTATTCATTGTTATTGAGTATTATTTGGTATTATTTGGTATTATTTAGTGTTATTTAATAATATTTAATATTTAAAAGTATTTATTATTTAATATCATTTGTATTATTTGCTACTGTTTAATATTATTTTATATTCTTAGTTTATTATTTAATATTTTTAAGTATTATTTTGTATTATTTGGTATTATTCAATATTACTTAGTATTATTTAGTATTATTTATCATTTAAGATAAATTAATATAATTTACTATTATTTAGTATTATTTGGTATTTGTTAGTATTATTTAATACTATTTAATATTATTTTACATTATTAGTATTACTTAGTACTATTAAGTATGACTTAGCATTAATTACGATTTAGTATAACTTGCTATTATTTAGTATTATTTATTATTTAGTATTATTTAGTATTATTTAGCATTATTTAAAATCATTTAGTATTATTTGGTATTATTTGGTATTAATTAGTATTTTTTAATATTACTCAGTATTATTTATTATTTAATATAATTTACTATTATTAAGTATTATTTGGTATTATTTAGTATCATTTGGTATTATTTAGTACTATTTAATATTATTTAGTAATACTTAGTATTATATAGTTTTATTTAGTATTATCTAGTATAACTTGGTATTATTTAGTATTGAGTACTATTTAGTATTATTTGGTATTATTTACTATAATTTAATTTGATTAAATATAATTTATTATTCATTGTTATTGAGTAATATTTGGTAATATTTGGTATTATTTAATAATAATTAATATTATTTAATACCATTAAGTATTATTTAGTATTATTTAATAATATTTGGTATTATTTATAATTATTTAATATAGTTTAGTATTATTTGGTTCTATTTATTACTACTTAGTATTATTTGGTATTAAGTATTTGGTATAATTTGGTATTATTTAGTATTATTTAATATTATTTTGTATTATTTTGTCTTATTTGGTATTATTTAGTATCATCTCGTATTATTTAATATTACTTCGTATTATTTAGTGTTATTTATTATTAATTATTAATTAATATAATTTACTATTATTTAGTATTATTTAGTATAACTTGCTATTATTTAGTATTATTTAGTATTATTTCACATTATTTAAGATTATTTAGTATTATTTAGTATTATTTGGTATTATTTAGTATTATTTATTATTATTTAATATAATTTACTATTATTAAGTATTATTTAGTATTAATCAGTATTATTATATACTATTTAATATTATTTAGTATTTAGTATTAATTGGTATTATTTAATAATATTTAATATTATTTCATATTCTTGAGTATTATTTTGTATTATTTGGTATTATTCAACATTACTTAGTATTATTTAGTATTATTTATCATTTAAGATTAATTAATATAATTTACTATTATTTAGTATTATTTGGTATTTGTTAGTATTATTTAATATTATTTAATATTATTTTACATTATTAGTATTACTTAGTACTATTTAGTATGACTTAGCATTAATTACGATTTAGTATTATTTAGTATAACTTGCTATTATTTAGTATTATTTAGTATTATTTCACATTATTTAAAATTATTTAGTATTATTTGGTATTATTTAGTATTATTTGATATTACTCAGTATTATTAAGTATTATTTATTATTATTTAATATAATTTACTATTATTAAGTATTA
Organism: Marthasterias glacialis; assembly: GCA_911728455.2. Lineage (NCBI taxonomy): Eukaryota > Metazoa > Echinodermata > Asteroidea > Forcipulatida > Asteriidae > Marthasterias > Marthasterias glacialis. The sequence continues at coordinate 23,917 of OU452232.1, forward strand.
TTTGGTATTATTTAGTATCATTTGGTATTTTTTAGTATTATTTAATGTTATTTAGTATTACTTAGTATTATAGTTTTATTTAGTATTATCTAGTATAACTTGGTATTATTTAGTATTATTGAGTACTATTTAGTATCATTTGGTATTATTTACTATTATTTAATTTAATTAAATAAAATTTATTATTCATTGTTATTGAGTAATATTTGGTAATATTTGGTATTATTTAATATTATTAAGTATTATTTAGTATTATTTAATAATATTTGGTATTATTTATAATATTTAATATACTTTAGTATTATTTGGTATTATTTATTACTACTTAGTATTATTTAGTATTATTTAAAATTATTAAATATAATTCACTATTCTTTATTATTGAGTACTATTTGGTTTTATTTCATAATATTTAATATTTAATATCATTTAGTATCATTTAATATTACTTAGTATTATTTAGTATTATTTATTAATATTTTTTATTTAATATTAATGAATATAATTTAGTATCATTTAGTATTATTTGGTATTTTTGGTATTATTTAGTATTATTTAATATAATTTATTATTATTTGGTATTAATGAATATTATTTAGTATTATTTAGTATTATTTGGTATTATTCAGTATTATTTAATTCTATTTAGTGTTATTTAATATTTTATATTTAATAATATTTAATATTATTTCATATTATTTAGTATTATTTACTACTATTTAATATTATTTAGTATTATTTCTTATTGATAATATCTGATATTATTTAATATCATTTGATATTTTTGATATTATCTAGTAATATTTACTAATAATTATTATTATTTAATAATATTTAAAATTATTTAATATTCTTGAGTATAATTTTATATTATTTAGTAATATTTTGTATAATTATTTGGTATTATTCAACATTACTTAGTATTATTTAGTATTATTTATCATTTAAGATTAATTAATATAATTTACTATTACTTAGTATTATTTGGTATTTGTTAGTATTATTTAATATTATTTCATATTATTTTACATTATTAGTATTACTTAGTACTATTTAGTATGACTTAGCATTAATTCCGATTTAGTATTATTTAGTATAACTTGCTATTATTTAGTATTATTTAGTATTATTTCACATTATTTAAAATTATTTAGTATTATTTAGTATTATTTGGTATTATTTAGTATTATTTATTATTATTTAATATAATTTACTATTATTAAGTATTATTTAGTATTAATCAGTATTATTATATACTATTTAATATTATTTAGTATTTAGTATTAATTGGTATTATTTAATAATATTTAGTATTATTTCATATTCTTGAGTATTATTTTGTATTATTTGGTATTATTCAACATTACTTAGTATTACTTAGTACTATTTAGTATGACTTAGCATTAATTACGATTTAGTATTATTTAGTATAACTTGCTATTATTTAGTATTATTTAGTATTATTTCACATTATTTAAAATTATTTAGTATTATTTGGTATTATTTAGTATTATTTGATATTACTCAGTATTATTAAGTATTATTTATTATTATTTAATATAATTTACAATTATTAAGTATTATTTGGTATTATTTAGTATTATTTAATGTTATTTAGTATTACTTAGTATTATATAGTTTTATTTAGTATTATCTAGTATAACTTGGTATTATTTAGTATTATTGAGTACTATTTAGTATCATTTGGTATTATTTACTATTATTTAATTTAATTAAATAAAATTTATTAATCATTGTTATTGAGTAATATTTGGTAATATTTGGTATTATTTAATATTATTAAGTATTATTTAGTATTATTTAATAATATTTGGTATTATTTATAATATTTAATATACTTTAGTATTATTTTGTATTATTTATTACTACTTAGTATTATTTGGTATTATTAAGTATTTGGTATTATTTATTACTACTTAGTATTATTTAATATGTAAAATTATTTAATATAGTTTAGTATTATTTGGTATTATTTATTACTACTTAGTATTATTTGGTATTATTAAGTATTTGGTATTATTTGGTATTATTTCGTATTATTTAATATAATTTACTATTACTTATTTAGTATTATTTGGTATTATTTAATATTATTTAGTATTATGTTGTATTATTTGGTATTATTTATTATTACTTAGTATTATTTAAGATTACTTAGTATTATTTAATATAATTTACTATTATTTAGTATTATTTGGTATTATTTAGTATCATTTGGTGTGATTTGGTATTATTTAGTATTATTTGGTATTATTTGGTACTTTTTGGTATTATTAAGTATTACTTAATATAATTTGCTAATGCTTATTTAGTATTATTTGGTATTATTTATATTAATTTACTATTTTTTAGTATTATTTGGTATTATTGAGTATCATTTGGTATTATTTAGTATTATTTAAGATTATTTAATTTTAAATATTATTTAGCATTACTTAGTATTATTTAGTATTTTGGTATTATTTAATATTTTGGTATTATTTAGTGTTATTTAATACTACTTAATATAGTTTACTATTATTTATTATTTAGTATTATCTAGTGTTATGTAGTATTATTTAGTATGAGTTAGTACTATTTGGTATTATTTAGTATTATTTAATATTATTAAATATAATTACTATTCATTGTTATTGAGTATTATTTGGTATTATTTGGTATCATTTTGTTATCTTTAGTGCTACTTAATATTTAATATTTAATAATATTTAATATTTAAAATTTAATATTATTTAGTATTATTTTGTATTATTTGGTATTATTTGATATTACTTATTTGGTATTATTTAATTTTATTTGGTATTACTTGGTATTACTTGGTATTATTTGGTATTATTTAGTATTATTTATTATTTAATTTTAATTAATATAATTTACTATTATTTAGTATTATTTGGTATAACTTGGTATTATTTAGTATTATTTAATATTAAATATTGTTGAGTATTATTCAATATTATTAGTATTATTTTGTATTATTTGGTATTATTTCATATTACTTATTTGGTATTATTTAATATTATTTGGTATTATTTGGTATTACTTGGTATTATTTACGATTACTTAGTAGTATTTAGTATTATTTAATATTATTTAATATAATTTACTATTATTTAGTATTATTTGGTATCATTTAGTATCATTTGGTAAAATTTGGTATCATTTGGTATTATTTAGTATCATTTGGTATTATTTAAGATTATTTAAGATTATTTAATATTAAATATTATTTAGCATTACTTAGTATTATTTAGTTTTTGGTATAATTTAGTATTTTGGTTATCTTTAGTATTAATTAATATAGTTTACTATTTTTTATTATATAGTATCATTTGGTATTATTTGGTATTATTTGGTATTATTTAGTATTATTTAATATTATTAAATATAATTACTATTGATTGTTATTGAGTATTATTTGGTCTTATTTGGTATTAATTGGTATTATTTAAAGCTATTTAATAATATTTAATATTTAATAATATTTCTAATTATTTAATATTTAACATTATTTAATATTTAATATTATTTAATATTATTTTGTATTATTTGGTATTATTTGGTATGATTTAATATTACTTATTTGGTATTATTTAGTATTATTTGGTATTACTTGGTATTATTTGGTAATTTTTTGAGGATTATTTAAGATTATTTAATATTTGGTAAAATTATTTATGATTATTTAATATTAATTAGTAGTATTTAGTACTATTTAATGTATTTAATATTATTTTGTATTATTTGTTATTAAATAATATTACTTAGTATTATTTAGTATTAGTTAGTTTTATTTGGTATTATTTAGTATTACTTAGTATAATTTAGTATGACTTAGCATTAATTACGATTATTTAGTATTAATTACTATTATTTAATATAATTTACTATTATTTAGTATTGTTTGGTATTATTTAGTATCATTTGGTATCATTTGGTATTATTTAGTATCATTTGGTATTATTTGGTATTATTTAGTATTATTTAGTAATAATTAGTATTATTTAATAATATTTAAAATTATTTAATATTCTTGAGTATAATTTTATATTATTTAGTAATATTTTGTATTAATTGGTATTATTTACTATTATTTAATTTTATTTAGTATTACTTAGTATTACTTACTATTATTAAATATTATTTAATATAATTTACTATTATTTATTATTATTTAGTATAATTTAGTATTATTTGGTATTATTTAAAATTACTTAGTATCATTTAGTATTACCTAGTATAACTAGGAATTATTTAGTAATATTTAGTATTATCTAAAATTATTAAATATAATTCACTATTCTTTATTATTGAGTACTATTTGGTTTTATTTCATAATATTTAATATCTAATATCATTTAGTATCATTTAATATTACTTAGTATTATTTAGTATTATTTATTAATATTTTTTATTTAATATTAATGAATATAATTTAGTATCATTTAGTATTATTTTTTATTTTTGGTATTATTTAGTATTATTTAATATAATTTATTATTATTTGGTATTAATGAATATTATTTAGTATTATTTAGTATTATTTGGTATTATTCAGTATTATTTAATTCTATTTAGTGTTATTTAATATTTTATATTTAATAATATTTAATATTATTTCATATTATTTAGTATTATTTACTACTATTTAATATTATTTAGTATCATTTGGTATTATTTAAGATTATTTAAGATTATTTAATATTAAATATTATTTAGCATTACTTAGTATTATTTAGTTTTTGGTATAATTTAGTATTTTGGTTATCTTTAGTATTAATTAATATAGTTTACTATTTTTTATTATATAGTATCATTTGGTATTATTTGGTATTATTTGGTATTATTTAGTATTATTTAATATTATTAAATATAATTACTATTGATTGTTATTGAGTATTATTTGGTCTTATTTGGTATTAATTGGTATTATTTAAAGCTATTTAATAATATTTAATATTTAATAATATTTCTAATTATTTAATATTTAACATTATTTAATATTTAATATTATTTAATATTATTTTGTATTATTTGGTATTATTTGGTATGATTTAATATTACTTATTTGGTATTATTTAGTATTATTTGGTATAACTTGGTATTATTTGGTATTATTGAGTATTATTTGGTAATTTTTTGAGGATTATTTAAGATTATTTAATATTTGGTAAAATTATTTATGATTATTTAATATTAATTAGTAGTATTTAGTACTATTTAATGTATTTAATATTATTTTGTATTATTTGTTATTAAATAATATTACTTAGTATTATTTAGTATTAGTTAGTTTTATTTGGTATTATTTAGTATTACTTAGTATAATTTAGTATGACTTAGCATTAATTACGATTATTTAGTATTAATTACTATTATTTAATATAATTTACTATTATTTAGTATTGTTTGGTATTATTTAGTATCATTTGGTATCATTTGGTATTATTTAGTATCATTTGGTATTATTTGGTATTATTTAGTATTATTTAGTAATAATTAGTATTATTTAATAATATTTAAAATTATTTAATATTCTTGAGTATAATTTTATATTATTTAGTAATATTTTGTATTAATTGGTATTATTTACTATTATTTAATTTTATTTAGTATTACTTAGTATTACTTACTATTATTAAATATTATTTAATATAATTTACTATTATTTATTATTATTTAGTATAATTTAGTATTATTTGGTATTATTTAAAATTACTTAGTATCATTTAGTATTACCTAGTATAACTAGGAATTATTTAGTAATATTTAGTATTATCTAAAATTATTAAATATAATTCACTATTCTTTATTATTGAGTACTATTTGGTTTTATTTCATAATATTTAATATCTAATATCATTTAGTATCATTTAATATTACTTAGTTATATTTAGTATTATTTATTAATATTTTTTATTTAATATTAATGAATATAATTTAGTATCATTTAGTATTATTTTTTATTTTTGGTATTATTTAGTATTATTTAATATAATTTACTATTATGTATTATTTAGTATTATTTGGTATTTCTGAATATTATTTAGTATTGTTTGGTATTATTTATTATTACTTAGTATTACTAAGTATTATTTAGTATTATTTAATAGTATTTAGTATTATTTGGTATTATTTAGTAGTATTTAAGATTTTTTAGTATTAAATACTATTTAATATTATTTTGCATTACTTAGTATTACTTAGTATTTTGGTATTATTTAGTATTATTTAATATTATTTCATATTATTTAATATTATTTCTTATATTTCATATTATTTAGTATTATTTATTGTTATTTAGTTTCATTTGGTATTATTTGGTATTTAATATTACTTAGTACTATTTAGTATTTAATATTAATTAATATAATTTACTATTGTTTGGTATTACTTAGTATTATCTAGTATAACTTGGTAGTATTATTTAATGTTGTTTAAAATTATTTAGTATTATTAAGTAATATTATTATTTGGTATTATTTAGTATTATTTAATATTATTTAGTGTTAATTAGTATTATTTGCTATGATTTAGTATTAAAGAAAATTTTATTAAATATTACTTGGTGTTATTTAGCATTATTTAGTATTTTTGGTTCTACTTAGTATGATTTAATATTATTTAATATAGTTTATTATTATTTATTACTTGGTACTATTTGGTATTATTTAGTATTATTTAATATTATTTAATATTAATTAATATTATTTAGTATTAATCAGTATTATTTTATGCTATTTAATATTATTTAATATTATTAAGTATGATTTAATATTGTTGAGTATTATTTGGTATTATTTTAGATTATTTAAGATTATTTAGTATTAAATATTATTAAGTGTTATTTAGCATTATTTGGTATTTTTTAGTAATATTTAATATTATTTCATACTATTTAATATTATTTAGTATTAAGTACTTTTTAATGTTATTTAGTATTATTTGGTATCATTTAATATTACTTAGTATTATTTGGTATTATTTGGTATTATTTTGTATTATTTGGTATTATTTGATATTATTTTATATTTACTATTATTTAGTAGGACTTAGCATTAACAACGATTATTTAATATTATCTAGTATAACTTGGTATTTTTTAGTGTTATTTAATATTATTTAATAATATTTATTATTAGTTAAAATTATTTAGTATTATTTGGTATTATTCAGTATTATTTAATTCTATTTAGTGTTATTTAATATTTTATATTTAATAATATTTAATATTATTTCATATTATTTAGTATTATTTACTACTATTTAATATTATTTAGTATTATTTCTTATTGATAATATTTGATATTATTTAAAATCATTTGATATTTTTGATATTATTTAGTATTATTTAGTAATAATTAGTGTTATTTAATAATATTTAAAATAATTTAATATTCTTGAGTATAATTTATTATTATTTAGTAATATTTTGTATTAATTGGTATTATTTACTATTATTAAATTGTATTTAGTATTATTTAGTATTACTTACTATTATTAAGTATTTAATATAATTTACTATTATTTATTATTATTTAGTATTATTTAGTATTATTTAAAATTATTAAATACAATTCACTATTCTTTATTATTGAGTACTATTTGGTTTTATTTCATAATATTTAATATTTAATATCATTTAGTATCATTTAATATTACTTAGTATTATTTAGTATTATTTGTTATTTTTGGTATTATTTAGTATTATTTAATATTATTTACTATTATTTAGTATTATTTAATATTATTTACTATTATTTGGTATTATTGAATACTATTTAGTATTATTTGGTATTATTTGGTATTATTCAGTATTATTTAATTCTAATTAGTGTTATTTAATATTTTATATTTAATAATATTTAATATTATTTCATATTATTTAGTATTATTTACTACTATTTAATATTATTTAGTATTATTTCTTATTGATAATATTTGATATTATTTAATATCATTTGATATTTTTGATATTATTTAGTATTATTTAGTAATAATTAGTATTATTTAATAATATTTAAAATTATTTAATATTCTTGAGTATAATTTTATATTATTTAGTAATATTTTGTATTAATTGGTATTATTTACTATTATTTAATTTTATTTAGTATTATTTAGTATTACTTACTATTATTAAGTATTATTTAATATAATTTACTATTATTTATTATTATTTAGTACAATTTAGTATTATTTAAAATTACTTAGTATCATTTAGAATTACCTAGTATAACTTGGAATTATTTAGTATTATTTAGTATTATTTAAAATTATTAAATATAATTCACTATTCTTTATTATTGAGTACTATTTGGTTTTATTTTATAATATTTAATATTTAATATCATTTAGTATCATTTAATATTACTTAGTATTATTTAGTATTATTTATTAATATTTTGTATTTAATATTAATGAATATAATTTAGTATCATTTAGTATTACTTGGTATTTTTGGTATTATTTAGTATTATTTAATATAATTTATTATTATTTGGTATTAATGAATATTATTTAGTATTATTTGGTATTATTTGGTATTATTCAGTATTATTTAATTCTATTTAGTGTTATTTAATATTTTATATTTAATAATATTTAATATTATTTCATATTATTTAGTATTATTTACTACTATTTAATATTATTTAGTATTATTTCTTATTGATAATATTTGATATTATTTAATATCATTTGATATTTTTGATATCTAGTATTATTTAGTAATAATTATTATTATTTAATAATATTTAAAATTATTTAATATTCTTGAGTATAATTTTATATTATTTAGTAATATTTTGTATTAATTGGTATTATTTACTATTATTTAATTTTATTTAGTATTACTTAGTATTACTTAATATTATTAAATATTATTTAATATAATTTACTATTTATTATTATTTAGTATAATTTAGTATTATTTGGTATTATTTAAAATTACTTAGTATCATTTAGTATTACCTAGTATAACTTGGAATTATTTAGTATTATTTAGTATTATCTAAAATTATTAATATTTAATATTTACTATCATTTAGTATCATTTAATATTACTTAGTATTATTTATTAATATTTTTTATTTAATATTAATGAATATAATTTAGTATCATTTAGTATTATTTGGTATTTTTGGTATTATTTAGTATTATTTAATATAATTTATTATTATTTGGTATTAATGAATATTATTTAGTATTATTTGGTATTATTTGGTATTATTCAGTATTATTTAATTCTATTTAGTGTTATTTAATATTTTATATTTAATATTTAATATTATTTCATATTATTTAGTATTATTTACTACTATTTAATATTATTTAGTATTATTTCTTATTGATAATATTTGATATTATTTAATATCATTTGATATTTTGATATTATCTAGTATTATTTAGTAATAATTAGTATTATTTAATAATATTTAAAATTATTTAATATTCTTGAGTATAATTTTATATTATTTAGTAATATTTTGTATTAATTGGTATTATTTACTATTATTTACTATTATTTAATTTTATTTAGTATTATTTAGTATTACTTACTATTATTAAGTATTATTTAATATAATTTACTATTATTTATTATTATTTAGTATAATTTAGTATTATTTAAAATTACTTAGTATCATTTAGTATTACCTAGTATAACTTGGAATTATTTAGTATTATTTAGTATTATTTAAAATTATTAAATATAATTCACTATTCTTTATTATTGAGTACTATTTGGTTTTATTTCATAATATTTAATATTTAATATCATTTAGTATCATTTAATATTACTTATTATTATTAAGTATTATTTATTAATATTTTTTTATTTAATATTAATGAATATAATTTAGTAGCATTTAGTATTATTTGGTATTATTTAGTATTATTTAATATAATTTATTATTTGGTATTATTGAATATTATTTAGTATTTGGTATTATTTGGTATTATTCAGTATTATTTAATTCTATTTAGTGTTACTTAATATTTTATATTTAATAATATTTAATATTATTTCATATTATTTAGTATTATTTACTACTATTTAATATTATTTAGTATTATTTCTTATTGATAATATTTGATATTATTTAATATCATTTTATATTTTGATATTATCTAGTATTATTTAGTAATAATTAGTATTATTCAATAATATTTAAAATTATTTAATATTCTTGAGTATAATTTTATATTATTTAGTAATATTTTGAATTAATTGGTATTAATTGGTATTATTTACTATTATTTACTATTATTTAATTTTATTTAGTATTATTTAGTATTACTTACTATTATTAAGTATTATTTAATATAATTTACTATTATTTATTATTATTTAGTATAATTTAGTATTATTTAAAATTACTTAGTATCATTTAGTATTACCTAGTATAACTTGGAATTATTTAGTATTATTTAGTATTATTTAAAATTATTAAATATAATTCACTATTCTTTATTATTGAGTACTATTTGGTTTTATTTCATATAATTTAATATTTAATATCATTTAGTATCATTTAATATTACTTAGTATTATTTAGTATTATTTATTAATATTTTGTATTTAATATTAATGAATATAATTTAGTATCTTTAGTATTATTTGGTATTTTTGGTATTATTTAGTATTATTTAATATAATTTATTATTATTTGGTATTAATGAATATTATTTAGTATTATTTGGTATTATTTGGTATTATTCAGTATTATTTAATTCTATTTAGTGTTATTTAATATTTTATATTTAATAATATTTAATATTATTTCATATTATTTAGTATTATTTACTACTATTTAATATTATTTAGTATTATTTCTTATTGATAATATTTGATATTATTTAATATCATTTGATATTTTTGATATCTAGTATTATTTAGTAATAATTATTATTATTTAATACTTTAATAATATTTAAAATTATTTAATATTCTTGAGTATAATTTTATATTATTTAGTAATATTTTGTATTAATTGGTATTATTTACTATTATTTAATTTTATTTAGTATTACTTAGTATTACTTAATATTATTAAATATTATTTAATATAATTTACTATTTATTATTATTTAGTATAATTTAGTATTATTTGGTATTATTTAAAATTACTTAGTATCATTTAGTATTACCTAGTATAACTTGGAATTATTTAGTATTATTTAGTATTATCTAAAATTATTAATATTTAATATTTAATATCATTTAGTATCATTTAATATTACTTAGTATTATTTATTAATATTTTTTATTTAATATTAATGAATATAATTTAGTATCATTTAGTATTATTTGGTATTTTTGGTATTATTTAATATAATTTACTATTATTTATTATTTAGTATTGTTTGGTATTAATGAATATTATTTAGTATTATTTGGTATTATTTGGTATTATTTAGTATGATTTAATATTATTTAGTGTTAATTAGTATTATTTGCTATGATTTAGTATTAAAGAAAATTTAAATACTATTTAGTGTTATTTAGCATTACTTAGCATAATTTAGTATTTTTGGTTCTATTTAGTATGATTTAATATTATTAAATATAATTTATTATTATTTATTACTTGGTACTATTTGGTATTATTTAGTATTATTTAATATTATATAATATAATTTAATATTATTTAGTATTATTTAGTATTAATCAGTATTATTTTATACTATTTAATATTATTTAATACTATTAAGTATTATTAAATATTATTTAGTATTATTTGGTATTATTTGGTATTACTTACTTTTATTAAATATTATTTAATATAATTTACTATTATTTATTATTACTTAGTATTATTTGGTATTATTTAAGATTATTTAAGATTATTTAAGATCAAATATTATTTAGTGTTATTTAGCATTATTTGGTATTTTTAGTATTATTTAATATTATTTAATATTTAATTCATACCATTTATTATTATTTAGTATTAAGTACTATTTAATGTTATTTAGTATTATTTGGTATCATTTAATATTACTTAGTATTACTTAGTATTATTTGGTATTATTTGATATTATTTTATATTTACTATTATTTAGTAGGACTTAGCATTAATAACAATTATTTAATATCATCTAGTATAACTTGGTATTTTTTAGTGTTATTTAATATTATTTAGTAATATTTATTATTATTTAAAATTATTTAGTATTATTTGGTATTATTTGGTTTTATTCAGTACTATTTAATTCTATTTAGTGTTATTTAATATTTTATATGTAATAATATTTAGTATTATTTCATATTTAGTATTATTTACTACTATTTAATATTATTTAGTATTATTTCTTATTGATAATATTTGATATTATTTAGTATTATTTAGTAATTATTAGTATTATTTAATAATATTAAAATTATTTATTATTCTTGAGTATAATTTTATATTATTTAGTATTATTTTGTATAATTTGGTATTATTTACTATTATTTAATTTTATTTAGTATTTTTTAGTATTACTTACTATTATTAAATATTATTTAGTATTAATTGGTATTATTGAATATTATTTAGTATTATTTGGTATTATTTGGTATTATTTAATATTATTTAGTGTTAATTAGTATTATTTGCTATGATTTAGTATTAAAGAAAATTTTAATATTAAATACTATTTAGTGTTATTTAGCATTACTTAGCATTATTTAGTACTTTTGGTTCTATTTAGTATGATTTAATATTATTTAATATAATTAATTATTATTTATTACTTGATATTATTTGGTACTCTTTGGTATTATTTGGTATTATTTGGTATTATTTAGTATTATTCAATAATATATAATATTATTAAGTATTATTTAGTATTAATCAGTATTACTATATACTATTTAATATTATTTAGTATTTAGTATTAATTGGTATTATTTAATAATATTTAATATTATTTCATATTCTTGAGTATTATTTAGTATTATTTTGTATTCTTAGTTTATTATTTAATATTTTTAGGTATTATTTTGTATTATTTGGTATTATTCAACATTACTTAGTATTATTTAGTATTATTTATCATTTAAGATTAATTTATATAATTTACTATTATTTAGTATTATTTATTATTATTTAATACTATTTTACATTATTAGTATTACTTAGTACTATTTAGTATGACTTAGCATTAATTACGATTTAGTATTATTTAGTATAACTTGCTATTATTTAGTATTATTTAGTATTATTTCACATTATTTAAAATTATTTAGTATTATTTGGTATTATTTAGTATTATTTGATATTACTCAGTATTATTAAGTATTATTTATTATTATTTAATATAATTTACTATTATTAAGTATTATTTGGTATTATTTAGTATCATTTTGTATTTTTTAGTATTATTTAATGTTATTTAGTATTACTTAGTATTATATAGTTTTATTTAGTATTATCTAGTATAACTTGGTATTATTTAGTATTATTGAGTACTATTTAGTATCATTTGGTATTATTTACTATTATTTAATTTAATTAAATACAATTTATTATTCATTGTTATTGAGTAATATTTGGTAATATTTGGTATTATTTAATATTATTAAGTATTATTTAGTATTATTTAATAATATTTGGTATTATTTATAATATTTAATATACTTTAGTATTATTTTGTATTATTTATTACTACTTAGTATTATTTGGTATTATTAAGTATTTGGTATTATTTATTACTACTTAGTATTATTTAATATGTAAAATTATTTAATATAGTTTAGTATTATTTGGTATTATTTATTACTACTTAGTATTATTTGGTATTATTAAGTATTTGGTATTATTTGGTATTATTTCGTATTATTTAATATAATTTACTATTACTTATTTAGTATTATTTGGTATTATTTAATATTATTTAGTATTATGTTGTATTATTTGGTATTATTTATTATTACTTAGTATTATTTAAGATTACTTAGTATTATTTAATATAATTTACTATTATTTAGTATTATTTGGTATTATTTAGTATCATTTGGTGTCATTTGGTATTATTTAGTATTATTTGGTATTATTTGGTACTATTTGGTACTTTTTGGTATTATTTAGTATTACTTAATATAATTTGCTAATACTTATTTAGTATTATTTGGTATTATTTATATTAATTTACTATTTTTTAGTATTATTTGGTAATATTGAGTATCATTTGGTATTATTTAGTATTATTTGGTATTATTTAGTATTATTTAAGATTATTTAATTTTAAATATTATTTAGCATTACTTAGTATTATTTAGTATTTTGGTATTATTTAGTATTTTGGTATTATTTAGTATTTTGGTATTAGTTAGTGTTATTTAATACTACTTAATATAGTTTATTATTATTATTATTTAGTATTATCTAGTGTTATGTAGTATTATTTAGTATGAGTTAGTACTATTTGGTATTATTTAGTATTATTTAATATTATTAAATATAATTACTATTCATTGTTATTGAGTATTATTTGGTATTATTTGGTATTATTTAGTGTTATTTAATAATATTTAATATTTAAAAGTATTTATTATTTAATATCATTTGTATTATTTGCTACTATTTAATATTATTTTATATTCTTAGTTTATTATTTAATATTTTTAAGTATTATTTTGTATTATTTGGTATTATTCAATATTACTTAGTATTATTTAGTATTATTTATCATTTAAGATAAATTAATATAATTTACTATTATTTAGTATTATTTGGTATTTGTTAGTATTATTTAATACTATTTAATATTATTTTACATTATTAGTATTACTTAGTACTATTAAGTATGACTTAGCATTAATTACGATTTAGTATAACTTGCTATTATTTAGTATTATTTATTATTTAGTATTATTTAGCATTATTTAAAATCATTTAGTATTATTTGGTATTATTTGGTATTAATTAGTATTTTTTAATATTACTCAGTATTATTTATTATTTAATATAATTTACTATTATTAAGTATTATTTGGTATTATTTAGTATCATTTGGTATTATTTAGTACTATTTAATATTATTTAGTAATATTTAGTATTATATAGTTTTATTTAGTATTATCTAGTATAACTTGGTATTATTTAGTATTGAGTACTATTTAGTATTATTTGGTATTATTTACTATAATTTAATTTGATTAAATATAATTTATTATTCATTGTTATTGAGTAATATTTGGTAATATTTGGTATTATTTAATAATAATTAATATTATTTAATACCATTAAGTATTATTTAGTATTATTTAATAATATTTGGTATTATTTATAATTATTTAATATAGTTTAGTATTATTTGGTTTTATTTATTACTACTTAGTATTATTTGGTATTAAGTATTTGGTATAATTTGGTATTATTTAGTATTATTTAATATTATTTTGTATTATTTTGTCTTATTTGGTATTATTTAGTATCATCTCGTATTATTTAATATTACTTCGTATTATTTAGTGTTATTTATTATTAATTATTAATTAATATAATTTACTATTATTTAGTATTATTTAGTATAACTTGCTATTATTTAGTATTATTTAGTATTATTTCACATTATTTAAAATTATTTAGTATTATTTAGTATTATTTGGTATTATTTAGTATTATTTAATATAATTTACTATTATTAAGTATTATTTAGTATTAATCAGTATTATTATATACTATTTAATATTATTTAGTATTTAGTATTAATTGGTATTATTTAATAATAATTAATATTATTTCATATTCTTGAGTATTATTTTGTATTATTTGGTATTATTCAACATTACTTAGTATTATTTAGTATTATTTATCATTTAAGATTAATTAATATAATTTACTATTATTTAGTATTATTTGGTATTTGTTAGTATTATTTAATATTATTTAATATTATTTTACATTATTAGTATTACTTAGTACTATTTAGTATGACTTAGCATTAATTACGATTTAGTATTATTTAGTATAACTTGCTATTATTTAGTATTATTTAGTATTATTTCACATTATTTAAAATTATTTAGTATTATTTGGTATTATTTAGTATTATTTGATATTACTCAGTATTATTAAGTATTATTTATTATTATTTAATATAATTTACTATTATTAAGTATTATTTTGTATTATTTAGTATCATTTGGTATTTTTTAGTATTATTTAATGTTATTTAGTATTACTTAGTATTATATAGTTTTATTTAGTATTATCTAGTATAACTTGGTATTATTTAGTATTATTGAGTACTATTTAGTATCATTTGGTATTATTTACTATTATTTAATTTAATTAAATAAAATTTATTATTCATTGTTATTGAGTAATATTTGGTAATATTTGGTATTATTTAATATTATTAAGTATTATTTAGTATTATTTAATAATATTTGGTATTATTTATAATATTTAATATACTTTAGTATTATTTGGTATTATTTATTACTACTTAGTATTATTTAGTATTATTTAAAATTATTAAATATAATTCACTATTCTTTATTATTGAGTACTATTTGGTTTTATTTCATAATATTTAATATTTAATATCATTCAGTATCATTTAATGTTACTTAGTATTATTTATTAATATTTTTTATTTAATATTAATGAATATAATTTAGTATCATTTAGTATTATTTGGTATTTTTGGTATTATTTAGTATTATTTAATATAATTTATTATTATTTGGTATTAATGAATATTATTTAGTATTATTTAGTATTATTTGGTATTATTCAGTATTATTTAATTCTATTTAGTGTTATTTAATATTTTATATTTAATAATATTTAATATTATTTCATATTATTTAGTATTATTTACTACTATTTAATATTATTTAGTATTATTTCTTATTGATAATATCTGATATTATTTAATATCATTTGATATTTTTGATATTATCTAGTATTATTTACTAATAATTATTATTATTTAATAATATTTAAAATTATTTAATATTCTTGAGTATAATTTTATATTAGTTAGTAATATTTTGTATAATTATTTGGTATTATTCAACATTACTTAGTATTATTTAGTATTATTTATCATTTAAGATTAATTAATATAATTTTAGTATTATTTGGTATTTGTTAGTATTATTTAATATTATTTAATATTATTTTACATTATTAGTATTACTTAGTACTATTTAGTATGACTTAGCATTAATTCCGATTTAGTATTATTTAGTATAACTTGCTATTATTTAGTATTATTTAGTATTATTTCACATTATTTAAAATTATTTAGTATTATTTAGTATTATTTGGTATTATTTAGTATTATTTATTATTATTTAATATAATTTACTATTATTAAGTATTATTTAGTATTAATCAGTATTATTATATACTATTTAATATTATTTAGTATTTAGTATTAATTGGTATTATTTAATAATATTTAATATTATTTCATATTCTTGAGTATTATTTTGTATTATTTGGTATTATTCAACATTACTTAGTATTACTTAGTACTATTTAGTATGACTTAGCATTAATTACGATTTAGTATTATTTAGTATAACTTGCTATTATTTAGTATTATTTAGTATTATTTCACATTATTTAAAATTATTTAGTATTATTTGGTATTATTTAGTATTATTTGATATTACTCAGTATTATTAAGTATTATTTATTATTATTTAATATAATTTACGATTATTAAGTATTATTTGGTATTATTTAGTATCATTTGGTATTTTTTAGTATTATTTAATGTTATTTAGTATTACTTAGTATTATATAGTTTTATTTAGTATTATCTAGTATAACTTGGTATTATTTAGTATTATTGAGTACTATTTAGTATCATTTGGTATTATTTACTATTATTTAATTTAATTAAATAAAATTTATTATTCATTGTTATTGAGTAATATTTCGTAATATTTGGTATTATTTAATATTATTAAGTATTATTTAGTATTATTTAATAATATTTGGTATTATTCATAATATTTAATATACTTTAGTATTATTTTGTATTATTTATTACTACTTAGTATTATTTGGTATTATTAAGTATTTGGTATTATTTATTACTACTTAGTATTATTTAATATGTAAAATTATTTAATATAGTTTAGTATTATTTGGTATTATTTATTACTACTTAGTATTATTTGGTATTATTTGGTATTATTTCGTATTATTTAATATAATTTACTATTACTTATTTAGTATTATTTGGTATTATGTTGTATTATTTGGTATTATTTATTATTACTTAGTATTATTTAAGATTACTTAGTATTATTTAATATAATTTACTATTATTTAGTATTATTTGGTATTATTTAGTATCATTTGGTGTGATTTGGTATTATTTGGTACTATTTGGTACTTTTTGGTATTATTAAGTATTACTTAATATAATTTGCTAATACTTATTTAGTATTATTTGGTATTATTTATATTAATTTACTATTTTTTAGTATTATTTGGTATTATTGAGTATCATTTGGTATTATTTAGTATTATTTGGTATTATTTAGTATTATTTAAGATTATTTAATTTTAAATATTATTTAGCATTACTTAGTATTATTTAGTATTTTGGTATTATTTAGTATTTTGGTATTATTTAGTGTTATTTAATACTACTTAATATAGTTTACTATTATTTATTATTTAGTATTATCTAGTGTTATGTAGTATTATTTAGTATGAGTTAGTACTATTTGGTATTATTTAGTATTATTTAATATTATTAAATATAATTACTATTCATTGTTATTGAGTATTATTTGGTATTATTTGGTATTATTTAGTGTTATTTAATAATATTTAATATTTAAAAGTATTTATTATTTAATATCATTTGTATTATTTGCTACTGTTTAATACTATTTTATATTCTTAGTTTATTATTTAATATTTTTAAGTATTATTTTGTATTATTTGGTATTATTCAATATTACTTAGTATTATTTAGTATTATTTATCATTTAAGATAAATTAATATAATTTACTATTATTTAGTATTATTTGGTATTTGTTAGTATTATTTAATACTATTTAATATTATTTTACATTATTAGTATTACTTAGTACTATTAAGTATGACTTAGCATTAATTACGATTTAGTATAACTTGCTATTATTTAGTATTATTTATTATTTAGTATTATTTAGTATTATTTAGCATTATTTAAAATCATTTAGTATTATTTGGTATTATTTGGTATTAATTAGTATTTTTTAATATTACTCAGTATTATTTATTATTTAATATAATTTACTATTATTAAGTATTATTTGGTATTATTTAGTATCATTTGGTATTATTTAGTATTATTGAATATTACTTAGTAATACTTAGTATTATATAGTTTTATTTAGTATTATCTAGTATAACTTGGTATTATTTAGTATTGAGTACTATTTAGTATTATTTGGTATATTTACTATAATTTAATTTGATTAAATATAATTTATTATTCATTGTTATTGAGTAATATTTGGTAATATTTGGTATTATTTAATAATAATTAATATTATTTAATATCATTAAGTATTATTTAGTATTATTTAATAATATTTGGTATTATTTATAATTATTTAATATAGTTTAGTATTATTTGGTTTTATTTATTACTACTTAGTATTATTTGGTATTAAGTATTTGGTATAATTTGGTATTATTTAGTATTATTTAATATTATTTTGTATTATTTTGTCTTATTTGGTATTATTTAGTATCATCTCGTATTATTTAATATTACTTCGTATTATTTAGTGTTATTTATTATTAATTATTAATTAATATAATTTACTATTATTTAGTATTACTTGGTATCAATTGGTATTAATTGGTATTATTTAGTATTTTTTAATAATAGTTAATATTATTTAATATTCTTGAGTATTATTTAGCATTATTTAATATTATTTGGTGTTATTTGGTAGTATTTAGTATTATTTGGTATTATTTAATATTACTTCGTGTTATTTAGTATTATTTATTATTAAATATTAATTAATATAATTTACTATTATTGAGTATTATTAAGTATTATTTGGTATTTTTAGGATTATTTAAGATTATTTAATATTAGTTAATATTATTTATGATTATTTAATATTAATTAGTAATATTTAGTACTATTTAATGTATTTTGTAATATTTGGTATTATTTAATATTACTTAGTATTATTTAGTATTATTTGGTATTATTTAGTGTTATTTAGTATTATTTAATATTATTAAATATAATTTAATATTTAATATTTTTT
The DNA here is from genome assembly GCA_911728455.2 of Marthasterias glacialis. NCBI lineage: Eukaryota > Metazoa > Echinodermata > Asteroidea > Forcipulatida > Asteriidae > Marthasterias > Marthasterias glacialis. The sequence continues at coordinate 44,181 of OU452232.1, forward strand.
ACTATTATTTAGTATTATTTAGTATAACTTGCTATTATTTAGTATTATTTAGTATTATTTCACATTATTTAAAATTATTTAGTATTATTTAGTATTATTTGGTATTATTTAGTATTATTTATTATTATTTAATATAATTTACTATTATTAAGTATTATTTAGTATTAATCAGTATTATTATATACTATTTAATATTATTTAGTATTTAGTATTAATTCACATTATTTAATAATATTTAATATTATTTCATATTCTTGAGTATTATTTTGTATTATTTGGTATTATTCAACATTACTTAGTATTATTTAGTATTATTTATCATTTAAGATTAATTAATATAATTTACTATTATTTAGTATTATTTGGTATTTGTTAGTATTATTTAATATTATTTAATATTATTTTACATTATTAGTATTACTTAGTACTATTTAGTATGACTTAGCATTAATTACGATTTAGTATTATTTAGTATAACTTGCTATTATTTAGTATTATTTAGTATTATTTCACATTATTTAAAATTATTTAGTATTATTTGGTATTATTTGATATTACTCAGTATTATTAAGTATTATTTATTATTATTTAATATAATTTACTATTATTAAGTATTATTTTGTATTATTTAGTATCATTTGGTATTTTTTAGTATTATTTAATGTTATTTAGTATTACTTAGTATTATATAGTTTTATTTAGTATTATCTAGTATAACTTGGTATTATTTAGTATTATTGAGTACTATTTAGTATCATTTGGTATTATTTACTATTATTTAATTTAATTAAATAAAATTTATTATTCATTGTTATTGAGTAATATTTGGTAATATTTGGTATTATTTAATATTATTAAGTATTATTTAGTATTATTTAATAATATTTGGTATTATTTATAATATTTAATATACTTTAGTATTATTTGGTTTTATTTATTACTACTTAGTATTATTTAGTATTATTTAAAATTATTAAATATAATTCACTATTCTTTATTATTGAGTACTATTTGGTTTTATTTCATAATATTTAATATTTAATATCATTTAGTATCATTTAATATTACTTAGTATTATTTAGTATTATTTATTAATATTTTTTATTTAATATTAATGAATATAATTTAGTATCATTTAGTATTATTTGGTATTTTTGGTATTATTTAGTATTATTTAATATAATTTATTATTATTTGGTATTAATGAATATTATTTAGTATTATTTAGTATTATTTGGTATTATTCAGTATTATTTAATTCTATTTAGTGTTATTTAATATTTTATATTTAATAATATTTAATATTATTTCATATTATTTAGTATTATTTACTACTATTTAATATTATTTAGTATTATTTCTTATTGATAATATCTGATATTATTTAATATCATTTGATATTTTTGATATTATCTAGTATTATTTACTAATCATTATTATTATTTAATAATATTTAAAATTATTTAATATTCTTGAGTATAATTTTATATTATTTAGTAATATTTTGTATAATTATTTGGTATTATTCAACATTACTTAGTATTATTTAGTATTATTTATCATTTAAGATTAATTAATATAATTTACTATTACTTAGTATTATTTGGTATTTGTTAGTATTATTTAATATTATTTAATATTATTTTACATTATTAGTATTACTTAGTACTATTTAGTATGACTTAGCATTAATTCCGATTTAGTATTATTTAGTATAACTTGCTATTATTTAGTATTATTTAGTATTATTTCACATTATTTAAAATTATTTAGTATTATTTAGTATTATTTGGTATTATTTAGTATTATTTATTATTATTTAATATAATTTACTATTATTAAGTATTATTTAGTATTAATCAGTATTATTATATACTATTTAATATTATTTAGTATTTAGTATTAATTGGTATTATTTAATAATATTTAATATTATTTCATATTCTTGAGTATTATTTTGTATTATTTGGTATTATTCAACATTACTTAGTATTACTTAGTACTATTTAGTATGACTTAGCATTAATTACGATTTAGTATTATTTAGTATAACTTGCTATTATTTAGTATTATTTAGTATTATTTCACATTATTTAAAATTATTTAGTATTATTTGGTATTATTTAGTATTATTTGATATTACTCAGTATTATTAAGTATTATTTATTATTATTTAATATAATTTACGATTATTAAGTATTATTTGGTATTATTTAGTATCATTTGGTATTTTTTAGTATTATTTAATGTTATTTAGTATTACTTAGTATTATATAGTTTTATTTAGTATTATCTAGTATAACTTGGTATTATTTAGTATTATTGAGTACTATTTAGTATCATTTGGTATTATTTACTATTATTTAATTTAATTAAATAAAATTTATTATTCATTGTTATTGAGTAATATTTCGTAATATTTGGTATTATTTAATATTATTAAGTATTATTTAGTATTATTTAATAATATTTGGTATTATTTATAATATTTAATATACTTTAGTATTATTTTGTATTATTTATTACTACTTAGTATTATTTGGTATTATTAAGTATTTGGTATTATTTATTACTACTTAGTATTATTTAATATGTAAAATTATTTAATATAGTTTAGTATTATTTGGTATTATTTATTACTACTTAGTATTATTTGGTATTATTAAGTATTTGGTATTATTTGGTATTATTTCGTATTATTTAATATAATTTACTATTACTTATTTAGTATTATTTGGTATTATTTAATATTATTTAGTATTATGTTGTATTATTTGGTATTATTTATTATTACTTAGTATTATTTAAGATTACTTAGTATTATTTAATATAATTTACTATTATTTAGTATTATTTGGTATTATTTAGTATCATTTGGTGTGATTTGGTATTATTTGGTACTATTTGGTACTTTTTGGTATTATTAAGTATTACTTAATATAATTTGCTAATACTTATTTAGTATTATTTGGTATTATTTATATTAATTTACTATTTTTTAGTATTATTTGGTATTATTGAGTATCATTTGGTATTATTTAGTATTATTTGGTATTATTTAGTATTATTTAAGATTATTTAATTTTAAATATTATTTAGCATTACTTAGTATTATTTAGTATTTTGGTATTATTTAGTATTTTGGTATTATTTAGTGTTATTTAATACTACTTAATATAGTTTACTATTATTTATTATTTAGTATTATCTAGTGTTATGTAGTATTATTTAGTATGAGTTAGTACTATTTGGTATTATTTAGTATTATTTAATATTATTAAATATAATTACTATTCATTGTTATTGAGTATTATTTGGTATTATTTGGTATTATTTAGTATTATTTAATAATATTTAATATTTAAAAGTATTTATTATTTAATATCATTTGTATTATTTGCTACTGTTTAATATTATTTCATATTCTTAGTTTATTATTTAATATTTTTAAGTATTATTTTGTATTATTTGGTATTATTCAATATTACTTAGTATTATTTAGTATTATTTATCATTTAAGATAAATTAATATAATTTACTATTATTTAGTATTATTTGGTATTTGTTAGTATTATTTAATACTATTTAATATTATTTTACATTATTAGTATTACTTAGTACTATTAAGTATGACTTAGCATTAATTACGATTTAGTATAACTTGCTATTATTTAGTATTATTTATTATTTAGTATTATTTAGTATTATTTAGCATTATTTAAAATCATTTAGTATTATTTGGTATTATTTGGTATTAATTAGTATTTTTTAATATTACTCAGTATTATTTATTATTTAATATAATTTACTATTATTAAGTATTATTTGGTATTATTTAGTATCATTTGGTATTATTTAGTATTATTTAATATTATTTAGTAATACTTAGTATTATATAGTTTTATTTAGTATTATCTAGTATAACTTGGTATTATTTAGTATTGAGTACTATTTAGTATTATTTGGTATTATTTACTATAATTTAATTTGATTAAATATAATTTATTATTCATTGTTATTGAGTAATATTTGGTAATATTTGGTATTATTTAATAATAATTAATATTATTTAATATCATTAAGTATTATTTAGTATTATTTAATAATATTTGGTATTATTTATAATTATTTAATATAGTTTAGTATTATTTGGTTTTATTTATTACTACTTAGTATTATTTGGTATTAAGTATTTGGTATAATTTGGTATTATTTAGTATTATTTAATATTATTTTGTATTATTTTGTCTTATTTGGTATTATTTAGTATCATCTCGTATTATTTAATATTACTTCGTATTATTTAGTGTTATTTATTATTAATTATTAATTAATATAATTTACTATTATTTAGTATTACTTGGTATCAATTGGTATTAATTGGTATTATTTAGTATTTTTTAATAATAGTTAATATTATTTAATATTCTTGAGTATTATTTAGCATTATTTAATATTATTTGGTGTTATTTGGTAGTATTTAGTATTATTTGGTATTATTTAATATTACTTCGTGTTATTTAGTATTATTTATTATTAAATATTAATTAATATAATTTACTATTATTGAGTATTATTAAGTATTATTTGGTATTTTTAGGATTATTTAAGATTATTTAATATTAGTTAATATTATTTATGATTATTTAATATTAATTAGTAATATTTAGTACTATTTAATGTATTTTGTAATATTTTGTATTATTTAATATTACTTAGTATTATTTAGTATTATTTGGTATTATTTAGTGTTATTTAGTATTATTTAATATTATTAAATATAATTTAATATTTAATATTTTTTACTATTATTTAGTATTATTTAGTATAACTTGCTATTATTTAGTATTATTTAGTATTATTTCACATTATTTAAAATTATTTAGTATTATTTAGTATTATTTGGTATTATTTAGTATTATTTATTATTATTTAATATAATTTACTATTATTAAGTATTATTTAGTATTAATCAGTATTATTATATACTATTTAATATTATTTAGTATTTAGTATTAATTGGTATTATTTAATAATATTTAATATTATTTCATATTCTTGAGTATTATTTTGTATTATTTGGTATTATTCAACATTACTTAGTATTATTTAGTATTATTTATCATTTAAGATTAATTAATATAATTTACTATTATTTAGTATTATTTGGTATTTGTTAGTATTATTTAATATTATTTTACATTATTAGTATTACTTAGTACTATTTAGTATGACTTAGCATTAATTACGATTTAGTATTATTTAGTATAACTTGCTATTATTTAGTATTATTTAGTATTATTTCACATTATTTAAAATTATTTAGTATTATTTGGTATTATTTAGTATTATTTGATATTACTCAGTATTATTAAGTATTATTTATTATTATTTAATATAATTTACTATTATTAAGTATTATTTTGTATTATTTAGTATCATTTGGTATTTTTTAGTATTATTTAATGTTATTTAGTATTACTTAGTATTATATAGTTTTATTTAGTATTATCTAGTATAACTTGGTATTATTTAGTATTATTGAGTACTATTTAGTATCATTTGGTATTATTTACTATTATTTAATTTAATTAAATAAAATTTATTATTCATTGTTATTGAGTAATATTTGGTAATATTTGGTATTATTTAATATTATTAAGTATTATTTAGTATTATTTAATAATATTTGGTATTATTTATAATATTTAATATACTTTAGTATTATTTGGTATTATTTATTACTACTTAGTATTATTTAGTATTATTTAAAATTATTAAATATAATTCACTATTCTTTATTATTGAGTACTATTTGGTTTTATTTCATAATATTTAATATTTAATATCATTTAGTATCATTTAATATTACTTAGTATTATTTAGTATTATTTATTAATATTTTTTATTTAATATTAATGAATATAATTTAGTATCATTTAGTATTATTTGGTATTTTTGGTATTATTTAGTATTATTTAATATAATTTATTATTATTTGGTATTAATGAATATTATTTAGTATTATTTGGTATTATTTGGTATTATTCAGTATTATTTAATTCTATTTAGTGTTATTTAATATTTTATATTTAATAATATTTAATATTATTTCATATTATTTAGTATTATTTACTACTATTTAATATTATTTAGTATTATTTCTTATTGATAATATCTGATATTATTTAATATCATTTGATATTTTTGATATTATCTAGTATTATTTACTAATAATTATTATTATTTAATAATATTTAAAATTATTTAATATTCTTGAGTATAATTTTATATTATTTAGTAATATTTTGTATAATTATTTGGTATTATTCAACATTACTTAGTATTATTTAGTATTATTTATCATTTAAGATTAATTAATATAATTTACTATTACTTAGTATTATTTGGTATTTGTTAGTATTATTTAATATTATTTAATATTATTTTACATTATTAGTATTACTTAGTACTATTTAGTATGACTTAGCATTAATTCCGATTTAGTATTATTTAGTATAACTTGCTATTATTTAGTATTATTTAGTATTATTTCACATTATTTAAAATTATTTAGTATTATTTAGTATTATTTGGTATTATTTAGTATTATTTATTATTATTTAATATAATTTACTATTATTAAGTATTATTTAGTATTAATCAGTATTATTATATACTATTTAATATTATTTAGTATTTAGTATTAATTGGTATTATTTAATAATATTTAATATTATTTCATATTCTTGAGTATTATTTTGTATTATTTGGTATTATTCAACATTACTTAGTATTACTTAGTACTATTTAGTATGACTTAGCATTAATTACGATTTAGTATTATTTAGTATAACTTGCTATTATTTAGTATTATTTAGTATTATTTCACATTATTTAAAATTATTTAGTATTATTTGGTATTATTTAGTATTATTTGATATTACTCAGTATTATTAAGTATTATTTATTATTATTTAATATAATTTACGATTATTAAGTATTATTTGGTATTATTAAGTATCATTTGGTATTTTTTAGTATTATTTAATGTTATTTAGTATTACTTAGTATTATATAGTTTTATTTAGTATTATCTAGTATAACTTGGTATTATTTAGTATTATTGAGTACTATTTAGTATCATTTGGTATTATTTACTATTATTTAATTTAATTAAATAAAATTTATTATTCATTGTTATTGAGTAATATTTCGTAATATTTGGTATTATTTAATATTATTAAGTATTATTTAGTATTATTTAATAATATTTGGTATTATTTATAATATTTAATATACTTTAGTATTATTTTGTATTATTTATTACTACTTAGTATTATTTGGTATTATTAAGTATTTGGTATTATTTATTACTACTTAGTATTATTTAATATGTAAAATTATTTAATATAGTTTAGTATTATTTGGTATTATTTATTACTACTTAGTATTATTTGGTATTATTAAGTATTTGGTATTATTTGGTATTATTTCGTATTATTTAATATAATTTACTATTACTTATTTAGTATTATTTGGTATTATTTAATATTATTTAGTATTATGTTGTATTATTTGGTATTATTTATTATTACTTAGTATTATTTAAGATTACTTAGTATTATTTAATATAATTTACTATTATTTAGTATTATTTGGTATTATTTAGTATCATTTGGTGTGATTTGGTATTATTTGGTACTATTTGGTACTTTTTGGTATTATTAAGTATTACTTAATATAATTTGCTAATACTTATTTAGTATTATTTGGTATTATTTATATTAATTTACTATTTTTTAGTATTATTTGGTATTATTGAGTATCATTTGGTATTATTTAGTATTATTTGGTATTATTTAGTATTATTTAAGATTATTTAATTTTAAATATTATTTAGCATTACTTAGTATTATTTAGTATTTTGGTATTATTTAGTATTTTGGTATTATTTAGTGTTATTTAATACTACTTAATATAGTTTACTATTATTTATTATTTAGTATTATCTAGTGTTATGTAGTATTATTTAGTATGAGTTAGTACTATTTGGTATTATTTAGTATTATTTAATATTATTAAATATAATTACTATTCATTGTTATTGAGTATTATTTGGTATTATTTGGTATTATTTAGTGTTATTTAATAATATTTAATATTTAAAAGTATTTATTATTTAATATCATTTGTATTATTTGCTACTGTTTAATATTATTTTATATTCTTAGTTTATTATTTAATATTTTTAAGTATTATTTTGTATTATTTGGTATTATTCAATATTACTTAGTATTATTTAGTATTATTTATCATTTAAGATAAATTAATATAATTTACTATTATTTAGTATTATTTGGTATTTGTTAGTATTATTTAATACTATTTAATATTATTTTACATTATTAGTATTACTTAGTACTATTAAGTATGATTTAGTATAACTTGCTATTATTTAGTATTATTTATTATTTAGTATTATTTAGTATTATTTAGCATTATTTAAAATCATTTAGTATTATTTGGTATTATTTGGTATTAATTAGTATTTTTTAATATTACTCAGTATTATTTATTATTTAATATAATTTACTATTATTAAGTATTATTTGGTATTATTTAGTATCATTTGGTATTATTTAGTATTATTTAATATTATTTAGTAATACTTAGTATTATATAGTTTTATTTAGTATTATCTAGTATAACTTGGTATTATTTAGTATTGAGTACTATTTAGTATTATTTGGTATTATTTAATAATAATTAATATTATTTAATATCATTAAGTATTATTTAGTATTATTTAATAATATTTGGTATTATTTATAATTATTTAATATAGTTTAGTATTATTTGGTTTTATTTATTACTACTTAGTATTATTTGGTATTAAGTATTTGGTATAATTTGGTATTATTTAGTATTATTTAATATTATTTTGTATTATTTTGTCTTATTTGGTATTATTTAGTATCATCTCGTATTATTTAATATTACTTCGTATTATTTAGTGTTATTTATTATTAATTATTAATTAATATAATTTACTATTATTTAGTATTACTTGGTATCAATTGGTATTAATTGGTATTATTTAGTATTTTTTAATAATAGTTAATATTATTTAATATTCTTGAGTATTATTTAGCATTATTTAATATTATTTGGTGTTATTTGGTAGTATTTAGTATTATTTGGTATTATTTAATATTACTTCGTGTTATTTAGTATTATTTATTATTAAATATTAATTAATATAATTTACTATTATTGAGTATTATTAAGTATTATTTGGTATTTTTAGGATTATTTAAGATTATTTAATATTAGTTAATATTATTTATGATTATTTAATATTAATTAGTAATATTTAGTACTATTTAATGTATTTTGTAATATTTGGTATTATTTAATATTACTTAGTCTTATTTAGTATTATTTGGTATTATTTAGTGTTATTTAGTATTATTTAATATTATTAAATATAATTTAATATTTAATATTTTTTACTATTATTTGGTATTATTTGGTATTATTTAGTATTATTTATTATTATTTAGTATTACTTAGTATTTAGTTTTATTTAGTATTATCTAGTATAACTTGGTTTTATTTAGTATTATTAAGTACTATTTAGTATTATTTGGCATTATTTAGTATTATTTAAAATTATTAAATATAATTTAATATTTTCTATTATTGAGTATTATTTGGTATTTTTGGTATTATTTAATTTTATTTACTATTATTTAGTATTATTTGGTATTATTTAGTATCATTTGGTATTATTTGGTATTATTTAGTATTATTTAATATTATTTATTATTTATTTAGTATTATCTAGTATTACTTGGTATTATTTAGTACGATTTAGTACTATTTGGTATTATTTAGTATTATTTAATATTATTAAATATAATTACTATTCATTGTTATTGAGTATTATTTGGTATTATTTGGTATCATTTTGTTATCTTTAGTGCTACTTAATAATATTTAATATTTAATAATATTTAATATTTAAAATTTAATATTATTTTGTATTATTTGGTATTATTTGGTATTATTTGATATTACTTATTTGGTATTATTTAATATTATTTGGTATTACTTGGTATTACTTGGTATTATTTGGTATTATTTAGTATTATTTATTATTTAATTTTAATTGATATAATTTACTATTATTTGGTATAACTTGGTATTATTTAGTATTATTTAATATTAAATATTGTTGAGTATTATTCAATATTATTAGTATTATTTTGTATTATTTGGTATTATTTCATATTACTTATTTGGTATTATTTAATATTATTTGGTATTATTTGGTATTACTTGGTATTATTTAAGATTACTTAGTAGTATTTAGTATTATTTAATATTATTTAATATAATTTACTATTATTTAGTATTATTTGGTATCATTTAGTATCATTTGGTAAAATTTGGTATCATTTGGTATTATTTAGTATCATTTGGTATTATTTAAGATTATTTAAGATTATTTAATATTAAATATTATTTAGCATTACTTAGTATTATTTAGTTTTTGGTATAATTTAGTATTTTGGTTATTTTTAGTATTAATTAATATAGTTTACTATTTTTTATTATATAGTATCATTTGGTATTATTTGGTATTATTTGGTATTATTTAGTATTATTTAATATTATTAAATATAATTACTATTGATTGTTATTGAGTATTATTTGGTATTATTTGGTATTAATTGGTATTATTTAAAGCTATTTAATAATATTTAATATTTAATAATATTTCTAATTATTTAATATTTAACATTATTTAATATTTAATATTATTTAATATTATTTTGTATTATTTGGTATTATTTGGTATGATTTAATATTACTTATTTGGTATTATTTAGTATTATTTGGTATTACTTGGTATTATTTGGTATTATTAAGTATTATTTGGTAATTTTTGAGGATTATTTAAGATTATTTAATATTAGGTAAAATTATTTATGATTATTTAATATTAATTAGTAGTATTTAGTACTATTTAATGTATTTAATATTATTTTGTATTATTTGTTATTAAATAATATTACTTAGTATTATTTAGTATTAGTTAGTTTTATTTGGTATTATTTTGTATTATTTAGTATTACTTAGTATAATTTAGTATGACTTAGCATTAATTACGATTATTTAGTATTAATTACTATTATTTAATATAATTTACTATTATTTAGTATTGTTTGGTATTATTTAGTATCATTTGGTATCATTTGGTATTATTTAGTATCATTTGGTATTATTTGGTATTATTTAGTATTATTTAGTAATAATTAGTATTATTTAATAATATTTAAAATTATTTAATATTCTTGAGTATAATTTTATATTATTTAGTAATATTTTGTATTAATTGGTATTATTTACTATTATTTAATTTTATTTAGTATTACTTAGTATTACTTACTATTATTAAATATTATTTAATATAATTTACTATTATTTATTATTATTTAGTATAATTTAGTATTATTTGGTATTATTTAAAATTACTTAGTATCATTTAGTATTACCTAGTATAACTAGGAATTATTTAGTAATATTTAGTATTATCTAAAATTATTAAATATAATTCACTATTCTTTATTATTGAGTACTATTTGGTTTTATTTCATAATATTTAATATCTAATATCATTTAGTATCATTTAATATTACTTAGTATTATTTAGTATTATTTATTAATATTTTTTATTTAATATTAATGAATATAATTTAGTATCATTTAGTATTATTTTTTATTTTTGGTATTATTTAGTATTATTTAATATAATTTACTATTATGTATTATTTAGTATTATTTGGTATTTCTGAATATTATTTAGTATTATTTGGTATTATTTATTATTACTTAGTATTACTAAGTATTATTTAGTATTATTTAATAGTATTTAGTATTATTTGGTATTATTTAGTAGTATTGAAGATTTTTTAGTATTAAATACTATTTAATATTATTTTGCATTACTTAGTATTACTTAGTATTTTGGTATTATTTAGTATTATTTAATATTATTTCATATTATTTAATATTATTTCTTATATTTCATATTATTTAGTATTATTTATTGTTATTTAGTTTCATTTGGTATTATTTGGTATTTAATATTACTTAGTACTATTTAGTATTTAATATTAATTAATATAATTTACTATTATTTGGTATTACTTAGTATTATCTAGTATAACTTGGTAGTATTATTTAATGTTGTTTAAAATTATTTAGTATTATTAAGTAATATTATTATTTGGTATTATTTAGTATTATTTAATATTATTTAGTGTTAATTAGTATTATTTGCTATGATTTAGTATTAAAGAAAATTTTAATAAATATTACTTAGTGTTATTTAGCATTATTTAGTATTTTTGGTTCTATTTAGTATGATTTAATATTATTTAATATAGTTTATTATTATTTATTACTTGGTACTATTTGGTATTATTTAGTATTATTTAATATTATTTAATATTAATTAATATTATTTAGTATTAATCAGTATTATTTTATGCTATTTAATATTATTTAATATTATTAAGTATGATTTAATATTGTTGAGTATTATTTGGTATTATTTTAGATTATTTAAGATTATTTAGTATTAAATATTATTAAGTGTTATTTAGCATTATTTGGTATTTTTTAGTAATATTTAATATTATTTCATACTATTTAATATTATTTAGTATTAAGTACTTTTTAATGTTATTTAGTATTATTTGGTATCATTTAATATTACTTAGTATTATTTGGTATTATTTGGTATTATTTGGTATTATTTGGTATTATTTTATATTTACTATTATTTAGTAGGACTTAGCATTAACAACGATTATTTAATATTATCTAGTATAACTTGGTATTTTTTAGTGTTATTTAATATTATTTAATAATATTTATTATTAGTTAAAATTATTTAGTATTATTTGGTATTATTCAGTATTATTTAATTCTATTTAGTGTTATTTAATATTTTATATTTAATAATATTTAATATTATTTCATATTATTTAGTATTATTTACTACTATTTAATATTATTTAGTATTATTTCTTATTGATAATATTTGATATTATTTAAAATCATTTGATATTTTTGATATTATTTAGTATTATTTAGTAATAATTAGTGTTATTTAATAATATTTAAAATAATTTAATATTCTTGAGTATAATTTATTATTATTTAGTAATATTTTGTATTAATTGGTATTATTTACTATTATTAAATTGTATTTAGTATTATTTAGTATTACTTACTATTATTAAGTATTTAATATAATTTACTATTATTTATTATTATTTAGTATTATTTAGTATTATTTAAAATTATTAAATACAATTCACTATTCTTTATTATTGAGTACTATTTGGTTTTATTTCATAATATTTAATATTTAATATCATTTAGTATCATTTAATATTTCTTAGTATTATTTAGTATTATTTATAAATATTTTTTATTTAATATTAATGAATATAATTTAGTATCATTTAGTATTATTTGTTATTTTTGGTATTATTTAGTATTATTTAATATTATTTACTATTATTTAGTATTATTTAATATTATTTACTATTATTTGGTATTATTGAATATTATTTAGTATTTGGTATTATTTGGTATTATTCAGTATTATTTAATTCTATTTAGTGTTATTTAATATTTTATATTTAATAATATTTAATATTATATCATATTATTTAGTATTATTTACTACTATTTAATATTATTTAGTATTATTTCTTATTGATAATATTTGATATTATTTAATATCATTTGATATTTTGATATTATCTAGTATTATTTAGTAATAATTAGTATTATTTAATAATATTTAAAATTATTTAATATTCTTGGGTATAATTTTATATTATTTAGTAATATTTTGTATTAATTGGTATTAATTGGTATTATTTACTATTATTTACTATTATTTAATTTTATTTAGTATTATTTAGTATTACTTACTATTATTAAGTATTATTTAATATAATTTACTATTATTTATTATTATTTAGTATAATTTAGTATTATTTAAAATTACTTAGTATCATTTAGTATTACCTAGTATAACTTGGAATTATTTAGTATTATTTAGTATTATTTAAAATTATTAAATATAATTCACTATTCTTTATTATTGAGTACTATTTGGTTTTATTTCATAATATTTAATATTTAATATCATTTAGTATCATTTAATATTACTTAGTATTATTTAGTATTATTTATTAATATTTTTTATTTAATATTAATGAATATAATTTAGTATCATTTAGTATTATTTGGTATTTTTGGTATTATTTAGTATTATTTAATATAATTTATTATTATTTGGTATTATTGAATATTATTTAGTATTTGGTATTATTTGGTATTATTCAGTATTATTTAATTCTATTTAGTGTTATTTAATATGTTATATTTAATAATATTTAATATTATATCATATTATTTAGTATTATTTACTACTATTTAATATTATTTAGTATTATTTCTTATTGATAATATTTGATATTATTTAATATCATTTGATATTTTGATATTATCTAGTATTATTTAGTATTAATTAGTATTATTTAATAATATTTAAAATTATTTAATATTCTTGGGTATAATTTTATATTATTTAGTAATATTTTGTATTAATTGGTATTAATTGGTATTATTTACTATTATTTACTATTATTTAATTTTATTTAGTATTATTTAGTATTACTTACTATTATTAAGTATTATTTAATATAATTTACTATTATTTATTATTATTTAGTACAATTTAGTATTATTTAAAATTACTTAGTATCATTTAGTATTACCTAGTATAACTTGGAATTATTTAGTATTATTTAGTATTATTTAAAATTATTAAATATAATTCACTATTCTTTATTATTGAGTACTATTTGGTTTTATTTTATAATATTTAATATTTAATATCATTTAGTATCATTTAATTTTACTTAGTATTATTTAGTATTATTTATTAATATTTTGTATTTAATATTAATGAATATAATTTAGTATCATTTAGTATTATTTGGTATTTTTGGTATTATTTAGTATTATTTAATATAATTTATTATTATTTGGTATTAATGAATATTATTTAGTATTATTTGGTATTATTTGGAATTATTCAGTATTATTTAATTCTATTTAGTGTTATTTAATATTTTATATTTAATAATATTTAATATTATTTCATATTATTTAGTATTATTTACTACTATTTAATATTATTTAGTATTATTTCTTATTGATAATATTTGATATTATTTAATATCATTTGATATTTTTGATATCTAGTATTATTTAGTAATAATTATTATTATTTAATAATATTTAAAATTATTTAATATTCTTGAGTATAATTTTATATTATTTAGTAATATTTTGTATTAATTGGTATTATTTACTATTATTTAATTTTATTTAGTATTACTTAGTATTACTTAATATTATTAAATATTATTTAATATAATTTACTATTTATTATTATTTAGTATAATTTAGTATTATTTGGTATTATTTAAAATTACTTAGTATCATTTAGTATTACCTAGTATAACTTGGAATTATTTAGTATTATTTAGTATTATCTAAAATTATTAATATTTAATATTTAATATCATTTAGTATCATTTAATATTACTTAGTATTATTTAGTATTATTTATTAATATTTTTTATTTAATATTAATGAGTATAATTTAGTATCATTTAGTATTATTTGGTATTTTTGGTACTATTTAGTATTATTTAATATAATTTACTATTATTTATTATTTAGTATTGTTTGGTATTAATGAATATTATTTAGTATTATTTGGTATTATTTGGTATTATTTAGTATGATTTAATATTATTTAGTGTTAATTAGTATTATTTGGTATTATTTGGTTTTATTCAGTACTATTTAATTCTATTTAGTGTTAATTAATATTTTATATGTAATAATATTTAGTATTATTTCATATTTAGTATTATTTACTACTATTTAATATTATTTAGTATTATTTCTTATTGATAATATTTGATATTATTTAGTATTATTTAGTAATTATTAGTATTATTTAATAATATTAAAATTATTTAATATTCTTGAGTATAATTTTATATTATTTAGTAATATTTTGTATAATTTGGTATTATTTACTATTATTTAATTTTATTTAGTATTTTTTAGTATTACTTACTATTATTAAATATTATTTAGTATTAATTGGTATTATTGAATATTATTTAGTATTATTTGGTATTATTTGGTATTATTTAATATTATTTAGTGTTAATTAGTATTATTTGCTATGATTTAGTATTAAAGAAAATTTTAATATTAAATACTATTTAGTGTTATTTAGCATTACTTAGCATTATTTAGTACTTTTGGTTCTATTTAGTATGATTTAATATTATTTAATATAATTAATTATTATTTATTACTTGATATTATTTGGTACTCTTTGGTATTATTTGGTATTATTTGGTATTATTTAGTATTATTCAATAATATATAATATTATTAAGTATTATTTAGTATTAATCAGTATTATTATATACTATTTAATATTATTTAGTATTTAGTATTAATTGGTATTATTTAATAATATTTAATATTATTTCATATTCTTGAGTATTATTTAGTATTATTTTGTATTTTTAGTTTATTATTTAATATTTTTAGGTATTATTTTGTATTATTTGGTATTATTCAACATTACTTAGTATTATTTAGTATTATTTATCATTTAAGATTAATTAATATAATTTACTATTATTTAGTATTATTTGGTATTTGTTAGTATTATTTAATATTATTTAATATTATTTTACATTATTAGTATTACTTAGTACTATTTAGTATGACTTAGCATTAATTACGATTTAGTATTATTTAGTATAACTTGCTATTATTTAGTATTATTTAGTATTATTTCACGTTATTTAAAATTATTTAGTATTATTTAGTATTATTTGGTATTATTTAGTATTATTTATTATTATTTAATATAATTTACTATTATTAAGTATTATTTAGTATTAATCAGTATTATTATATACTATTTAATATTATTTAGTATTTAGTATTAATTGGTATTATTTAATAATATTTAATATTATTTCATATTCTTGAGTATTATTTTGTATTATTTGGTACTATTCAACATTACTTAGTATTATTTAGTATTATTTATCATTTAAGATTAATTAATATAATTTACTATTATTTAGTATTATTTGGTATTTGTTAGTATTATTTAATATTATTTAATATTATTTTACATTATTAGTATTACTTAGTACTAATTAGTATGACTTAGCATTAATTACGATTTAGTATTATTTAGTATAACTTGCTATTATTTAGTATTATTTAGTATTATTTCACATTATTTAAAATTATTTAGTATTATTTGGTATTATTTAGTATTATTTGATATTACTCAGTATTATTAA
The DNA here is from genome assembly GCA_911728455.2 of Marthasterias glacialis. NCBI lineage: Eukaryota > Metazoa > Echinodermata > Asteroidea > Forcipulatida > Asteriidae > Marthasterias > Marthasterias glacialis. The sequence continues at coordinate 61,694 of OU452232.1, forward strand.
GTATTATTTATTATTATTTAATATAATTTACTATTATTAAGTATTATTTGGTATTATTTAGTATCATTTGGTATTTTTTAGTATTATTTAATGTTATTTAGTATTACTTAGTATTATATAGTTTTATTTAGTATTATCTAGTATAACTTGGTATTATTTAGTATTATTGAGTACTATTTAGTATCATTTGGTATTATTTACTATTATTTAATTTAATTAAATAAAATTTATTATTCATTGTTATTGAGTAATATTTGGTAATATTTGGTATTATTTAATATTATTAAGTATTATTTAGTATTATTTAATAATATTTGGTATTATTTATAATATTTAATATACTTTAGTATTATTTGGTATTATTTATTACTACTTAGTATTATTTAGTATTATTTAAAATTATTAAATATAATTCACTATTCTTTATTATTGAGTACTATTTGGTTTTATTTCATAATATTTAATATTTAATATCATTTAGTATCATTTAATATTACTAAGTATTATTTAGTATTATTTATTAATATTTTTTATTTAATATTAATGAATATAATTTAGTATCATTTAGTATTATTTGGTATTTTTGGTATTATTTAGTATTATTTAATATAATTTATTATTATTAGGTATTAATGAATATTATTTAGTACTAAACTATTATTTACTTTAATTAAATATAATTTATTATTCATTGTTATTAAGTAATATTTGGTAATATTTGGTATTATTTAATATTACTAAGTATTATTTAGTATTATTTAATAATATTTGGTATTATTTATATTTAATATACTTTAGTATTATTTGGTATTATTTATTACTACTTAGTATTATTTGGTATTATTAAGTATTTGGTATTATTTACTACTACTTAGTATTATTTAATATGTAAAATTATTTAATATAGTTTAGTATTATTTGGTATTATTTATTACTACTTAGTATTATTTGGTATTATTAAGTATTTGGTATTATTTGGTATTATTTCGTATTATTTAATATTATTTTGGTATTATTTAGTATTATTTAATATAATTTACTATTACTTATTTAGTATTATTTGGTATTATTTAATATTATTTAGTATTATGTTGTATTATTTGGTATTATTTATTATTACTTAGTATTATTTAAGATTACTTAGTATTATTTAATATAATTTACTATTATTTAGTATTATTTGGTATTATTTAGTATCATTTGGTGTCATTTGGTATTATTTAGTATTATTTGGTATTATTTGGTACTATTTGGTACTTTTTGGTATTATTTAGTATTACTTAATATAATTTGCTAATACTTATTTAGTATTATTTGGTATTATTGAGTATCATTTGGTGTTATTTAGTATTATTTGGTATTATTTAGTATTATTTAAGATTATTTAATTTTAAATATTATTAAGCATTACTTAGTATTATTTAGTATTTTGGTATTATTTAGTATTTTGGTATTATTTAGTATTTTGGTATTATTTAGTGTTATTTAATACTATTTAATATAGTTTACTATTATTTATTATTTAGTATTATCTAGTGTTATGTAGTATTATTTAGTATGAGTTAGTACTATTTGGTATTATTTAGTATTATTTAATATTATTAAATATAATTACTATTCATTGTTATTGAGTATTATTTGGTATTATTTGGTATTATTTAGTGTTATTTAATAATATTTAATATTTAAAAGTATTTATTATTTAATATCATTTGTATTATTTGCTACTGTTTAATATTATTTTATATTCTTAGTTTATTATTTAATATTTTTAAGTATTATTTTGTATTATTTGGTATTATTAAATATTACTTAGTATTATTTAGTATTATTTATCATTTAAGATAAATTAATATAATTTACTATTATTTAGTATTATTTGGTATTTGTTAGTATTATTTAATACTATTTAATATTATTTTACATTATTAGTATTACTTAGTACTATTTAGTATGACTTAGCATTAATTACGATTTAGTATAACTTGCTATTATTTAGTATTATTTATTATTTAGTATTATTTAGTATTATTTAGCATTATTTAAAATCATTTAGTATTATTTGGTATTATTTGGTATTATTTAGTATTTTTTAATATTACTCAGTATTATTTATTATTTAATATAATTTACTATTATTAAGTATTATTTGGTAATATTTAGTATCATTTGGTATTATTTAGTATTATTTAATATTATTTAGTAATACTTAGTATTATATAGTTTTATTTATTATTATCTAGTATAACTTGGTATTATTTACTATAATTTAATTGGATTAAATATAATTTATTATTCATTGTTATTGAGTAATATTTGGTAATATTTGGTATTATTTAATAATAATTAATATTATTTAATATCATTAAGTATTATTTAGTATTATTTAATATTTGGTATTATTTATAATTATTTAATATAGTTTAGTATTATTTGGTTTTATTTATTACTACTTAGTTTTATTTGGTATTAAGTATTTGGTATAATTTGGTATTATTTAGTATTATTTAATATTATTTTGTATTATTTTGTCTTATTTGGTTTTATTTAGTATCATCTCGTATTATTTAATATTACTTCGTATTATTTAGTGTTATTTATTATTAAATATTAATTAATATAATTTACTATTATTTAGTATTATTTGGTATCAATTGGTATTAATTGGTATTATTTAGTATTATTTAATAATATTTAATATTATTTAATATTCTTGAGTATTATTTAGCATTATTTAATATTATTTTATATTATTTGGTGTTATTTGGTAGTATTTAGTATTATTTGGTATTATTTAATATTACTTCGTGTTATTTAGTATTATTTATTATTAAATATTAATTAATATAATTTACTATTATTGAGTATTATTAAGTATTATTAGGTATTTTTAGGATTATTTAAGATTATTTAATATTAGTTAATATTATTTGTGATTATTTAATATTAATTAGTAATATTTAGTACTATTTAATGTATTTTGTAATATTTGGTATTATTTAATATTACTTAGTATTATTTAGTATTATTTAGTGTTATTTAGTATTATTTAATATTATTAAATATAATTTAATATTTAATATTTTTTACTATTATTTGGTATTATTTGGTATTATTTAGTATTATTTATTATTATTTAGTATTACTTAGTATTTAGTTTTATTTAGTATTATCTAGTATAACTTGGTTTTATTTAGTATTATTAAGTACTATTTAGTATTATTTGGCATTATTTAGTATTATTTAAAATTATTAAATATAATTTAATATTTTCTATTATTGAGTATTATTTGGTATTTTTGGTATTATTTAATATTATTTACTATTATTTAGTATTATTTGGTATTATTTAGTATCATTTAGTATTATTTGGTATTATTTAGTATTATTTAATATTATTTATTATTTATTTAGTATTATCTAGTATTACTTGGTATTATTTAGTACGATTTAGTACTATTTGGTATTATTTAGTATTATTTAATATTATTAAATATAATTACTATTCATTGTTATTGAGTATTATTTGGTATTATTTGGTATCATTTAGTTATCTTTAGTGCTACTTAATAATATTTAATATTTAATAATATTTAATATTTAAAATTTAATAATATTTAGTATTATTTTGTATTATTTGGTATTATTTAATATTATTTGGTATTACTTGGTATTACTTGGTATTATTTGGTATTATTTAGTATTATTTATTATTTAATTTTAATTAATATAATTTACTATTATTTAGTATTATTTGGTATTTGTTAGTATTATTTAATATTATTTAATATTATTTAACATTATTAGTATTTTTTAGTATAACTTGGTATTATTTAGTATTATTTAATATTAAATATTGTTGAGTATTATTTAATATTATTAGTATTATTTTGTATTATTTGGTATTATTTCATATTACTTATTTGGTATTATTTAATATTATTTGGTATTATTTGGTATTACTTGGTATTATTTAAGATTACTTAGTAGTATTTAGTATTATTTAATATTATTTAATATAATTTACTATTATTTAGTATTATTTGGTATCATTTAGTATCATTTGGTAAAATTTGGTATTATTTAGTATCATTTGGTATTATTTGGTATTATTTAAGATTATTTAAGATTATTTAATATTAAATATTATTTAGCATTACTTAGTATTATTTAGTTTTTGGTATTATTTAGTATTTTGGTATTTTTTAGTATTATTTAATATAGTTTACTATTTTTATTATTTAGTATCATTTGGTATTATTTGGTATTATTTAGTATTATTTAATATTATTAAATATAATTACTATTGATTGTTATTGAGTATTATTTGGTATTATTTGGTATTATTTAAAGCTATTTAATAATATTTAATATTTAATAATATTTCTAATTATTTAATATTCAACATTATTTAATATTTAATATTATTTAATATTATTTTGTATTATTTGGTATTATTTGGTATGATTTAATATTACTTATTTGGTATTATTTAGTATTATTTGGTATTAGTTGGTATTATTTGGTATTATTAAGTATTATTTGGTAATTTTTTGGGGATTATTTAAGATTATTTAATATTAGTTAAAATTATTTATGATTATTTAATATTAAATAGTAGTATTTAGTACTATTTAATGTATTTAATATTATTTTGTATTATTTGTTATTAAATAATATTACTTAGTATTATTTAGTATTAGTTAGTATTATTTGGTATTATTTTGTATTATTTAGTATTACTTAGTATAATTTAGTATGACTTAGCATTAATTACGATTATTTAGTATTAATTACTATTATTTAATATAATTTACTATTATTTAGTATTGTTTGGTATTATTTAGTATCATTTGGTATCATTTGGTATTATTTAGTATCATTTGGTATTATTTGGTATTATTTAGTATTATTTAGTAATAATTAGTATTATTTAATAATATTTAAAATTATTTAATATTCTTGAGTATAATTTTATATTATTTAGTAATATTTTGTATTAATTGGTATTATTTACTATTATTTAATTTTATTTAGTATTACTTAGTATTACTTACTATTATTAAATATTATTTACTATAATTTACTATTATTTATTATTATTTAGTATAATTTAGTATTATTTGGTATTATTTAAAATTACTTAGTATCATTTAGTATTACCTAGTATAACTTGGAATTATTTAGTAATATTTAGTATTATCTAAAATTATTAAATATAATTCACTATTCTTTATTATTGAGTACTATTTGGTTTTATTTCATAATATTTAATATTCAATATCATTTAGTATCATTTAATATTACTTAGTATTATTTAGTATTATTTATTAATATTTTTTATTTAATATTAATGAATATAATTTAGTATCATTTAGTATTATTTGTTATTTTTGGTATTATTTAGTATTATTTAATATAATTTACTATTATGTATTATTTAGTATTATTTGGTATTTCTGAATATTATTTAGTAATATTTGGTATTATTTATTATTACTTAGTATTACTAAGTATTATTTAGTATTATTTAATAGTATTTAGTATTATTTGGTATTATTTAGTAGTATTTAAGATTTTTTGTATTAAATACTATTTAATATTATTTTGCATTACTTAGTATTACTTAGTATTTTGGTATTATTTAGTATTATTTAATATTATTTCATATTATTTAATATTATTTCTTATATTTCATATTATTTAGTATTATTTATTGTTATTTAGTTTCATTTGGTATTATTTGGTATTTAATATTACTTAGTACTATTTAGTATTTAATATTAATTAATATAATTTACTATTATTTGGTATTACTTTGTATCATCTAGTATAACTTGGTAGTATTATTTAATGATGTTTAAAATTATTTAGTATTATTAAGTAATATTATTATTTGGTATTATTAGCATTATTTAGTATTTTTGGTTCTATTTAGTATGATTTAATATTATTTAATATAGTTTATTATTATTTATTACTTGGTACTATTTGGTATTATTTAGTATTATTTAATATTATTTAATATTATTTAATATTATTTAATATTATTTAATATTATTTAATATTATTTAATATTATTTAATATTATTTAATATTATTTAATATTATTTAATATTATTTAGTATTATTTAGTATTAATCAGTATTATTTTATGCTATTTAATAATATTAAGTATGATTTAATATTGTTGAGTATTATTTGGTATTATTTTAGATTATTTAAGATTATTTAGAATTAAATATTATTAAGTGTTATTTAGCATTATTTGGTATTTTTTAGTATTATTTAATATTATTTCATACTATTTAATATTATTTAGTATTAAGTACTATTTAATGTTATTTAGTATTATTTGGTATCATTTAATATTACTTAGTATTATTTGGTATTATTTGGTATTATTTGGTATTATTTGATATTATTTTATATTTACTTTTATTTAGTAGGACTTAGCATTAACAACGATTATTTAATATTATGTAGTATAACTTGGTATTTTTTAGTGTTATTTAATATTATTTAATAATATTCATTATTAGTTAAAATTATTTAGTATTATTTGGTATTATTCAGTATTATTTAATTCTATTTAGTGTTATTTAATATTTTATATTTAATAATATTTAATATTATTTCATATTATTTAGTATTATTTACTACTATTTAATATTATTTAGTATTATTTCTTATTGATAATATTTGATATTATTTAAAATCATTTGATATTTTTGATATTATTTAGTTTTATTTAGTAATAATTAGTGTTATTTAATAATATTTAAAATTATTTAATATTCTTGAGTATAATTTAATATTATTTAGTAATATTTTGTATTAATTGGTATTATTTAATACAATTTACTATTATTTAGTATTATTTAGTATTATTTAGTATTATTTAAAATTATTAAATATAATTCACTATTCTTTATTATTGAGTACTATTTGGTTTTATTTCATAATATTTAATATTTAATATCATTTAGTATCATTTAATATTACTTAGTATTATTCAGTATTATTTATAAATATTTTTTATTTAATATTAATGAATATAATTTAGTATCATTTAGTATTATTTGTTATTTTTGGTATTATTTAGTATTATTGAATATTATTAAGTATTATTTGGTATTATTTGGTATTATTCAGTATTATTTAATTCTATTTAGTGTTATTTAATATTTTATATTTAATAATATTTAATATTATTTCATATTATTTAGTATTATTTACTACTATTTAATATTATTTAGTATTATTTCTTATTGATAATATTTGATATTATTTAATGTCATTTGATATTTTTGATATTATTTAGTATTATTTAGTAATAATTAGTATTATTTAATAATATTTAAAATTATTTAATATTCTTGAGTATAATTTTATATTATTTAGTAATATTTTGTATTAATTGGTATTATTTACTATTATTTACTATTATTTAATTTTATTTAGTATTATTTAGTATTACTTACTATTATTAAGTATTATTTAATATAATTTACTATTATTTATTATTATTTAGTATAATTTAGTATTATTTAAAATTACTTAGTATCATTTAGTATTACTTAGTATAACTTGGAATTATTTAGTATTATTTAGTATTATTTAAAATTATGAAATATAATTCACTTTTCTTTATTATTGAGTACTATTTGGTTTTATTTCATAATATTTAATATTTAATATCATTTAGTATAATTTAATATTACTTATTATTATTTAGTATTATTTATTAATATTTTTTATTTAATATTAATGAATATAATTTAGTATCATTTAGTATTATTTGGTATTTTTGGTATTATTTAGTATTATTTAATATAATTTATTATTATTTGGTATTATTGAATATTATTTAGTATTTGGTATTATTTGGTATTATTCAGTATTATTCAGTATTATTTAATTCTATTTAGTGTTATTTAATATTTTATATTTAATAATATTTAATAGTATTTCATATTATTTAGTATTATTTACTACTATTTAATATTATTTAGTATTATTTCTTATTGATAATATTTGATATTATTTAATATCATTTGATATTTTGATATTATCTAGTATTATTTAGTAATAATTAGTATTATTTAATAATATTTAAAATTATTTAATATTCTTGAGTATAATTTTATATTATTTAGTAATATTTTGTATTAATTGGTATTATTTACTATTATTTACTATTATTTAATTTTATTTAGTATTATTTAGTATTACTTACTATTATTAAGTATTATTTAATATAATTTACTATTATTTATTATTATTTAGTATAATTTAGTATTATTTAAAATTACTTAGTATCATTTAGTATTACCTAGTATAACTTGGAATTATTTAGTATTATTTAGTATTATTTAAAATTATTAAATATAATTCACTATTCTTTATTATTGAGTACTATTTGGTTTTATTTCATAATATTTAATATTGAATATCATTTAGTATCATTTAATATTACTTAGTATTATTTAGTATTATTTATTAATATTTTTATTTAATATTGATGAATGTAATTTAGTATCATTTAGTATTATTTGGTATTTTTGGTATTATTTAGTATTATTTAATATAATTTATTATTATTTGGTATTATTGAATATTATTTAGTATTTGGTATTATTTGGTATTATTCAGTATTATTTAATTCTATTTAGTGTTATTTAATATTTTATATTTAATAATATTTAATATTATTTCATATTATTTAGTGTTATTTACTACTATTTAATATAATTTATTATTATTTGGTATTAATGAATATTATTTGGTACTAAACTATTATTTACTTTAATTAAATAAAATTTATTATTCATTGTTATTGAGTAATATTTGGTAATATTTGGTATTATTTAATATTATTAAGTATTATTTAGTATTATTTAATAATATTTGGTATTATTTATAATATTTAATATACTTTAGTATTATTTGGTATTATTTATTACTACTTAGTATTATTTGGTATTATTAAGTATTTGGTATTATTTACTACTACTTAGTATTATTTAATATGTAAAATTATTTAATATAGTTTAGTATTATTTGGTATTATTTATTACTACTTAGTATTATTTGGTATTATTAAGTATTTGGTATTATTTGGTATTATTTTGTATTATTTAATATTATTTTGGTATTATTTAGTATTATTTAATATAATTTACTATTACTTATTTAGTATTATTTGGTATTATTTAATATTATTTAGTATTATGTTGTATTATTTGGTATTATTTATTATTACTTAGTATTATTTAAGATTACTTAGTATTATTTAATATAATTTACTATTATTTAGTATTATTTGGTATTATTTAGTATCATTTGGTGTCATTTGGTATTATTTAGTATTATTTGGTATTATTTGGTACTATTTGGTACTTTTTGGTATTATTTAGTATTACTTAATATAATTTGCTAATACTTATTTAGTATTATTTGGTATTATTTATATTAATTTACTATTTTTTAGTATTATTTGGTATTATTGAGTATCATTTGGTATTATTTAGTATTATTTGGTATTATTTAGTATTATTTAAGATTATTTAATTTTCAATATTATTAAGCATTACTTAGTGTTATTTAGTATTTTGGTATTATTTAGTTCTTTGGTATTATTTAGTATTTTGGTATTATTTAGTGTTATTTAATACTATTTAATATAGTTTACTATTATTTATTATTTAGTATTATCTAGTGTTATGTAGTATTATTTAGTATGAGTTAGTACTATTTGGTATTATTTAGTATTATTTAATATTATTAAATATAATTACTATTCATTGTTATTGAGTATTATTTGGTATTATTTAATAATATTTAATATTTAAAAGTATTTATTATTATTTAATATCATTTGTATTATTTGCTACTATTTAATATTATTTTATATTCTTAGTTTATTATTTAATATTTTTAAGTATTATTTTGTATTATTTGGTATTATTCAATATTACTTAGTATTATTTAGTATTATTTATCATTTAAGATAAATTAATATAATTTACTATTATTTAGTATTATTTGGTATTTGTTAGTATTATTTAATACTATTTAATATTATTTTACATTATTAGTATTACTTAGTACTATTTAGTATGACTTAGCATTAATTACGATTTAGTATAACTTGCTATTATTTAGTATTATTTATTATTTAGTATTATTTAGTATTATTTAGCATTATTTAAAATCATTTAGTATTATTTGGTATTATTTAGTAATTTTTAATAATACTCAGTATTATTTATTATTTAATATGATTTACTATTAAGTATTATTTGGTATTATTTAGTATCATTTGGTATTATTTAGTATTATTTAATATTATTTAGTAATACTCAGTATTATATAGTTTTATTTAGTATTATCTAGTATAACTTGGTATTATTTAGTATTATTGAGTACTATTTAGTATTATTTGGTATTATTTACTATAATTTAATTTGATTAAATATAATTTATTATTCATTGTTTTTGAGTAATATTTGGTAATATTTGGTATTATTTAATAATAATTAATATTATTTAATATCATTAAGTGTTATTTAGTATTATTTAATAATATTTGGTATTATTTATAATTATTTAAAATAGTTTAGTATTATTTGGTTTTATTTATTACTACTTAGTATTATTTGGTATTAAGTATTTGGTATAATTTGGTATTATTTAGTATAATTTAATATTATTTTGTATTATTTTGTCTTATTTGGTATTATTTAGTATCATCTCATATTATTTAATATTACTTCGTATTATTTAGTGTTTTTTATTATTAAATATTAATTAATATAATTTACTATTATTTAGTATTATTTGGTATCAATTGGTATTAATTGGTATTATTTAGTATTATTTAATAATATTTAATATTATTTAATATTCTTGAGTATTATTTAGCATTATTTAATATTATTTTGTATTATTTGGTGTTATTTGGTAGTATTCAGTATTATTTGGTATTATTTAATATTACTTCGTGTTATTTAGTATTATTTATTATTAAATATTAATTAATATAATTTACTATTATTGAGTATTATTTAGTATTATTTGGTATTTTTAGGATTATTTAAGATTATTTAATATTAGTTAATTTTATTTATGATTATTTAATATTAATTAGTAATATTTAGTACTATTTAATGTATTTTGTATTATTTGGTATTATTTAATATTATTTAGTATTATTTGGTATTATTTAGTGTTATTTAGTTTTATTTAATATTATTAAATATAATTTAATATTTAATATGTTTTACTATTATTTGGTATTATTTGGTATTATTTAGTATTATTTATTATTATTTAGTATTACTTAGTATTTAGTTTTATTTAGTATTATCTAGTATAACTTGGTTTTATTTAGTATTATTAAGTACTATTTAGTATTATTTGGCATTATTTAGTATTATTTAAAATTATTAAATATAATTTAATATTTTCTATTATTGAGTATTATTTGGTATTTTTGGTATTATTTAATATTATTTACTATTATTTAGTATTATTTGGTATTATTTAGTATCATTTGGTATTGTTTGGTATTATTTAGTATTATTTAATATTATTTATTATTTATTTAGTATTATCTAGTATTACTTGGTATTATTTAGTACGATTTAGTACTATTCGGTATTATTTAGTATTATTTAATATTATTAAATATAATTAATATTCATTGTTATTGAGTATTATTTGGTATTATTTGGTATCATTTTGTTATCTTTAGTGCTACTTAATAATATTTAATATTTAATAATATTTAATATTTAAAATTTAATATTATTTAGTATTATTTTGTATTATTTGGTGTTATTTGATATTACTTATTTGGTATTATTTAATATTATTTGGTATTACTTGGTATTATTTGGTATTATTTGGTATTATTTAGTATTATTTATTATTTAATTTTAATTAATATAATTTACTATTATTTAGTATTATTTGGTATTTGTTAGTATTATTTAATATTATTTAATATTATTTAACATTATTAGTATTATTTAGTACAACTTGGTATTATTTAGTATTATTTAATATTAAATATTGTTGAGTATTATTTAATATTATTAGTATTATTTTGTATTATTTGGTATTATTTAATATTATTTGGTATTATTTGGTATTACTTGAAATTATTTAAGATTACTTAGTAGTATTTAGTATTATTTAATATTATTTAATATAATTTACTATTATTTAGTATTATTTGGTATCATTTAGTATCATTTGGTAAAATTTGGTATCATTTGGTATTATTTAGTATCATTTGGTATTATTTGGTATTATTTAAGATTATTTAAGATTATTTAATATTAAATATTATTTAGCATTACTTAGTATTATTTAGTTTTTGGTATTATTTAGTATTTTGGTATTTTTTAGTATTATTTAATATAGTTTACTATTTTTTATTATTTAGTATCATTTGGTATTATTTGGTATTATTTAGTATTATTTAATATTATTAAATATAATTACTATTGATTGTTATTGAGTATTATTTGGTATTATTTGGTATTATTTGGTATTATTTAAAGCTATTTAATAATATTTAATATTTAATAATATTTCTAATTATTTAATATTTAACATTATTTAATATTTAATATTATTTAATATTATTTTGTATTATTTGGTATTATTTGGTATTATTTAATATTACTTATTTGGTATTATTTAGTATTATTTGGTATTACTTGGTATTATTTGTTATTATTAAGTATTATTTGGTAATTTTTTGAGGATTATTTAAGATTATTTAATATTAGTTAAAATTATTTATGATTATTTAATATTAATTAGTAGTATTTAGTACTATTTAATGTTTTTAATATTATTTTGTATTATTTGTTATTAAATAATATTACTTAGTATTATTTAGTATTAGTTAGTATTATTTGGTATTATTTTGTATTATTTAGTATTACTTAGTATAATTTAGTATGACTTAGCATTAATTACGATTATTTAGTATTAATTACTATTATTTAATATAATTTACTGTTATTTAGTATTGTTTGGTATTATTTAGTATCATTTGGTATCATTTGGTATTATTTAGTATCATTTGGTATTATTTGGTATTATTTAGTATTATTTAAGATTATTTAATGTTAAATATTATTGATCATTACTTAGTATTATTTATGATTTTGGTATTATTTATTATTTTGGTATTTTTTAATATTATTTAATATAGTTTACTAATAATTATTATTTAGTATCATTTGGTATTATTTGGTATTATTTAGCACTATTTAATATTATTTATTATTTATTTAATATTATTTGGTATTACTTGGTGTTATTTGGTATTATTTAGTATTATTTATTATTTAATTTTAATTAATATAATTTACTAATATTTAGTATTATTTGGTATTTGTTAGTATTATTTAATATTGTTTAATATTATTTAACATTATTAGTATTATTTAGTATAACTTGGTATTATTTAGTATTATTTAATATTAATTAGTATTATTTAGTATTATTTAATATTATTTAAAATTATTTAGTATTATTTAGTATTATTTGGTATTATTGAGTACTATTTAGTATTATTTAAGATTACCTAGTAGTATTTAGTATTATTTAATATTATTTAATATAATTTACTATTATTTAGTATTATTTGGTATCATTTGGTAACATTTAGTATCATTTGGTATTATTTAGTATCATTTGGTATTATTTAGTATCATTTGGTATTATTTGGTATTATTTAGTATTATTTAATTTTCTTTATTTTTTATTTCGTATTATCTAGTATTACTTGGTATTATTTAGTACGATTTAGTACTATTTGGTATTATTTAGTATTATTTAATTTTATTAAATATAATTACTATTCATTGTTATTGAGAATTATTTGGTATTATTTGGTCTTCTTTAGTGCTACTTAATAAAATGAAATATTTAATAATATTTAATATAATTTAATATTTAATATTATTTAGTATTATTTTGTATGAATTAGCATTAATTACAAATTAGTATAATTTAGTATAACTTGGTATTACTTAGTATTATTTAATATTATTTAAAATTATTTAGTATTTTTTAATATTACTCAGTATTATTTAGTATTATTTATTTAATATAGTGTACTATTATTTAGTAGTACTAGGTAATATTTAATATTTAATAATATTTAATATTATTTAATATTTAATATTATTTAATATTATTTAGTATTATTTTGTATTATTTGGTATTATTTAATATTACTAAGTATTATTTAGTATTATTTATTATTTAATTTTAATTAATATAATTTACTATTAATTAGTATTATTTGGTATTTGTTAGTATTATTTAATATTATTTAATATTATTTAACATTATAAGTATTACTTAGTATTATTTAGTATGACAGCATTAATTACGATTTAGTATTATCTAGTATAACTCGGTATTATTTAGTATTACTTAGTATTATCTAGTATAACTTGGTATTGTTTAGTTTTATTGAGTACTATTTAGTATTATTTGGTATTATTTAGTATTATTTAATATTATTAAATATAATGTATGTACTATTCATTATTATTGAGTATTATTAGGTATTATTTGGTATTATTTAATAATATTTAACATTATTTAGTATTATTTGATATTATTTTGTATTATTTGGTATTATTTAATATTATTTGGTGTTATTTAATAATATTTATTAATATTTATTATTACGTATTTTTTAGTAATATTTAGTATTATTTAATATTATTTGGTATTATTTAATATTATTTAGTATTATTTAGTATTAATTGGTATTATTTAGTATTATTTAATAATATTTAATATTATTTAATATTCTTGAGTATTATTTAGCATCATTTAATATTATTTTGTATTATTTGGTATTATTTAATATTATTTGGTGTTATTTAATAATATTTAATATTATTTAGTATTATTTAGAATTATTGAATATTATTTGGTATTATTTAATATTATTTCGTATTATTTATTACTCCTTAGTTTTATTTGGTATTATTTAGTATCATTTGGTATTGTTTAGTATTTGGTATTATTTAGTATTACTTAATATTGTTTCATATTATTTAGTATTATTTAGTATTAATTGGTATTATTTAGTATTATTTAATAATATTTAATATTATTTAATATTCTTGAGTATTAATTAGCATCATTTAATATTATTTGGTATTATTTGGTATTGATTAGTATTATTTGGAATTATTTAATATTACCTCGTATTATTTAGTATTATTTATTATTAAATATTAATTAATATAATTTAGTATTATTTAGTATTATTTAGTATTATTTGGTATTTTTTAGGATTATTTAGCATTATTTAATATTAGTTAATATTAATTACGATTATTTAGTATTATTTAGTATAACTTGGTATTATTTAGTATTATTTAATAATATTTAGTATTATTTAGTGTTATTTAGTATTATTTGGTATTATTTAGTATTATTTTTTATTATTTAATATAATTTACTATTATTTGGTATTATTAAGTATCATTTGGTATTATTTAATATTATTTATTTGGTATCATTTAGTATTACTTACAATTACTTAGTATTATTGAATCTCTAGTATTATTTGGTAATATTTAGTAATATTTAATAACTTTTAATATTATTTAATACTATTTAGTATTATTTAATATTATTTGGTCTTATTTAGTATTAATTAGTATTATTTGGTAGTATTATTTAACATTATTTAATATAATTTACTTTCATTTATTATTAATTGTTTAGTATCATTTGATATTATTTAGTATTATCTAGTAAAACTTGGTATTATTTAGTATTACTTAATATTGATAGTATTTAGTATTATTTAGTATCATTTAATATTTAGTATTATTTAGTATTTGGTATTATTTAATGTTATCTAATGTTATTTAGTATTACTTAGTATTATTTTGGTATCATTGGGTATTATTTAGTATTATTTAAAAATATTTGCATGATTAGTTATTATTTGGTATTATTTAATATTCTTTAGTATTATTTAGTATCATTTAATTTTACTTAGTATTATTTATTATAATTTATTAGTATTTAGTATTATTTAGTATTATTTAATATTCTTTAGTATTATTTAGTATTATTTAATATTACTTAGTATTACTTCGTATTATTTGGTATTATTTAGTAATATTTAATGTTTTATATTATTTAGTATTATTTAATACTATTTAGTATTATTTGGTAATATTAAATAATACTTAGTATTATTTATTAATATTTATTAGTATTTAGTAGTATTTAGTATTATTGGGTATTATTTAATATTATCTAGTGTTATTTAGTATTATTTGCTATTACTTAATATTATTTGATGTTATTTAATATCATTTAGTGTTATTTAGTGTTATTTAGTATTACCTAGTATTATTTTGTATTATTTGGTTTTATTTACCATTATTTAACATTTTTTAACATTTTTTAATTTTATTTAGTATTACTTAGTATTATTGAATATCTAGTATTATTTGGTAAAATTTGGTATTATTTCGTATTATCTGGTATTATTCAGAACTATTTAATAATATTTAATATTATTAAGTAATTTTTGGTAATGTTTTGTATTATTTGGTATTATTTGGTACTATTTGGTATGATTAAGAATTAGTTCGTATTATTCATATTGTTTAGTATTAATTAGCATTGATTAGTATTATTTAGTATTATCTAGTATAACTTGGTATTATTTAGTATTAATTAATAGTATTTAGTATTATTTAATATTATTTAATATTATGTAGTATAATTTAATATTTTTTGATATTATTTAGTTTTATTTTACACATCATATAATTTACTTTTTTATTATTTAATATTATTTCATATAATTTACTATAATTTAGTATTATTTGGTACTATTTAGTATTATCTAGTATAACTTGGCATTATTTAGTATTATTTAATATTGTTAGTATTATTTAATATTTTTAGTATTATTTAGTATTATTTTGTATTATTTAATATTATCTAGTGTTATTTAGCATTACTTGGTATTATTTAGTATTATTTTGTATTATTTAGTATCAATTAGTATAATTCAATATTAATTTGCATTATTTAATATTATTTAGTATTATTAAATATTACTTAGTATTATTTAGTATTAGTTGTTTAATTCTGTTTAGTATTACTTAGAATTACTTAGTATTACTTAGTATTATTTGGTATTATTTAGTATTATTTAGTATTATTTAACATTGTTTGGTAGTATTTAATATTTAGTATTGTATAGTTTTAATATATATCACTTTGTATTACTTAGTATTGTTTAGTGTTACTTGGTGTTATTTAGTATTTAATATTATTTAGTATTATTTAGTATTACTTAGTGTTATTTAGTATTTTTTGGTAATGTTTAGTATTATTCAGTAATATTTAATATATTTTAGTAGTACTTAATATTATTTGGTTCTACTTAATATTATTTGGTGCTATTTAGGATTATTTTGTATTATTTGGTATTATTTAGTAATATTTAACAGTATTTAGTATTATTTAGTGTTATTTGGTATTATTTCGTATTATCTGGTATTATTTAGTACATTTAAAAATAATTAATATTATTTAGTATTATTTGGTACTATTTGGTATTAATTAGAATTAGTTCGTTTTATTTATATTGTTCAGTATTAGCATTCATTAAAATTATTTAGTATTATCTAGTATAACTTGGTATTATTTAGTATTATTTAATAGTATTTAGTATTATTTAATAATTTTTAGTATAATTTAATATTATTTGATATTATTTAGTATCATTTTACGTTATATAATTAACTTTTATTTATTATTTAATATTATTTAATATAATTTACTATTATTTAGTATTATTTGGTACTATTTAGTATTATCTAGTATAACTTGGTAATATTTAGTATTATTTAATATTATTAGTATTATTTAATATTGTTAAGTATTATTTAGTATTATTTGTATTATTTGGTATTTTTTGGTATTATTTAATATTATCTAGTGTTATTTAGCATTACTTAGTATTATTTGGTATTATTTGGTATTATTTAGTATTATTTAATTTTATTTAATACTAATTTAGTACTTAAAATTATTTAGTTTCGTTTAGTATTACTGAGTATTATTTAGTATTATCTGGGATTATTTGGAGTTATTTATTATTCAGTTCTATTTGATTTTATTTAATATTATTTAGCAATATTAAATATTACTTAGTATTATTTAGTACTAATTATTTAATAATATTTAGTATTACTTAGAATTATTTGGTATTATTTAGTATTATTTAGTATTTATTGGTACTATTTAAAATTGTTTAGTAGTATTTAATATTTAGTTATGTATAGTATTAATATATATCACTTTGTATTTTTTAGTAATGTTTAGTGTTATTCAGTATTATTTAGTATTATTTAATAAATTTTGGTAGTACTTAATATTATTTGGTTCTACTTAATATTATTTGGTGTTATTATGGATTATTTAGTATTATTTGGTATTATTTAATAATGCTTAGTATTATTTAGTATTATTTGGTACTATTTAGTATTATTTGGTATTATTTGGTATTTTTTATTATTATTTAATAATATTTAATATTAGTTAATATTCTTTAGTATTATTTAGTAATATTTAATATAACTTAGTAATGTTTGGTATTATTTAATATCACTTAGTATTACTTCGTATTATTTAGTATTATTTTGTATTATTTAAAAATGTTTAATATTAGTTAGTCTTATTTATTAATATTTAATATAATTTACTAGTATTTGGTGTTATTAAGTATCATTTGGTATTATTTAGTATTATTTTACATTATTTAGTTTTATTTAATATTATTTTGTAATATTTAGTATTATTTAGTATTATTTTACATTATAATATATAATTTACTATTACTTATTATTTAGTAATATTTAATATGTTATATTATTTAGTATTATTTAATTTTATTTAGTATTATTTGGTAATATTTAATATTACTTAGTATTATTTATTATTTATTATTATTTAATATTAAACAATGTAATTTACTATTATTTAGTATTATTTTTATTTAGTATTATTTAGAATTACTTACTATTATTTAGTATCATTTAGTATTACTTAGCATTATTTAGTATTATTTAGCAATATTTAGTATTATTTAATATTATTTAGTATTATTTAATATTATTTGGTATTATTTAATTTTATTTAATATTATTTAGTAGTATTGGGTATTATTTGGTATTATTTAATATTATCTAGTATTATTTAGTATTATCTGGGATTATTTGGAGTTATTTATTATTCAGTACTATTTGATATTATTTAATAATATTTAGTACTATTAAATATAACTTAGTATTATTTAGTATTAATTATTTAATATTATTTCGTATTACTTAATATTACTAAGTATTACTAAATATTATTTGGTATTATTTAAAGTTATTTAGTACTATATGGTATTATTTAATATTATTTAGTAGTATTTAGTAATTAGTATTGTACAGTATTAATATTTAGTATTAAATATCGTTTAGTATCACTTAGTATTATTGAGTATTATTTAGTATTATTTGGTATTATTTGGTATTATTTAGTATTGCCTAGTATTATTTATTATTATTTAGTATTGCCTAGTATTATTTTATATAATTTAATATTATTTATTATCAATTATTATTTAGTATTTAGTATTAATTAAGATTACTTAGTATTATTAGTATTATTTATTATTATTTTATATTATTTAATATAATTTACTATTATTTCGTATTATTTAGAATTATTTAGTATTATCTAGTATAACCTATTATTTAGTATTATTTAAAATTATTTAGTATTATTTAATATTATTTAGTATTATTTAGTATTAATTGGTATTATTTGTTATTGTTTGGTATTTTTTAGTCTTATCTAGTGTTAATTAGTATTATTTAATATTATTTAATATTTAGTGTTATTTAGTATTACCTAGTACTATTTGATATTATTTGGTATTATTTAGTATTATTTAGTATTACTTAGCATTATTTAGTATTAGTTAGTATTATCTAATATTATTTAGTATTAATTAGTATTAATTAAAAAAAAATTAGTTTTATTTAGTATTTTGTACTACTATTTGTTTTTTTTTATTTTGTATTACTTAGTATTATTTAGTAATATTAAGTATTCTTTGGTTTTATTTAGTATTATTTAACATTATTAAATATTATTTGCTATTCATTATTATTGAGTTTTTATTTGGTATTATTTAGTATTAAATATTTTTAAATATTATTTAGTATTACTTAGCATTAATTAGTATTATTATATTTAGTATTATTTAGTAATATTAAGTATTATTTAGTATTATTTGGTATAAGTTAATATTTTTAGTGTTATTTAGTATTACTTAGTATTATTTAGTATTATTTAATTAATATTATTTACACCTATTTATTTAGTATTTTTTAGTATTATTTAGTATCATTTCAAATTATTTAGTGTTATTCAGTATTACTTAGTATTATTTTATATTATTTAGTATTTTTACTATTATTTATTATCTGGTATTATTTTGTATTATTTAATATTAATTAATATTATTAAATACTCTTTAATATTATTGAGTAATATTTAGTATTATTTAATATCATTTAATTTTATTTAGTATTTTTTAGTATTATTTATTATTATCTGGTATTATATGGTATTATTTAATAGTAATTAACATTATTAAATGTTATTTAATATTATTTAATACTATTTAATATTTAATATTATTTAATATTATCGAGTATTATTTAATATTATTTGGTATTTAGTATTATTTAATATCATTTAGTATTATTTAGCATTACGTTGCATTAATTAGTATTATTTAGTATATCTAGTATAACTTGGTATTAATTTGTATTTTTTAATATTAATTAGGATTATGTAGTATTATCTAATATGACTTTGTATTATTTAGTATTATTTAATATTATTTCAAAATATTTAGTATTATTTGGTATAATTTGGTATTATTTAGTATTATTTGGTATTATTTAATACTATCAATTTTTTTTAGTATTATTTGGTATTATTTAGTTTTACTTAATATTATTTAGTGTTATTTAGTATTTGGTATTATTTCGTATTAGTTAGTATTATTTTATATTATTTAGTGTTCTTTAGTATTATTTGCTATTATTTGGTAGTATTTAGTATTATTTAATATTAATTAGTATTATTTGGTTATTTAGTATTATTTAATATTGTTTTGTATGATTTAGTATTTAATATTATTTAGTTTTATTTGATATTATTTAATATTATTTAACATTTAGTATTATTTAGCATTACGTTGCATTAATTAGCATTATTTAGTATTATCTAGTATTACTTGGTATTATTTGGTATTATTTGGTATTATTTAATATTATTTAATATAATTAACTACTATTTATTATTTAGTATTATTTACTATTATTTCTCATTAACTGGTATTCTTTGGTATTATTAGGTATTATTTAATATTAAGTATTATTTAGTATTATTTGGTATTGTTTGGTATTATTTGATATTATTTATTATTATTTAATTTTATGTAACATTAAGATATGGTTTTTTAGTATAACTTAGTATTATTTAGTATTATTTGGTATTCTTTGAATTATTTAGTATTATTCAATATTATATATAATTATTTAATATTACTTTTTTCAGTTTTATTTAGTTTTATTTAGTACTATTTTGTATTGTTTGGTATTTTTTGGTTTTATTTGGTATTATTTGGTATTATTTAGTATTATTTAATATTATTTAGTATTATTTGGCTATTATTTAATATTATTTAGTATTGTTTTGTATTATTTAGTATTTAATATTATTTAATCTTATTTAGTATTATTTAATATTATTTAGTTTTATTTGATATTATTTAATATTATTTAACATTTAATATTATTTATAATTTTTTAGTATTATTTAATATTACTTAGTATTATTTTGTATTACTTAATATTACTAAGTATTATTGATTATTTAATGTTATTTAATATTAAATAATATAATTTACTATTATTTAGTATTACTTAGTATATTTAGTATTATTTAATATTATTTAGTTTTATTTAGTATTACTTAGCAATTATAGTAGTATTTAGTATTACTTAGCATTATTTAGTACTATCTAGTATAACTTGGTACTATTTAGTATTATTGAATATTATTTACTGTTATTTAGTATTACTTAGTGTTATTTAGCATTATTTGGTATTATTTGGTATTATTTAGTACTATTTAATATTATTTAGCATTATTTAGTATTATTTGGTATTATTTAGTGTTATATTATATTACTTAGTATTATTTAATAATATTTAAATTACTTAGTATTATTTATTATTATTTAATATTATTTTATATCATTTAGTATTATTTAGTATTATTTGTATTATTTGTATTATTAGTATTTATTGTCAATGAATGTTACCTTGAGAAAGAACACAGATATATGTACAAATATTTATTGAAATGAAATTAAATCAAGAGGTTTGCCTTAACTTAAGAGGTGACCCAATTTAGTTCATCAGAGACATAGAGCAACGTTTACATAATAACAAGTTAATACACTTGAAATGGTTTGGATATGCAGTTAGATCAACAAAACATTGTGTATCAATATGCACAAATGTAAAGCATCTTGTAAGGATGTCAACTTCATTAATGTCATCACACAATCTTTTAAAAGACTCACCAATACATGATGGGCTGCATGATCCTTCAGATACAATCCATTATCTGGTTTATATGTCAGTGTTGAGATTAAGACTGGGAAGCAATGTGTTGTTTCCTTCACATCAACATTCCATACATTGTGTAACATCAGGTTTATAAGGTGCACCTCCTCTTGTGACTGACCACTTTTCTAACATCCTGAAAAAATATTAATCTTATTTTAAAATCTCTTCAACCAGAAAGAAAAAAGAGAATCATGATCAAACAAGTCTTGGAGTTCTCTAAACCCAAGACTGAGAGTGAGTTAATGTCTCAAGACATGGAGATTGAGTTTTATTTTGATCTACAAATCCTTCCCAAACTACTGCTGAACCCAAACCCTGATTTCTTGAGGGATTACACATATTCAATTATAATTAAAGAGAGATATTGAGTGACTTACAAAGCATGTACATTCCTTACAAGGATCCTCAGTCTATGTAGAGTCAATGTTAACTAAGGGGATTGGCAATTTCATACATTATTTGAAAATAACCAACATTCATCTGCAGAAAACTGTAATTGAACTTGTCTTTCATTTCAACAATAGAGGCCTGACAAATGCAGTCGGCAGATTACCCACTGTCATTGTGATATAACTCACCAGCACATAAAGGCAAGCATTCTCCTGCAATAGTAGTAGAAACTCACAGTAGCACCTAGTTTCATTAGACACCATAGTGGATGCAAGTGCCTTGTACCAAAATCACCACAGTGGCTGCAAATAGATGTATATACTGAAAAAGAAAATGTACTACATTAGCAAAGACAGCTATGTATGGGTTGGGTGAGGAATGTCTAGAAATATTATGATGGTTTATTGAAAAGTGCAACATTTCTACTCTCAACTCCATCTCATCTGTCAAAATAACAGAAACTGTGTCACTATAAGCAGCACTAGATAACAAGATTTGACTGAAACTGACAAATCATAAAATGACAATACTATGATGGATATTTGAGCTTAATGATATAAAGTACCAATTGAAATTGCAATTTAAATCATTAAAAATGTGATCAAAAATTCACAAAAGATAAAATGGCACATGATTTTAAATACAAATTCAGTTTATTTTATAACAATGATAAATGTGACTACAAATTGCACACAATATACAATGTAACAATGCAACTTAAGATTCACAAGATACATGATAGTGTTGTCTTTCTTTTACAAACTGATTAAATTAACCTTTGACTTTTGGGATTACACATTCCACAAGAGGGAACTCAATCAATCCTGTTGGGAATATATGTTACTTAGTCAAGTGAACTTTCCAAGTTGAACTGATTTACCTTCACAATGGACAACATTCTCCTGGTGGTTGATATGGATCATAACATTCTGTTTTGCAGCTAGCTGGTTCACATACAACATCCCCATAGATACACACACATTCATCACAGTTGGTGGGAAGACTTTACCATTCCTGTATCTAATGACATTATTAACACAACATGAGATTTACAACACAAATTAAAAAGTGAATTTTAAATCTAAGATAAAGTTTTACAACTATCGGAGGAATTACTTTCAAAAAGACCTTCTGCAGGTTAGTCTAGCAAAGTAAAGAGATGTTTAATGTGCTTCGGTCTCACAGCCCCAGTTTTGTGATTCACGATGTTTGAATCTTGTGTTTCGAATCCCAGTGCTTCATTGAGCATCTTTGTTCTCATGGCTTTGTTTAGTAATGGCTTCTTTGTGCCAGCAGAACACTCAAAGAAAAAATGATTCCAGCAATATCAAATACGGGAATATGGCAGCACCTGCCCCAACAGGCCTCCCTTGGCTACACTGCTGGCAGATGCCCTCTCTGGGTTGCCATTTGACCCTGACGACTGCCTATGCAAAGACAGCAAAACTGTACTCACTAACCTCCTGTGTGGTGTTTGCCAGAAGTGTGTTGCTAAAATTTAGCAGCAGTTTAACTCCAATGAGATTGATGACAATCCTGTCAGCCAGATGAATGGATCTCACTGCAGTTAACTTCAATGCAACAATGTCCAGTCCCACAAGAATCAAACTTAGTCATCTAGGCCTATCCACATAAAACAACAGAACATGTGGGTCTTGGCAGGGAATAGATGTTTTGGTCAATGTTTAAAATGTAGGTGTGCACCCCCCCCTACCCCACCCTCTCTTAAACCAATCCTAGATCCGGGCCTGCCTTCCCAGGTCAAATAAAGGATGGACAATTATTTCTTAGAGAATGTGGATCATATTTGGCCATAGGCTCTATCTTTATGATACCATTTAAACAGTCATGTAAACTTAGTTTGAGACAAGGAATCAGCCTCTACATCTGGGTTCTTAAGAATGGGCTTGGTTGTCAGCAATCAAACTGCAAATACAAAGTTAAATCAGCATGTACTGGTGTATACACACCAAGGAAACTACACAAGCACATCATAAAATAAATGCACTCCAACTCCCGGCTGTGGTGTGTCTTCATTGCATTTTCAAATAACCACGTTGATAGTAAGGCGAGCAGTCCAAATAGGGACGGTTGGGCAACCGTTAAACGATTGCCGCAAACGATTCATTTACATAGCTTCAATCGTTTTCATTTCTGTACTTTCAATCTAACCTAACATGATGTCTGGACGAACGGTGAACAAACATTCTCAACTCGATGTTACCTCAAGGGGCCGAATTTAAAGTCAACTTGTGTAATTTCAATCTAACCTAACATGATGTCTTGAAGAACATTCTCAACTAAAATGATACTTCAAGTGGTTTTAATTTTACAGTCACTTTGTACAATTTCAATCTAACCTAAATATTGTCTGGAAGAATGAAACCTGAAGTGGTTTGAGTTTTACGGACAACCTGTGTAATTTCATTCTAACTTAAAGCCATTATACACTATTGGTAAAGTGTCTGGAGATACTTCCATACCTTATGAGCATCAACAGTTTTTTAATAAAATCAACCTGCGAAAGTTTCAGCTCACTTCATTGTTTCCTTTACGAGAAAACAATACAAAGTCATTCAGCGTTTTTGCATTCATTCTAACGGCTGGAGTTTTCGTCTCATGAGACAAAAAATCATTTGTGGATCTTATTTCACTAATTATTTGAAAACGATAACACATCAGACAAAAATATTTCACAGGAAGTTTTCTACCATCATCGTCTCTATACCATGTAAGTTTTGTGCAAATCTGTGAACATTTTGTTTTTCAGTGTTCCCAAATAGTGACATGATGGCTAGAACAATGATAAACAAACATTCCCAACTTAAATGAAACCTGAAGTGGTTCGAGTTAACAGTGGCTTGTGTAATTTAATTCTAACCTAAGATGATGGTTTGCAGAACGATGAACAAACATTTCCAACTAAAATGATACTTTAAGTAGTTTGAGTTGAATAGTTAAATAACTAGGGTAATGTCAAGTTGACTTTAAAACAAGATTATGTATTTTCAATCTGACCTAACATGATGTCTGGAAGAAGGAAAAAAAATCCCAACTAAAATGACACCTGAAGAGGTTTTGAGTTTTATAATCAACTTGTGTAATTTCATTCTAACCTAACACGTTGTCTGGAAGAACGATGAACAAACATTTCCTACTGAAATGATATCTGAAGAGGTTTGAGTTTTGTAGTCAACTAACTAGTGTAATTTCAAGTTGACTTGAAAACAAGATCGTGTAATTTCAATCTAACCTAACATGATGTATGGAAGAACAATTAACAAACAATATCAACTAAAATGTTACAGCAAATGGCCAAGTTGGATATTTGAAGTGGTTTTAGTTTTAAAGTCAACTTGTGTATTTTCAATCTAACCTTACTTGATGGCTGGAAGAACAACGAACAAACATTCCCAACTAAAGGGATACCTGAAGAGGTTTGAGTTTTATAGTCAGCTTGTATAATTTCATTCTAACCTAACATGATGGCTAGAACAGCAATAAACAAACATTCCCAACTTAAATGAAACCTGAAGTGGTTCGATTTTACAGTGTGTAATTTTATTCTAACCTAAAATGAGGGTTTGAAGAACAATGAACAAACATTTCTAACTAAAATGATACCTGAAGAGGTTTGAGTTTTATAGTCAACTAACTAGTGTAATTTCAAGTTGACTTGAAAACAAGATTGTGTATTTTCAATCTAACCTAACATGTCTGGAAGAAGGAAGAACAAACATTCCCAACTAAAATGATACACGAAGTGGCTTTAGTTTTAAATTCAACCTGTGTAATTTCAATCTTACCTATCTTGATGTCTAGAAGAATGTTGAACAATCATTACCAAATAAAATGATACCTGAAGTGGTTTGAGTTTTATATTCAACTTGTGTCATTTCTTTCTAACCTAAGATGATGGTTGGAAGAATGATAAACAAACATTCCAAACTAAAATGATACCTGAAGAGGTTTGAGTTTTATAGTCAACTAACTAGTGTCAATTCAAGTTGACTTGAAAACCAGATTGTGTCAGTTGAATCTAACCTAACATGATTTCTGGAAGATCGATAATCAAACAATATCAACTAAAATATTACCTCATGTGGCCGAGTTTAAGGTCCACTTGTGTAATTTCAATCTAACTTAATATGATGTCTTGAAGAACAATAACAAACATTCCCAACTAAAATGATATTTGAAGTGGTTTTAGTTTTAAAGTTAACTTTAAAGTGTAATTTCAAACTAACCTAACATGATGTCTACAAGAACAACTATTACCAACCCGATAAAGATTTTCAAAATAAATCTACTTTTAAAATCATAAAAAAATAACGGTTTCATTTTTTACACCTACACAATGTTGTTGCCAACCAGAGGATTAGCTCAGGCAAGCCCAGAGTGAAATAGTCCCAAACAATCTTTTGGCATCTGTAGATGATTGCTGTGGCCAAGATGACATTTTAAACATGGGGTTCAATACTGACAAGAAATAGCTCTTTAAACTTACCTCAAATAAAGATGGTGTGTAAGACTAATGGTGTGATACAAAGCCATCCTAAACATGACATTCCAAATTGACTCCAAGGAGGCTCTTGTCCTTTTAATCAGGGAATAACCTGCAAACAAAACACACATCAAAAGACAACATTTCTGAAAATGGTCAAGATGTGAAAATTGGGAATTCTCAACTTGACCACCATTATTGAAACTCTGATTTTTTTAATACTTTAACTTTACTAATAATGGTGGGAACAACACGAAATTTGGGTAAGTTAAAGAAACAGCACAACATCAGCTCGGGAACAAATTTGAGTGTTGAAAAATCATTAAGGTTGGCAAGTTTCTGAAGGACTAGACAACATGTAATTTGGCAAAAGTCAATTTTTATGAAAAAATTTTCAGGACTCGGGAAAGTACTGAATATACAGTGCTTAACAAACATTGGTGTATGGGAAAAAAACCTACAACTAATATTCTTTATCCCCTTTTTAGTAAGGCCCTGGCAGGGGAGGTTTTTTTCTGTGTACCCTTGCCGGGGTTGTTACCTTTCCGTTGGGTGGGTCTGCATGTATTGACCTAAGATTGGGAACAGGTGTTGTCCCCTACTTGGTCCACAGAGCCGGCTGTGGCTGAGGGTGCCGGGAGGGGGACTGCTGACACGGCGGCGGTTCATCACCGGCAGAGACCCCAGGGAACTCGGTCTGTCCCAGAGGAGGGTTGTTTCCTCTGGTTACGCCAGCACCTTTCCCCCCCCCCAAACTTCTTCATTATTACACACACTAAAAAACTCATGAAGAACTGCTCAAACAACTCTACGCTAATACTATTCTTTGTCACTTCTTTTTAAAACTAGCACTTCTCAAAGCAATAAATAGGTAAAATACAACAAAAGTAAACAAGCTCAATTTGAAAACGTATTCACCCAACTCTGCTGCTGAGAAAAGAGGGAGCAAACATGGCACGCATGTTGCATGGCATTGTGGGTAGGATGTAGGAGGGCGCTATTGTATATATTGTTAATCTCTCAAGCGGTAAATTCCTGTCGGAAAGGGAAATATGCAAATGTAGATTTGGCTCTACAAGTCAGTAGAGAGACGTAGACTTGTTAATTTTCTTTTCATTATCGTACGATAGGTGCAGCATGCTTATTAGAGCATGCCAATATTTCGTAATGTGAATCCATATTCTTCCTTTTAACCGTATTCAGCCCATTACGCACTCTCAACAGAACTACTTACCTCGCTTCCCAAACCCAACCTATCTCTTAGAAAGAAGAAGAAAAAAACACTTCCATTTGCGTGGAGCAAGGGTAGCATGACCTACAGCCAACATCCTGGTCATGTCCATGGTTCCTCTCAGAGTTAGGGGTTTTACGTGGCCACCGAGCGCTGATAACTCAGCCTTGTGTAGGATGCCGAACAGTTGTTACACGTTTCCAGTGGTAACCGTACATGCATTATTATCATCAGAAGACAAAAAGGCAAATTCCATGCCATGACAACCAAGCACACTTGTTGCTAACTATTGATAATTTTTATTAGTTTCGCAAATGAGACTAACCGATGTAGGTTGGGGCTGAGCAGGATCATGCACTGAATGACAGAACCATACATTTTATAAGTGCCGCTAATAAGACAAACTGTGGTAGGTTGGGGGCTGAGCAGCATCATAAACTGCATGAAAGAACCACACATTTTATAAGTGCCGCTAAAAAGACTAACTATGGTAGATTGGGTCTGAGCAGGATCATGATTTGTATGAAACTGCCATACATTTTATAAGTGCCGCCAAGAAGAATAACTATGGTAGGTTGTGGGCTAGTCAGAATCATCAACTTAATGACAGAATCATACAGTTTTGAAGTGCCGATAAAAAGACCAACTATGGTAGGTTGGGGGTTGAGCAGGATCATGAACTGAAAGAAAGATCCATACGTTTTATAAGTGCCACTAATAAGACTTACTATGGTAGGTCTGGGGCTGAGCAGGATCATGAACTGCATGAAAGAGCCATGCATTTGATAAGTGCCGCTAATAAGACTAACTATGGTAGGTTGGGTGCTGAGCAGGATTACGAACTGAATGACAGAACCATAAATTTTGTAAGCGCCGCTAATAAGACTAACTATGGTAGGTTGGGGCTGATCAGTACCAGGAACTGAATGACACAACTATATGTTTTATTAGTGCCGCTAATAAGACTAACCTTGGTAGATTGGGGGCTAAGCAGGATCATTAACTGCATGAAAGAACCATCCATTTTATAAGTGCCGCTAATGACACAAACTGTGGTAGGTTGGGGCTGAGCAAGATCATGAACTGCATCAAAGAACCACACATTTTATAAATGCCACTAATAA
Organism: Marthasterias glacialis; assembly: GCA_911728455.2. Classification (NCBI taxonomy): domain Eukaryota; kingdom Metazoa; phylum Echinodermata; class Asteroidea; order Forcipulatida; family Asteriidae; genus Marthasterias; species Marthasterias glacialis. The sequence goes on from OU452232.1 coordinate 91,733, forward strand.
GACAAACTGTGGCAGGTTGGGCCTGAGCAGGATCATGAACTGCATAAACGAACCATACAATTTTTTAAGTGCCACTATTAAGACTAACTGTGGCAGGTTGGGGCTGAGCAGGATCATCAACTGCATGAAAGAGCTATATATTTTGTAAGTGCCGCTAATAAAACTAACTATGGTAGGTTGCGGGCTGAGCAGGATCACGAACTGAATGACAGAACCATACCTTTTATGAGTGCTGCTAAGAAGACTAACCATGGTAGGCTGGGGCTGAGCAGGATCATGAACTGAAAGAAAGATCCATACATTTTATAAGTGCTGCTAATAATACTTACTGTGGTAGGTTGGGGCTTAGCAGGATCATGAACTGCATAAACATACAATACATTTTATAAGTGCCACTATTAAAAATAACTATGGCAGGTTGGGGCTGAGCAGGATCATGAACTGCATGAAAGAGCCATACATTTTATAAGTGCCGCTAATAAGACTAACTGTGGTAGGTCTTGGGCTGAGCAGGATCATGAACTGCATCAAAAAACCATACATTTGATAAGTGCCCTAGTAAGACAAACTGTGGTAGTTTGAGGCTGAGCAGCATCATGAACTGCATGAAAGAACCACACATTTTATAAGTGGCGCTAATGAGACATACTGTGATAGGTTGGGGCTGAACAGCATCATGAACTGCATGAATGAGCCATACATTTTATAAGTGCCACTACTAAGACTTACTGTGGTAGGTTGGGGTTGAGCAGGATCATTAGCTGCATGAAAGAGCCATACATTTTATAAATGCCTCTAATGAGGCTAACTGTGGTAGGTTGGGGGCTTGTCAGGATCATGAACTGAATGAAAGAACCATACATTTTATAAGAGCCACTAAGAAGGCTAACTTTAGTTGTTAGTAGTCAGTGATGAGCAAGATCATGAACTTAATGAAAGAATCAAACATGTTATAAGTGCCGCTAATGAGACTAACTATGGTAGGTTGAGGGCTAGACAGGATCATGAACTTAATGATAGAAACATTTATTTGCCACTAAGAAGACTTACTATGATAGTCGGGGCTGAGCAGAATCATGAACTCAATGAAAGAACCAGAAATTTTATAAGTGCCGCTAATGAGGCTAACTGTGGTAGTTGGGGGCTAGTCAGGATCATGAACTGAATGAAAGAACCATACATTTTATAAGTGCCTCCAAGAATACTAACTGTGATAGATTGGGGCTGAGCAGGATCATGAACTGAATTATTTCAATTCAAAGAACATTTATTTCCGCCAATAACAAAAAGGTCAATACAATTGATCAGAAAGTTTAATAGGAGGAGGCAAATCCAAATAAAGCAAAACAATGCTTGTCTGCAGATATGCCTTGGACAGAAAAACCAACCGCACATGTAAGTAAACAATTACAAAACATCGAATCATAATTATCATATACACAATAAACAAAAAAAACAAGGATGACTAACATGGTTTGTATTACATTGTTTGTACACAGAAGGCTATACAGGGGGGTTATTGAGCAAGTGGGCTTTTAGTTTGTGTTTGTAGATAATAGGTGTAGGGGCAGTTTTTATACTATTAGGCAGTTTATTTCAATTTGAGGGTCCAGAGAAACAGATGTTATGATGGATGGCTGTCGTTCTGTGTTTGGGAAGATGAAAATTAGAAGATGATCTGGTATTATGGCGATGAATATTACAGTTAAGTTCAAAGTAGTTGTTGAATGAGTGAGGAAGTAGTCCTTTCATGTGTTTATACATGAAGATACATGTTGGTATTTATTTATACATTTTAAGTTGAGTAATTTAAGTTTAAAAAATAAAGGACTTGCATGGGCCCTAAATGGGGAATGTTAAAAGATACGAACAACTTTCTTTTGGAGAACATTCAGCTTATTAAGATTGGTGCTAAACGTACTTCCCCTACAACATTGCAATATTGGAGATATGGTAGTATGAGAGTGCAATAAAGTGTACGCAAAACATTGTTAGGAAGGAGAAATTTCAATCGACTGATGACACCAATACTTTTTGCTACCTTGTTTTCTATTTCACTTAAATGATATTTCCATGATAATTGTTTCATCTAAATAGACACCCACAAGTTTGGTTTTAATTACCTGCTAAATAGGTGTGTTATCGAGATTGATGAGTAGTTTTGGCTGAATGAATTGTGTCTTTTGGTAAAAATAATATAATTACATTTTTTAGTATTTAGAGAGAGCCTATTTGCTTTAAACCACTCACAGACATTAGTTAGTTCCCTATTGACATTATCAATCAACACACGAAGGTCCATATTGCAACAAAATATATTTGTGTCATCAGCGTACTTGATAAAAGAAAGCAAATCAGATGTTTGACAAATGTTATTTATATAAATGATAAAGAGCAAAGGTCTTAAGAGAGATCCTTGAGGAACCCTGCATGTTATTCCTAGAGGTGCTAACAAAGAAGATTGTTATTTAGTATACTAAGAGAAAATCAGGACCATGAACTGAATGACAGAACTATACGCCTTATTAGTACTGCTAATAAGACTAACTACGGTACGTTGGGGCTGAGCAGAATCATAAACTGATTGAAAGAACCATCAATTTTATAAGTGCAGCTAATAACACTAACTGTGGTACGTTGGGGCTAAGCAGGATCATGAACTGCAAGAAAAAGCCATACATTTTATAAGTGCCAATAAAAAGACCATCTATGGTAGGTTGGGGGCTTAGCAGGATCATGAACTACACGAAAGAACAAAATATTTTATAATTGCCGCTAAAAAGACTAACTGTGGTAGGTTGGGGGATAGTCGGGATTATGAACAGAGTAAAAGAACCATACCTTTTATAAGTGCCACTAAGAAGTCTAACTATGGTAGGTTGGGGCTAAGTAGGATCATGAACTGCATGAAAGAAACACATGTTTTATAAGTCGGCTAATAAGACTAACCATAGTTGGTTGGGGCTGAGGATGATCATGAACTGAATGAAAGAACCATACATTTTATAAGTGCTGCTAACAAGACCAACTATTGTAGGTTGGGGGCTGAGCAGGATCCTGATGTAAATGACAGAACCGTACATTTTATAAGCGCCGCTAATAAGACTAATGGAGGTAGGTTGGGGCTAAGCAGGATCATGAACTGCATGAAAGAACCACATGTTTTATAAGTCGGCTAATAAGACTAACCATGGTTGGTTGGGGCTGAGGATGATCATGAACTGAATGAAAGAACCATACATTTCATAAGTGCCCTTAATAAGACAAAATGTGAAGGTTGGGGCTGAGCAGGATGCTGAACTGCAAGAAAACAACCATACATTTTCTAAGTGCTGCTAATAAGACCAACTATTGTAGGTTGGGGGCTGAGCAGGATCTTGATGTAAATGACAGAACCGTACATTTTATAAGCGCCGCTAATAAGACTAATGGAGGTAGGTTGAGGCTGAGCAGGATGATGGTGTGAATAAGAGAACCGTACAATTTGTTAGTACCCCTAATAAAAAATAACTACAGTAGGTTGGGGCTGAGCAGGATCATGAACTGCGTGAAAGAACCATACATTTTAGAAGACCAACTATGGCAGGTTGGGGGCTGAGAAGGATCATGAAGTGAACGACAGAACCATACAAATTTTAAGAGCCGCTAATAAGTCAAACCATGGTACGATGGGGCTGAGCAGGATTATGAACTGAATGACAGAACCGTACATTTTCTAAGTGCCACTAATAACAATGACTATGGTACGTCGGGGCTGAGCAGGATCCTGAACTGCATGAAAAAACCATACATTTTATAACTGCCGCTAATAACACTAACTGTGGTAGGTTGGGGATGAGCAAGATCATGAACTGAATGAAAGAACCATACATTTTATAAGTGCGACTAAGAAGGCTAACTATGGTTGGCTTGGGCTGAGCAGGATTATGAACTCAATGAACAAACCATACATTTTAAAAATGCAACTAATGAGACTTACTATGGTAGGTTGGGGCTGAGCAGGATCATGAACTCAATGAAAGAACCATACATTTTATAAGTGCCGCTAATAAGGCTAACTGTGGTAGGTTGGGGCTGAGCAGGATCAAGAACTGCATGAAAGAACCATACACATTTAAGTGCCACTAATAAGAAAAACTGGGGTAGGTTGGGGCTGAGCAGGATCATGAACTGCATGAAGAAACCATACATTCTATAAGTGTCGCAAATAAGACCAACTATTGTAGGTTGTGGGCTGAGAAGGATCATGAAGTGAATGACAGAACCATACATTTGATAAGCACCGCTAATGAGCCCAATTGTGGTACGTTGGGGCTGAGCAGGATTATGAACTGAATGACAGAACCTTATATTTTATTTGTGCCACTTACAAAAACAACTGCGGTACGCTGGGGCTGAGCAGGATCATCAACTGCATAAAAGAACCATACATTTTATAAGTGCCGCTAATAAGACAAACTGTGGTAGGTTGGGGCTGATCAGGATCATGAACTACATAAAAGAACCATACATTTTAAAAGTGCTGCTAATAAGACCAACTGTTGTAGGTTGGGGGCTGAGCTGTATCATGAAGGGAATGACAGAACCGTACATTTGATAAGTGCCGCTAATAAAACTAACTTTGGTAGGTTTGGGGCTAGACAGGATCAACAACTGAATGAAAGAACCAAACATTAATAAGTGCGGCTAAGAAGACTTACTATGGTAGGTTGGGGCTGAGTAGGATCATGAACTCTATGAAAGAACCATACATTTTATGATTGCTGCTAATCAGACCAACTTTTGTAGGTTGGGGCTGAGCAGGATCATAAAATGAATGACAGAACCATACATTTTATAAGCGCCACTAATAAAACTAACTGAGGTACACTGGGGCTGAGCAGGATCATGAACTCAATGAACAAACCATACATTTTAAAAATGCAACTAATGAGACTTACTATGGTAGGTTGGGGCTGAGCAGGATCATGAACTCAATGAAAGAACCGTACATTCTATAAGTGCCACAAATAAGGCCAACTATTGTAGGTTGGGGGCTGACAAAAATCATGAAGTGAATGACAGAACCACACATTTGATAAGCACCACTAATATGACTAACCGATGGGGCTGAGCAGGATCATCAACTGAATGACAGAACCGTACACTTTATTAGTGCCACTAATAAAAAACAACTGCGGTACGTTTGGGCTGAGCAGGATCATGAACACAATGACAGAACCAAACTATTTATAAGATCATAAGACAAACTGTGGTAGGTTCCGGCTTACCAGGATCATGAACTGCTTGAAAGAACTATACAGTTGATAATCTGCTAATAAGGCTAACTGTGGTAGGTTTGGGCTTAGCAGGATCATTAACTGCATGAAGCATCCATACATTTTATAAGTGCCGCTAATAAGACTAACTATGGTAGGTTGGGGGCTGAGCAGGATCACAAACTGAATGACAGAACTATACATTTTATGAGTGCCTCTAATAAGACTTACTGCGGTAGGTTGGGGCTTAAAGGGACACACCGGCTTACTGTTTACCTAATTTAGTGATGTGGAATGACAGACATTAATTTTTAAATTAATTTTTTAAAACTGCATGAAAGAACCAAACATTTTATAATTAAAGCTAATAAGACTAACTGTGGTAGGTCTTGGGCTGAGCAGGATCATGAACTGCATCAAAAAACCATACATTTGATAAGTGCCCCTAGTAAGACAAACTGTGGTAGGTTGGAGCTAAGCAGGATCATTAGCTACATGAAAGAGCCTCACATTTTATAAGTGCCGCTAATAAGACAAACTATTGTAGGTTGGGGGCTGAGCAGTATCATGAAGTGAATGACAGAACCATACATTTGATAAGTGCCGCTATTAAGACCAACTATTGTAGGTTGGGGGCTGAGCAGGATCATACATTTTATAAGAGCCGCTAATAATACTTATTGAGGTTAATTGAGGCTGAACAGGATCATGAACTGCATAAAAGAACCATCCATTTTATAAGTGCCGCTAATGACACAAACTGTGGTAGGTTAGGGCTGAGCAGGATCATGAACTGAATGAAAGAACCATACATTTTATAAGTGCTGCTAAGAAGGCCAACTATTGTAGGTTGGGGCTGAGCAGGATCATGAACTCAATCAAAGAACTAAACATTTTATGAGTGCCGCTAATAAGACTAACCATGATAGGTTTGGGCTGAGCAGGATCATGAAGTCAATGACAGAACCCTACATTTTATAAGCGCCGCTAATAATACTTATTGAGGTTAATTGAGGCTGAACAGGATCATGAACTGCATAAAAGAACCAGACATTTTATGAGTAAGGGTCTGTAAATATCAATGATTTTTTGAAAATGTTGACCACGGCAAAAAAATGGATTTCCTTCATACTCCGGTATTTGATGGACCTTTGCCCCAAACTAACAAATATGGAAAACAAACTTGAAAATTATCTGCATTGCCATGGTAACAGCCAAATTAAGATTGTAGGCTTTTAAAGCCAATTTTTCAATTTTTGAATAGAAAAATTTGCCTATTTTCAAGGCCGCATTACCATTAAACAAAAACTAGAACATTATTTTCCCTAAAAGTTATTGGTAGATGGGTCTTTTGAGGCTGCATTCAATGTAGACATTTTCAATTTCTTTCAAAACTCAATGCAAGGCTGACCAGAAATTTAATGGTAAGGAAAGGAAATTAAAACTTTGTGATCATTATTCATTGTTAAGAATATCAATCTGATTTCAAAATAGACCATATTTAATGGTCAGAGTTACAATAAACCATTGGGATATTGCCATAACTTGGGTTAACCTAATCAGAACCTTGATTTTTTATTTATTTATTTATTTTATTTTTTTTTGTTGGGGGGGGTCAACGTATACGTGTAAATCCTGCATTGCCTAAAATGCGTACCACACTGTATATCACCAACAAAGTTGACAAAGTTAGAAACTTTCCCCTTCCCTTCCTTACCCCTCCCATTTCTCTCTCCCTGTTCTATTAAAACATTTTGTAACGATTTAGGGTTGGGCTACAGCCCCCTTTGCCACCCCTTAGATCCGACAAAGAGTCACTGCATAACACACAGTGACATTGACTTCCAAAATAGCGCAACCAATATTATTGTGATGATGGCGTCAGATAAATTGGGTCAATAGTCATAGTCCCTAAATACAGGCTGAAAACACCAAATCCAAGATGGCCGCCTGACATGGCGGCCATTTTTAATTCCCACAATACATTTAACACTATCACATGACACATCACTACCACTTTTGGGTGAAAAATTATTTTATATAATTATTTTCGTGGGTAGTATATAGGCCTACATATGTTAAAAAATAAATTTGAAAGAGCTGAAATGTCTTATTTCGGAGCTGCAACACAAGTAGTGTCTGGCATATAGCTAAACATTACTGACATGGGCATACCTTTCTCATTTGTGGCAAAAGTTAATTGATCATGCTTATTTGGCTTTAATTATCAGATTCTCTAAACATCTTTCAGAGATTCAGAGATTTAAAATATTACACTATTGAGCATATCTGCAGCTAAATAAAATTAATACCCTACTGCCTAAGAGCTCCTTTGCATGTGCATTTTTCACATATTTAGAAAAGTTCAATATATCTATATCCCCCTGTTATACCAAAACCTACCATTACGAACAAAAAAAAAATAAAATAAAATTAAAAAACTTTAAAACGACTGTTACCAAGTGGTTGCCATGGTAACAACAACAATGCCAAGATTCAATAGTCTGACCAAAAAGTTAGTGTAAAGTTAGCAAGTCTGAAGGTGATCAGCTACATGTTTAAAAAGATATAGGAAAATATTGGAAAAGTTGATCAGCTACATGTTTAAAAAGATATAGGAAAATATTGGGGGGGCGGTGCAAACATTGATTTTACCCTGCACCCCACCCACCTTCTTTGGGTCACGCTCCCATTCTGGCAACCCTCCAGTGGTTTATTGTAACTGACTATTACAGCTGATCTAATTTTATATGAAATTGATGTTCTCAACAATAAATATTGATCACAAAGTTTTAAAATTTCATTTTAACATCATCAAACTTGAGGTTAGCCTTGCATTGAAATTCGAAAAAAATTGAAAATGTCTGGCAACACTGCGAACACTGAAGTATTTTCCCCCAGCCAATTTTTTTATTTTTTACAAGACCAATGTCTCGTCTCAATAATATGTGGTCGATGTTGAAATTGGAGCACTACCATATGGGTTATGAGCTGTCAAAAAAATGGTATATTTTGATACTTTGAAAAGTCCAAAAACACCCCTATTTCAAATAAATGGTATTACCTCAAAGAACCCATCTACCAATAACTTCTAAGGAAAATAATTTTCTATATTTTGTTTAATGGAAACGCAACATTGAATATAGGCAATTTTCACTTTTCCATAACTGAAAAAAGGGCGAAACCACCTGGATATGGTAACTTTGTTAGTTTGGGGCAAAGGTCCATCAAATATGAAAGTATGAAGAAAATCTATTTTTGGCCGTGGCCACCCTATGTTTGATATTTACAGTCCCTTACTCTTATCAGTGCTGCTAATAAGACCAGCTGTTGTAGGTTGGGGGCTGAGCAGTATCATGATGTGAATGACAGAACCATACATTTCATAAGCGACGCTAATAACGCTATCTGAGGTGGGTTTAGGTTTAGCAGTTTCATGAACACAATGAAAGAACCATGCATTTTTTATCAGTGCCATTAAAAAGACAAACTGAGACTGAGGTTGGGGCTCAGCAGGATCATAAACTGCATAAACGAACCATAAATTTTACACTGCCACTAATGAGACACTAATGACACTGTGGTAGGTTGGGGCTGGGCAGCATCATGATTTGCATGATATTACCATACATGTTTTATGTGCCGCTAATAAGAATAACTGTGGTAGGTTGGGGCTGAGCAGGATCATGAACTGCATGAAAGAACTATACATTCTATAAGGCCGCTAATAACACTTACTATGGTATGTCAGGATCATGAACTGAATAAGGGAACCATACATTTGATAAGTGCTGCTAAGAAGTCTAACTATGGTAGGTTGGGGCTGAGCAGGATCATGAACACAATGACAGAACCAAACATTTTATAAGAGCCGCTCATAAGACAAACTGTGGTAGGTTCCGGCTTACCAAGATCGTGAACTGCTTGAAAGAACTACCCGAAATCAGTAGGGTTTTGATTTCCTATTCTACTAAGAAAATACTCACCTCCAATAACCTACAAAGGCATTTCCAAAGCACACAAAATTTGCTGAACAAGAACAAAACCACATTATGTAACATCACGCACTGCGCGCCATGCAAGTCCCTACACTCTCCCTTTTTTTCCATTAGAAGCTCAAGATGTGTAGAAGCTAGGGAGAGTGTTATCGGAGGTGAGTATTTTTTTAGTAGAATAGGAAATCCCTACTGATTTAGGGTATTCTACTACAGAAAATATCTCATCTCCGATAACCTACAAATGCAGAGTGGCACCGGTAGGCAAAAAGAGGGTGAGAGGCGAGCGGCAGGGGCGGGATCCAGTCTATGTTTTTCCCTTGCTATCTTGCTGGTCTTGCTGGTGTCCAAGGTTTGTTGTGTTGGATAAAAGTTTGTGACCTTTCTTTTTCATTGCCAAAAGTTGTGTACACTGTGCCCTAATTTTATACTACATCATCTTAACCGTAACGATTAATCAGCATGCCATCCCATAAAAGGCTAAAAAAAAAACGGGAACCCAAAAGGGCTGGAGCGGCATCAAAGTGCCAACGTTTAGACGTGTTTTTGGGTGACTTTGTTTACAAATTACAGTCTAGGCAAAATTTAATAAACGCCGGCATCGTTGGCATGCACGTTCCATATACTGTCAGACTGTATTCATGTTACTACTAATACTAGTACTAGTAGCTAGTAGGCCAATTATTTGGCGGGGGGGGGGGGGGGGATTCGTTCTCAATTTTCATAATCATGTTTATTTTTACGAACATTGTTTTTCAAGAATTTATATTCCACTTCAAGGTTGAATTTTCCGGATCAGCAGATTTTGTTGAGCCTCGGGGTTGGGGTGGGGTGGGTGGGGTTTGTTTGTCTCCCTTGGAGAGTTGGGGGTGGTGTAGTTACAGTAACCGTAATGCTCCTACGAGGGTCGGAGACCCGAGCGTTACAGGAAACCACATTCAAACCTCGTGTTAGTGCATGTGCCTGCACACACGAGTAGTATAATGTAAACTATGATTAAGGGGGGGGGGGGTTGAAAATGGGTAAGTTACTGGGGTAACTTGCAAAGCAAGAATTTCTGCAAAATAACTCTAAATAATTCATCAACAAAAAAAAAGTTTAAAATGGCCTTGGTGCCCCTTTCTTTTTTGGAGCCTTTGAGGCCAAGTGGCCTTGACCTTCTGAAGCTTAAGGTAGAGGCCTGTAAGTGACTAACTTTGGTAGGTTGCAGGCTGAGAGGGATCATGAAGTGAATGTCAGAAACATTCATTTCATAAGCGCCGCTAAAAAGACTAACTACGATAGGTTGGGGCTGAGCAGGACCATGAACTCAATGACAGAACCATACATTTTATAACTGCCGCTAACAAGACTAACAGTGGTAGGTTCCAGCTTACCAGGATCGTGAACTACTTGAAAGAACTATACAGTTGATAACTGCTGCTAATAAGACAAATTGTGGTAGGTTGGGGCTGAGCAGGATCTAGGAACTACATGAAAGAACAATACATTTTTTAAGTTTCGCTAATAAGACTAACTATGGTAGTTTGGGGTCTAGTCAGGATCATGAATGAATGACAGAACCATACATTTCATAAGTGACGCTAAAAAGACTAACTGGGGTAGGCCAGAGTTGTAGTCGAGTCACCTGTGTCGAGTCCGAGTCTCAAGTCACTTGGGTTGAGTCCGAGTCCAAGTCCCAAGTCACTTGGTCCGAGTCCGAGTCACCGAAATTGTGACTCAAGACGACTCGAGTCCAAGTCCTGGACTTGAGTCAAACAACTTTGGGGTAGGCTGGGGCTGAGCATGATCATGAACTTAATGAAAGAACCCTACATTTGATAAGCGCCGCTACTAAGACTAACTGTGGTAAGTTTGGGCTGAGCAGGATCATGAAATGAATGAAAGAACCATACATTTTATAAGTTCCGCTAATAAGACTAATTGTGGTAGGTTGGGTCTGAGCAGGATCATCAACTCAATGAAAGAACCATACATTTTATAAGTGCCACTAAGAAGACTAACTATGATAGTCGGGGCTGAGCAGGATCATCAACTGCATGAAACAACCATACATAATATCAGTGTCGCTAATAAGACCAGCTTTGATAGGTTTTGGGATGGGCAGGATCAGGAATTGCATGAAAGAACCAGACATTTTATAAGCTCCGCTATTAAGACTAACTATTGTAGGCTGGGGGCTGAGCAAGATCATATCTGAATAACAGAACCATACATTTTATAAGTGCCCCTAATAAGACCAACTATGGTAGGTTGAGGGCTGGGGAGGATCATGAACTGAATGAAACTATCATACATTTTATAAATGCCACTAAAAAAAACAACTATGGTAGTTTGGTGGCTGGGCAGGACCACAAACATATTGATGGAAACATATTTTTTATTAGTGCCGCTATTAAGACCAACTTTGGTAGGTTTTGGGATGGGCAGGATCATGAACTGAAAAAAGAACCATACATTTCATAAGTGCGGCTAATAACACTAGCTACATTAGCTTGGGGCTGAGCAGGATCATGAATTGAATGACAGAACCATACATTTTATAAGTGCCACTAATACGACTAACTGTGGTAGGTTGGGGCTGAGCAGGATCATGAACTGCTTGAAAGAACCATACAGTTGATAAGTGCTGCTAATACGACAGAGTGTGGTAGGTTGGGGCTGAGCAGGATCATGAATCAAGGACAGAACCATACATTTCATAAATGCCGATAATAAGACTAACTGTGATAGGTTGGGGCTGAGCAGGAAAATGAACTGAATGAAAGAACCATACATTTTATAAGTGCCGCTATTGAGACTTATTGTGGTAGGTTGGGGCTGAGCAGGATCATGAACTGCATGACAGAACCACACATTTTATAAATGTCGCTAATAAAACTAAATATCATAGGTTGAGGGCGGGGCAGGATAATGAACAGATTGCTGTAACCATACATTTTTTTAAGTGCCGCTTAGAAGACTAACTTTGGTAGGTTGGGGCTGAGCAGGAAATAGACCTGCATGAAAGAACCAGACATTTTTAAAGTTTGGCCAATAAGAGTAACTATGGTAGGTTGGGGGATAGTCAGGATCATGAACTCAGAGAAAGAACCATATATTTTATAAATGCAGCTAAGAAGAGTAAGTAAGGTAGGTTGGGGATGAGCAGGATCATGAACTGAGTGACAGAACTATACATTTTATAAGTGCCGCTAATAAGACTAACTGTGGTAGGTTGGGGCTGAGCAGGATCATGAACTGCATAAAAGAACCATACATTTTATAAGTGCCGCTAATAAGAGAAACTGTGGTAGGTTGGGGCTGAGCAAGATCATGAACTGCATAAACGACCAATCACCACCCGCGGTATGACGCACGTACACAGTTGGGTCATCTACATAACGTCCGTAAAGCCATTTGACATCCACCGTCTTCACAGACCACGAGTCATCAGACCTCATGTCAAAACGTAGCACCAAGCTGCACAAGAAACGCACCACTCCAAAGACCAGCAGTCCAAGACCCTCAACGCATTCTAGAGTTGCTTCTCCATTTTCACCAGCATAGCAGTCATCCGACTCATCAGATGTCCCCTGCGGACAAACCCCGCCCATCAACCAGTTGAAGGACTCCCTCATCACATCACTCGAGGTTCGGGAAGAGTTTGCTAACGAGATGCCGACTTTCTGAATCCGATTTCAAATTGGTGAAATCTTCAGTGGACCCAGTTACAAAGTTAACGACCCCAAAAAGACACATCCCCCACCAACTATCGATTTTAAACAAAGCAATCACACCAACCAACCCCCACTATACCTGAAGAACACAGTGAGGCCTCCCCACCCACACCGAGAGTTTGAATTCAGCTCTGCGTTTACCACAGATTGGACCAGACTCAATAACAAGGCTTCACTACTCTTCGCCAAACTGAGTGTAGCTGAGTACAACAGGGTAGCAAAGGAAATCAACGGTAAGCTAGAAGCAGCCAAGTCATTGGGTCGTGAACAATTTGTACAACACTAAGGACGGCAAGACATCTCTTTGGATTCTTCATCCGCCCCACACCACCATAAAACCGGGTTTTGAAGAGAGAAAAAGATAAATAAGTGAGAGCTCACTCACATGAACCAACCGGTCCTTTTCAGGACCACCACCACTTCCAAAAAGTGAATTACAATCTGACAATACTTGTCTTTATCATATAATAATATTACAACGGCATTCCGTACTCACTTACGTTTATTGTCAATACCGGAATTTCTTTGAAATATGATTTTTCATTTAAAATCAAATCTCTTGAAGTATGACTAAATGCAAATTCAACAACATGGGTTACCGCCATCTTGAATCTGAGCACTATATAAGGCTGGATCAGGATGTTACACAACAAACCACAACAATGGTTCATAATCTACTCCTCAACATGTTTCGAAACAACTACATAAACAAAAAAACTGGACAGTAAAACAAATCAATTTGGTACATTTACTTGTTAATAAGTCTGATAATGTGGGACCACCATGACCCCAGCTAACAGTTTCACATTACTATGTTGTGAGGATGTCAGACTTGAATACTAACAATGTTATTTTTAAAACACTGTAGCAACAAAACTTTGTCGACTCCCATTTATGTCATAAGAACGTTATACGGCAACGTAATGACGACGTACCCGCCATGTTTTAGAGACGTTTCTTTAGAACATTTGTCACGAGTTGACAACGTTGTGAAAACATACCAGGGTTTGGTACTGACAACGTTATATAACTAATTGTAATACCTTTCCGTAAATACATACAAAAATCATGCTTCTTGAGCATAACAACATTGGTAAAACGTTGTATAGAGACAGTGCATAAATTTTTTGTATGAATGATTTACGGAAAGGTATTACAATTAGTATGACAAACAGTCGAACAGCTGGGGTTGGGTGGGGTGGGGTGGGAGGATTGGCGAGGGTTAAGACAGAAGTTGCTATGGAAGCAACGTATGGCATAATGATTTTTCTTTGTCATGCATATCTTTCTATTAAACTGCTCCTCCTGATTTACCTTTATGAAACGTGTTTCCATCAAGACGGCGGCCGCGGCGGAGTTCAGAATCTCATTAGCAAATGTGCAAAGATAGGGCACAAAACGTGCATTAAACTTCACTGAGAGTTTATTTGATGAGTCCAACCGAGATGGGGAAATTGGTCAGGCATTGCAAGTTCCTTTCTCAACAGTAAAAAAGAAAGTTACCCATATTTAGAATGATTGTTCCCTAAAACATGACTACATTTTATTCAACAGTGACTGCGTATTAAAACGAGCATCTCCCCACACATCAGGAAAAAATAACCACTGAAATTGTTCCTTGCTATCAGCGAAACCATCATTAATCTTGGTAACTTCCTTTACTGTCCAAGGCAGATGAAGTTATAGTTATCCTAGCCCCATAAATAGTCCCAATATGTTGTACACCCTTAGTTCCTTGGCACTACACCACCCCTATTGCCCAAAATCTTAATATTAACTTTCAATTTGAGGATTTGATTTTTTGGCAAAATGTTTCCCTCGATGATCGGCCGGTCATTGAGCAAGAGTATTGAGTACATTAGATTCAACTTGTGATACCTCCTTTTAGAGGAATTTTATGAAAATTCTCAGTGCTGATACCGACACATTCAAATATCATCAGCGCCATGATGGTTGCTGTGTCGCGCATGGCATTGGCCGCTTCATGTGTAACACATGAACCGTTGGTTATCGTGTACCATCGTTGGGCACAGTTTAACATTAACAGCATGACTCGTTGATAACCAATGGTTCATGAGAAGAAGGCGAATTTTACCATTATTTGGTTTATTAGTGTATTACAATCACAACATTCTCAACTAGCCATAGACGGATCAAGTGTGGAGTTCCCGGGTCCTACAAAAGTATCCCACTTTTGTGATCACCTTTTAGAAATTTAAAAAATAAACATTTTTAATTCTGTAGGCCTCTTTAGGGAGATTTTTAAAACAAATTTTATTGGGGGTATTATCCGCTAAAATGTGTATTATGGCTAAGTGGCTAAGGCTTTGGGATGTGGGTTTGAAATCCAGCTCATTGGAACAAACTACTATCTTGAAGGAACAAGATAAAAATGGGCTTTCGTCACTTCCATTCCCAGGCTGCAGTTGTACCAAACATCTTTGTATTTTTTTATTCAGAGCTGATATTACTTCTTTCACTTCAATTTCTGAAACAAGACTATTATATTTGGGTACAAAGATAAGAAATAAACAGTTGCCATGGTAACAGTAAACCTTCAGATTTCTTTTGTCTAGTATTTAACCCTAGATACTATTCAGGTACAGTCATACATAGTTGTGGTGATCTACGTCACTGTTAAAAATCACAACAAAATAATTGAATGGAGAGTGTCATGTTCTGTCCTCTCCCTCACACCCAGCGAGACCTGGAAGTCCGAGACCAAGACCGACACCGAGACCAAGGCGTTCAAGACCAAGACCAAGACAGTCTCAGCAATAAAGATTTAAGTATACAACAAAATTGTATCTTCCCAAAAAGAAGCATTGTTTTATTATTTTTTCTTCTTTTAGTACAGATTTTTCAGTGTCAAACATGTGGGAAATACTAGTTTAAATTTTCTGCTTCATTAATTTTCGTTACCCTACACTGATGTGTGATGAGCATTTTCTAGACCCAGTAACTGGGGCGCTGTACTCCTTTTTTGAGATTTTGACATATCGATCATACTAGCACCCCAGTCCGTGATATATTTGGAAAGTGTGGCAAAGCGGATTTTTTATGAATCAGTTATAAAATTGTCAAAACAGAATTGCTTGAGAATCGCCCACTAGCTCCTCCAAGTATTTACCATGAAATAAAATGCATTTAATTGTACTCATGGTCATTTTCAGTAAACAGAAAAGTTTCACTGATTTTGCTACATTATTACGTTTTTTAAGAAAAAGGGCATTTATGAATGGGAATAAAAGAGTAGTGACTCAGGGTCTTGGCTGTGTGATAAAGGACCTTGCCTTCAGCTCGGTCCTTTATCACGCGGCCACGACCCTGCCGGTTTTAAATGGCCATTTACGACCTCAGAAACACAGAAACTCGTCCACCTCACACTCTGAAAATTCTAAAAACTTCCTCTAAATAATGTGGACTGACTCCATAGTGTCTGCCGTGACAGGAACTTGTCCTGTTTGGGGGCGACACTGTGCAAATCCATGTAGGATGGTCTAACGTTACACAGTAAATACATGGCAAAATAAAGGATGAAATGTGACAAGAGTTCCACCAATCAAATGACAAGGATATATGTGTGTGTGTGAAAAAATAACTACTGTAATTCTAAAACAATGACCTAGAGTTGTGACTTTCTATTATGCCAATTATAATTAGTTCAAATAATTAGTGTAAGATAAAGCTATGTTGCTTTATGTATAGCCTATCATGTACATTATTTAATTTAAAATAAGCCATTAACCAAATACTTTCTACAATCATTATAACCACATCCCAGTACAGGCATGAGTCTTTTGTCCAGGAACCACAGACTTTGCAGTCACATTTTGCACATGTTCAATTTAAACTGTTTTTAATTGCATGATTCAAATATTATAATTAAAAATGTTTGTTTGTACTTTTGATGTACAAATTTTCTTATAGGACATTAGGTACTAATTTTACCCAAATTATTATGATATTAAATATCACAAATGATTGCATTTTATTGTACAAAAAAAAAATTCACCCAAATCAGTAGCAGATACTTCAAAGTAATTTAAAGTCTACACATCTGTTACCCTGTGTTAACTGCGCAAAAAAAGGGAACTCAAGGCATCAGCGAACACTCGATTCTTGTAGGGTTAATACGAATTTTTACAGGAAATGAAAAACAGTTGTTGCCAATAATGCAGTGTCACGTGCTGTTCAATAAAAAAGTGACCCTAACAGCTGCAGGACGGGCACTGGTTTGTTTTGGGTTTAAAAAACATCAGGTTGGAGGAGAGAAATGATCACGAGTACAATTAGATGCCCTTTTTTTTATCTTAGACATTTAGAGAAGCCATTTTTGTTGAATTTTTTTCGTAATTTGAGCAAGTTAGAACAGTGAAGCACACTATCATAGCGTATCCAATTCATCACAACGTAATACCCCTATGCTTCCCTGGGGGTTCTAATGAATGTTGAATGAACCCTCACCACCACCCCTGCCCCCACTCAAGAGCAAATATAATTACTATTAGACCAAGCGAGCATGAGCAGTGAAAACAAGCCAAGTTAGTATCCTACATGTAAATGTATAATTTATGGTCCATCAATATAAAACTCCAACACTTGATACTATTTTGATGACACCACTTGTGTAATCATATTGAAATATCCGCCTGTTCGATATTGATAAACAGTAACGTAACTTTGCATCTTGTTTTAATTCATGTCATATTAATTTCAAACACCAATTGTTTTATGATTATGATGTACAGAATGCACCTTAGCATGCCAACACACACACAATCCCATCTTTTTCAATATATGGGCTGTTTGCTGTTAGACTTTGTTATCTCACTACTTTGCACACTACAGCACAGGTAAGAACCATCAAATTCTCGCAAGAGCTTTCACAACAACTCAATACAATGAGAGTATACACCCTCTGTTGGTGAAGCGATAACATACAAAAATACTCGTAAAAGACTTGAAATACATAAATACTACTAGTCTGTGCATGATTTATAAATTAGAAATTCCCCAAATTTTTCTGAAACTTTATCACTGGTGCACTAGCTACAGCATGGGTCATTGCTGGTTTGTGCCTTCGACAACTGCATGGTCGGCTACGCAGTTCATTAGGCACTTTGTCTTTAGCTTGCTACTAAAAACTACACAAGTAGGTTTTACTTTAGTAAAATGATAACATGTAGGATTACCATGGATGGATGAAAGGATGATTTTACAGTATGAATGTAAAATTTGTTTTCTTTCTTGGTTCATTTTTGTGGAATGATTAATCAATAGTTAAAATGCATTGATGAAGATGCAATGCTTTAAAAACATCAATTTGTAGGAAAGAAATAATCATGAGTACAATTAGATGCCTTTTTTAATCTTTGACATTTAGAGAAGCCAGTAGGTGATTTTTCAGCTATTTTGTTCAGTTTTTGTCGTAATTTGGGCAATTTGTTAGTATACAAATATTGACTGCTTCGAGTGGCGTAGTAAAACTAGTCACTCGAGGTGATCCCGGGAGCAGCCTATCTTCCCGAGGCGGAGCCGAGGGAAGATAGGCGGCTCCAGGGATCACCGAGAGTGACTAATTTTACTACGCCACGAGATAAAGCAGTCAATATTTGTTTTATAACACCTCAATTTCATCCAATTTGTTGTAATATTCGTTAAACAAATGTGCGTATACCAGTCTTCAAACAACTGTGTAAAATCTGACAGGAAAACTTGACAAAAAGAAAGAGGGGGTACCACACTGCCTTCGTTCTCATATCGTATTTCGCATGCACGTATTATTTGATCGTTTCACCGGGTTCGAGGTTGTCGTTGGATAGTACCATTTAATAGTTCTTTTGGTCAGTGTGCAGTGTGATAGTAAAAATACACAACACCACGTGACGCACGTTCGGCCAATCAACAGATAGAATCAAAGGAAGAGGTGTTATAAAACAGTGAATCACACCATCATGGCATATCCAATTCATCACAACGTAATACCCCTATGCTTCCCTGGGGGTGCTAGTACAACCGCACAGCTTCTACAGCACAACAAGTAACTAAGCACAACAAAATAATGCTTACCAGACTAAGATTACCAGCCAAAACACGATGTCACACTTAATACAATCTGCATATGGTATCCTCATTTTTGTTTTCGGATAATTATTAGGCAATATTTTCTTCCTAAGTAAGCGCTATGAATTTATGTCCATGACATCAGTGCAGTAGTGCAATGAAACTTATGTCCTACCAGTACCTATTTAGTTAGTAGTGCTGTAGTACCATACCAAGCCTTAGCCCAGTACAGAGTCAATATGCTGGACTACCTCCACTTCTTGGCCCTACTACCACATAGCATCAGGGACTGTGATGACATTTCAAACAAAAACATCATCAATAAACATCATGGCATGTATCGTCAGCTCAGAGTTTCTTCATAAAATTACACAAAAACCAGTGGACAGGTTGACATATAATCGCTTTAATGTACTCATCATAATTATGTTATAAGGTAAGTGAACAGTTTTTTTTTTTTTGTTTTTTTTTTTTTTTGGGGGGGGGGGTAAATCCCACCATTTTTATTTGGAATGTCATCACAGTCTCTGATGCTTTGTGGTTGTAGGGCCAAGAAGTGGTGATAGTCCAGCATAATTGACACTATTTATTGGTCTTACTAAGCCTATACCTCACCTGTGCACACAATGTATGAATCAGCAGCCCTGGTAGGACTTCAGTCTCCATTGCACTGCTACTGCCACATTTCTGGGTATGAAGGGGTCCCTGCGTGTCAAAAAAAAATGTTCAACAAAATTATTTCATTGTTTTACCTGATTAAATTAGCAAAAACGCCATTCATATATTCCTTGTGTCCAATACTTACAGACTGGCAGGTTCATAAATCTTTAAAATGTTTTGGGCACACACTATTTATGGATGTAAAATGAAAATTAGTCAGGAAACAAAAATCAGCAAAAACTACCAGTTGAAACAAACAACATGCACGCCTGGAATATGATGCATAGCAACGCCAAAGAGGGCGCTGTTTAGTTACTACCAAGTGCATGTAATTGCAGTGCACACATTAACATGTGCTCACAACTTTTAGCAAGCTACACAGAGCTCTACTGTGCACAATTTGTTGCAACGTCATTTTCCGGTGCAATTTGTGCATTGCCCTTGACATTGCGATCCAGCCATGCACTCTTGGACGCTTATAAAAACTTTACAAGGAAAGGGCATTATGTTCGAGAAACTTTTTACAAGTTCCCGTTTTATTTTAAGTATACTTTTCACCAAAACAGATATTATTTAAAAGATATTCAAAGAGTATTTTAAGGTACCGGGACCATATCAACAGATTTTCAGCATCCAACATCAGGTGAAAATAGGAGAAACATCTCTCGTAATTTTGTTCACATTGTAGAGAAACTTGATTAAACCCAGGATGTCAGTGGTAGTGCACTGAAGACTGACGTCCTACCAGGGCTAGTATATGTACATGTATAGCTCTGATACTCCATTGCACTCTGACAGGGTTCTGAATACCAAGTCGACAAAACCGTATACCGAGTGTCCAAACTTGGGCTCT
The DNA here is from genome assembly GCA_911728455.2 of Marthasterias glacialis. NCBI lineage: Eukaryota > Metazoa > Echinodermata > Asteroidea > Forcipulatida > Asteriidae > Marthasterias > Marthasterias glacialis. The sequence continues at coordinate 112,284 of OU452232.1, forward strand.
TTTTCACAAATGCACATGTTCCCGAGGCAAAATGCCCCCCTTGCATCGTCAGTAAATTTTTAACTAACACTTACACTTGTGCAAACTGTTCACAGGTGTTTACAGGTGCAACGAAATACTTGAAAAATCTTAAGAAAACAACTTGGTAAGAAAAGTTATGTTTTCATTGATGTAAATAATTTCGGGCAAATACAGACACCCCCCTCCCCCCCTCCCCCCCCCCCCCCCCCGTTCAAAGAGTCCCCATGCAACCCACACTGTAAAGAAGTTGTATTTACCGAGTGTGCACGCTCTCTGCTGCTATAGCCAAGCCATTGTGTGCAGGGGGGCGTTGCACTACACAGCTGGTATCCTGCATTGACTGCGCAAATCAATATGCATGTCAGGGCATCAGCGAACGTTGACCCTACACAGCCTGGTATCCTGCGTTGACTGCGCGGAAAACAATATGAAAGTCAGTGCCTCAGCAAACACGCAATCCTCGCAGCATTTAGGCACATAAGGAAACAGTCGTTGAGTATCACGTTCAAAATGGCAATTCTAACAGCAAATTTGATAGTGGGCTAAAAATCATCGATTTGGAGGACCTAAAATGATCGGGAGTACAATTAAATACATTCTACATACATGTTCTATTTCTTCTGAAATACTTGGAGAAGCCAGTAGGCGATTTTCAAACAATTCTGTTGAGTCTTTGTTGTAATTTTGACAATTTTATAACTGATTCTTAAAAAATCCATTTGTTCACAATTCCTAACTATATCATGGACTGGGGCGCTAGAACGACCGATAATGTCAAAATCTCAAAGAAGGAGTACAGCGCCCCAGTTACTGGCTCTTACGCTGGACTACCTCTGCTTCTTGGCAACTATGAAGGCTCATAATGTGACATCAACTTTCGAATTGAGACTTACATTGTTTGCCAAAATGTTTCACTCAATGATCTCTTGGTCAGTGCTCTCGAGTCTCGAGTAGATTAGATCCGCGATGCAATGACTTATTTTGGTGGGATTTTTTGAAAAATCTCAGCGCTGATACAGACACATTCAAACATCGTCGGAGCCATGATGGTTGCTGTTGCACATGCGCACTGTACACCACTATGACCTGTATTCTAGTCTTTGTACCAGCAGTCTTCTTGTGACTTTTAATTTGAAGTGATGACGTATAGGTTCCAAGGGCTTTACACCGTGTGCATGCACAACAGCAACCATCATGGCTCTGATTCTGATGATGTTTGAATGTGTTGGTATCAGCACTGAGATTTCTCATAAAATTCCACGAAAATGAATCATTGCATCTCGGATCTAATGTACTTCAGACTCTTGGGCAATGACCAAGATATCATCAAGAAAAAAACTGGTGCTAAAAAATGCAAGTCTCATTTCAAAGTTGTTGTCACATTGTGGGTCAAAGCATTCGTAGGACCAAGAAGCAGTGGTAGTCCAGCGCATGGGGCTAGTTGCAGGGCAATTGTGTGTCAAGGAATTTCACATTTTGCAAACAGAACAGTGAGCATTTTGCACGTGAGTGTAAGTGAAAGAGTCTAAAAAGATGCAAGGAGGGCATTTTGCCTCAGAAACGTGTTCCTTTTTTTTTTTAAAGAGCCACAGTTGGACACTCGGTATACGGTTTTGACGGCTTTGTGTTCAGAACCTTGTCGGAGTGCAATGGAGTCAAGTGTTGTCTGTACAGAAAATACAAAACAAAGTTGGGCTGTATCTGTCACACGTGTGACAGATACAGCCCAACTTTGTTTTGTATTTTCACGCAAAATTAAACCAAACTACGTACCATCAATGATACCACATAAAACCAAACTACACTTGCACATGTTAATTTAATAGTTGTTGCTTTCTACCTCGACAGTTTTAAGTCCCATACTCTAGGTCCGCTCAGAACACATGTGTCGACTTTAAGTTCCAGTTTATTTGACATTTCGTATCGACAAGAGAGGGCGCTATTAATGAAGTTTGTTTCATGAGTCCAATGTGCACCACATTTCAATGTATTCATACGCCACATGAACATGGTGCGACTTTTATAAGAATGGAGGGACAAAACTTAACACTGAGACGTTCACTTTCACAATGAAGCACGTGTTAATAAGAATACTCCCTGTACCGAAAGGGATAAGTTCCTTAGTTTTAAGTATCAGGCAATAAAACCCGTCAGGCCTATCATGAGATTAACAATCTAAAATGCACAAAACGTCATATTTTGACTTTCCTGCAAATTCAGCACAATTTATAAAATAAGCCGTTATTAATACTGGACACAAACCATTCACCATCCTTGGTTACGCAGACGGTAATTTGCCAATGGTAAATAATTGACTGAAATTAACACTAACAGATTAATGGAGCTCCTGACCAGCTGCTCTGATCTCTAACACCAGACAATGACATTAGGCCTACACTATAATGCCTACTAATTAGTAGAATGATTTTACTACGAGATAAATATTATAACAGAATGCATTAATGAGAAAATACGATTTGATAATATTCTCTTGATTAAAGTACAGTTGATATTGTTGTTGTGTATTATTTTTTTTAAGATCATTGTTATGGATTTGTTTGACATTGAGGAGCTAGGGTAAAGGTTTAGGGTGACAAGAGGGTGCACCAATCTTTTCTCGGGAGGAGGGGGGCACCTCTGATCAATTGAAACTGTAGTTTCTGTTTGCATCAAAGATCGTATTGCACCGTCACGCTTTTGCTAGTTTGAACCTCCAAAGCGAGGCTGAAAAGTAGAAATAGTGGCCATTGTAAACAATCATGAACGACTTAGAATTAGGCCTGAAATGATGTATTGTCTTTACTGTTGCTGACACTAAATGACGGCCAAAGCATCAAAGGTGGTACCCGGCTTAATAAAGAGGCCTATTCACACGGATAGCTACATGTAGGCCTTTGTGCAATTGTAGAAAATAAGTTGTTTTATGTTTTACGGTGAACAATGGCATTTGGAGAGGATCAAGGTACGCGTTGTGTTTTAGTAGAACCAAGTCAACATTAAACCCATGCGTTGAGTTCAAACATCAGTCATTTTAAGCCCATTACGGTCTCTTACTGTCACAAAATGAACATTTATTCTGAATTGTTTTTGCTCTGAAAAAGAAGCCCCGGATTGTTGCTGTTGTCTAATTAGCTACATGAAAATTCAACATCGAAAGATGGTATCGGTGTGAAGGGTGCATCCTTGTGCCCGACTTGTCGTTCATGCTCAAATGTTTATGCGCAGAGCTCGTAAACTTCGCTACAAAACAATTTAAATCACCCACGGTACTTTTTCCCCCAGTTTTCTAAGTTATTTATAATTTCTCCACTAAACCCTAGAATCGACCCCTCTCTGCTTTAATAGAATAATTAAACACATCAAACGGTAATTTGCATTGCGTTGGTCTTGTTTCGCACCTAAATGCACAATTTTTTATTAAGTAAATCCTCTTTAACTTTACTCATAACTTAACCTAGTTATATAAACCGATTCTTAACAGTTACAAGTTAATGTTTCCCCTTTACAGTGCAGTGTTCCTTTTGAACTGAGTGTAATGTCTAGCACAATAATTATGATATTGGCCTAACCTTGAAATCCGGTCATGATAGTAGCCGGCCACGAAAACTCTAAACCCATTGGGAAATGAGAACGTGGTTTGGCCCCAAGCTTGCTATCTCATGCCAACCTGGACTGGATTTATATGCTTATATGCATGTGTATAAACAAACATACACACACCTACATACACATGTACATACATACATACATACACATACACGTACACATACATATACATACACATACACATATACATATACATAAATATGTATACATATACATACACACATACATACATATACATACACATACATATATACATATACATATACATATATATTTGGTGATTTATTATTATTGATATTTATTAATTATTTGTTTACTTATTTACTTGTTTTTAAACGTCTTGTCTGTGGTGCAAACCAACGTGAAGTGAGCTCACGCCACACCCTACACCCCTCAAACACATTCCTTATTACGTAACGTGGAGAAACCAAATATATGCTAATTCACTGAGGGCGTTCAACCGCACATATTATTGTTTCTCCACTAAACCCTAGAATCGACCCCTCTCTGCTTTAATAGAATAATTAAACACATCAAACGGTAATTTGCATTGCGTTGGTCTTGTTTCGCACCTAAATGCACAATTTGAAGTTTAAAGTCAGGGAATCTACAATCCCAAGGATTGGGACACTGAAAGGAGCTTAGAAAAATCTTCTTTGATGTAGCCATCTTTGGCCGACTCTGATTTCCACCTTCCATGCCTTTTAAATAGCCTGCCTGTAACTCCGGCTTTAGCCGCCTCTGTGGCACCCCCTGCTCTAAGGCTGTGTACACAGTATTTTGAGATGTCACCAACGATTGGCTTGAGAGCTCCCATTATATTCTCTCGCACTGTGGTATAGCACATTGGTTTGTTAACTTTTCTTAGCTTATAACCTTGCTTTGTGGCGGTTAAGTTCCTAAATACGTAAGACTCTTCGCTAGGTAATTGTATCATTTCTATATATTTTTCTAGTAATTTTACGGGGCAGGCTTTTGAAGAAAGCCTTGCTATTACTACGTGATGGCCATCTCTATAGATATCCGTTTTGCTCGACGGGATAAATACCGACAAATGGGAATTGTCAAATGCTAGATGACCCTTCTTGATGTGTGAAAGTTCGTCAAACCGAAGGAAACCTGCAAAAGCAACTAAACACATTGCCACTGTTCTTATAGCTAAGAGGTTATCGGTTGATAGATCCGCACAGTAGTATTCATACATCTTTACAAGAATATCTGCAGAGATTGGCTCTTTCTTGGAAACCGGGGTTGCCAACTTCCGTTTGACACCTTCGACAGCTTGTTGAACTAGGGATGAAGAACACGGGTCAGAGCAACCTGCCATTTTATGCGCCCAAGCAATTGCTGAACATGCTTTGATTATGGGTGACGGGGTTTTGGCTGTGTGAGCGACGTGAATAAGATACAAAGATACGTAGTAGGGTTCTGCTGGTAACTTCGATAAACCATATATGCCAGCCCATGTGCACCATTTGCTAAACGCGTATCCATATTGCTTTTTGGTGGAATCTGCTCTTGAATTCATTATAACATCTGGTAGCTCCGCTGCCAGCTTTTCCAGTTCTTTGTGTTGCTCTGCCTCGTGTCCTTTGCCAGCCCATATTCCGCTCTGGAAGATAATCTGTAAATTTTTTAATAAAATGTCTTCAGTAATTCTTAACAAATTATCCACATTTAGTAACTATAAGTACCGGTACCATCAAAGCTCCGTGTAGTTGATTCCAGCTAAGATTGCTGTGTCCCTAATAAACATAGCTATGAACTCGTTTCTCTCTTTCCTACTGTAGGACATTTCTCTTTTCAACCTATCTTAGTTGAACAGAAGCTTTCTTTGCTTTAGTGCCGCCTTAAAACTGCAATCTGATTGCTAGTATAGCACTTCTGGCTATCTGGCTAACGAACTGTTCGTTATCTCCCCTGCCTCTTGCAAACATACCAGGAAAATACGGGAATTCCTGAATCTCTTTAACTCCAACTATAGGAGTTTTTCCATCTGGAAACAGAATTGGCCAAAACGGGGCAGAGTACCACTTTGGACAAATAATAGATCCAGAAGCGTGTGTACAGTTCATATGAAAAATTACTCTTGGCATAAGGTGGATTGGGGGCACTATCCAATTATTTTCGTTTGACCAGTCAACTGTAAATGCATCTATGGTTTCACACCCAGGGTTCCAAAATCTTGAGTTGAATCGAGGAAGTTTGGTATTATAATATGAGGCGAATCTGTCGATGGTGTGTGGTCCCCACACTTCTTCGATTTGATTGAACAAGGTATCTGAAACGGACCAATCGTCAGTGTCTACGATCTTACTGATATAGTCTGCCCTTTCGTTCATTGTTCTTGGTACCCACTCTATTTCTAGGGAAATGTTTTGTCTCAAGCAAAAACTAAAAATATCTAGGGCGATATTTTGGAGATCTTCCTTCATACTACCGTTAGTAATTATCTTAGCTACTGCTTGATTGTCTGTGAACCATTTCACCCTGTGCTTCGCCAACTTCTTTACAAATGATAACATCACCATTTCTACGGCCTTGAGTTCTCTCCAGGTTGAACTTCTAACTTTCTCAATGTGGTCCCACTGTCCATGAGCACATTCATCTGATACATCTACGACATAACCACCGTACCCTGAGCTGCTTGCGTCTGAATATACTACTCTTGAGGCTGAATGCTTTGGTTCTATTGTTTGTTTGTTCAATGTTTGAATATTTTTCAACCAGAATTTCAGTTCCCCCATCGCCTGACTCGACACTGAGACAGAAGAACCCCAATTTTTTCTGGATTCTATACAAACATGTAAGGCTTTAGTCATGAGATTAGTTATGTTTCCCACTGCAAGGCTTGTAGAAATTATCTTGCCCGCGACACTGGCCAATGCTCTCGCCTTTACTTTTGAACTGTCTTCACTTTTGCTCTGAAGGATTCCTAAGATGCCTCGGTAAATATCATTGATTCTTCGTTCAGGTACCTTGAATGACCCCAAGTTTAGATCTACCTCGTATCCTAGCCACTCTAGTGTTTTGACTGGCTCCCATTTTGACTTTTGTTCATTTGGTACAAACCCCGATGCCCCAAGATCAGCTTTTATATTTTCGCTAGCTGTACATGCTTCGGAATAACTCCTACCATATCCTAGACCATCATCTAGATATACTACAATGGCCTTTCCTTCGCTCCTCCATTTTTTCACCAAAGGTCTAACTACTTTTGTAAATATGAATGGAGCAGAGCTAAGGCCAAATGGGAGGCACTTAAATCTAAAGTATGTTGTCTTTCCTCCAAATTGCCAGGCAAAACCCAAGAATTTTCTGTGAATTGGGTGTATGTCCACATGGTGATAACCTGATTTAAGGTCAAATTTAAACATGAAACCCCCTTTCCGCAGAAAGTTTTGGGCAGTACGCAAGTCCTCGTACTTTACTGATTGTTTTCGGATGCATCTGTTCACCAGCCGCAAGTCTAGTATAAGACGTTTTTTCCCATTCTGTTGTACTGATACTGTGAGAGGGTTGACAATGTGTGGAAGAGAGGAACATACTTCGACCGAGTCCAAATTTAATAGATCTAAAATTGCTTCTGTTACAAAGGCATGATGAGTAATGGCAGACTTATTGTTCTTTGAAACCTGCGCTGGAGGGCACTCGTAAAATGGAATCGTATAACCGTTAGCAATGGTTTCCATTATGAATTCGGGGGTTCCTATTTTTTGCCAAAAAAGGCGTGGCTTTTTAATCTGCCTGATACTTGAATTCCATGATTTCCCTCTTTCTGTTTGTATTCAGCGATCCGTTTCTCTACATCATTGTTTTCATAATTGATCGTTTCGATTGCCCTTTCGTTATACTCAACATTCCTAACTATATGTTTATTTACCCTAGATACTTGCTGAAGCTTGTTTGGCTGTGGTGTTACCCTGCTGGAATTGGTGCTGAAATTGGTGTTGTCTAACCGGACAGCTTTCTTTCCAATGCCCGAACTTTCCGCAGAAGAAGCAACTCCCTTTTCCTTGTCTGATATTCTGGCTCCCACGAAAAAGCTGGATAGGAGCAGTATTGACATGATTCTGAGGAGTAGACCAGTCTTTCTTGAATCTCTTTGGTGCTTGGTTGGTAGATTGCTTCTTCTTGATTTTCTTTGCTGCACGGGCTTCTGCTCTTTGGATTCTTTTTTCGTCATCCTCGTCCGATGCCAACTCGTTAGTTTCGTACTCTGAAACTGTGGCCCAGCCATGTTCGCTCTGCTCCGCTAGCTTGATCAGCTTCTGTCTAGCAGTGATGGCGTCCTTGGCCTTCTTTAGATTGGTTTCTACGCTGGCCGGGTCCTCGATGGCTTCACTTATTAGGATAGCGATGTTTTGATTGAACTCGAATTGCTTCTTGTTTCCTTCCCTTTTCCACTTCTTTTCCGGTACTGTGGAGATCTTTCGTTGCACTGCCTGAATCGTCTTCTGATTTTCCTGGTTGAATTCAGCTTTAGTAGCCTCCAGCGACTGCGAAAATGAGTTCTGCAGGTCCTTATGGCTCTCTCTAAATGCTCTTAAGATTTCTTCAAGATCTTCTTTCGTAGCAGCCGTCATTTTAGTTTCGACTTTTTGGGCTTTACTGAGTGATATTGGTGTAAGCCACGGAATAGTTTTTAAACGTCTTGTCTGTGGTGCAAACCAACGTGAAGTGAGCTCACGCCACACCCTACACCCCTCAAACACATTCCTTATTACGTAACGTGGAGAAACCAAATATATGCTAATTCACTGAGGGCGTTCAACCGCACATATTATTGTGTCTTCAGCAAATTGAATATAAGGGATAGAAATCGATGGCTTTTCTGAAAAGCAAAGTTTTAGACGACTGAACCAGCAAATTTACACAGTGTGAATTGTTACGTGTGTAGTAACTTGTGAATAATATTGAAACTTCTCTTCAAAATCACAATATTGTCTTTGTGGAGTTCCATAAACCTCTCGTAAAAAACGTTCCTGAGAGAGGGTGGTATGTAACCTTAATGGTTGCATTTTCATTGTGTAGCTAGAAGGGACATCAGAAGAATCTGAACGGCGATGTTATTTTTACTGCCACCACTAGGATTTAGGAAACCTCCAAAACGAGGCTGAAGAAATAGTGGCCCTTTTACACGGATGTTAAGAATCAAACATGAAGGGATGTATTGTCTTTTGGGGGTAACTGACACTAGAGGGATATCCACACATGGAGCTTAGTGAAATATGCATAAAATAATAATTGTTTAAATGCCCCCAAATGGCCAAATAATCACTTTTAACTTGCCTCATTTTGGTTGTCTTTATTTTTAAGGATCTTCAAAATGGACACTGGAAGATTTATGGGCGAACACTTATAATGGGATAGGGTTGTTAAACTAGGAATCATACAAATGATAGTTCACTACTGATAGTTATAGACCAATGTTCAATTTAATAGATGCATTCTATCAACTTTATGTAAGAACAATGACGCCCCTAACGGCCGAGTGAGGACGCTTTGCCAATATAATGGTTAGGAAAAAACACATAATAGCCTTGGAAAACTCATTGAATGGTTTTTGTCTGCAGATACTGCTTTCATCTAATCCAAAGGGTCGTAGAGTAGAATTAGTTAAACTGACCTTTAGGTTTCAGAAAATAAAAAAATTATTAGTCCCATCATGACCCTGTCAATCTAAAATACATAAAGCGTCCTAAACATTGGTCTTCTTGGAAACCTAGCCTAACTGTGCGACACCATTGCTTAACGCTCCATTTCTGTAAGCAGATAACATCTTATAAGTTTCAATTACGGACAATAATTCTGCCGAGTAGGCCTACACAATAAGAATGAAATACAAACATACAGATTATAGGACTATCATTCATGCTAATCTGATTAAACTACTCTGATTTCAACTGTGGAAACGCAACAACTTCTGTTACAACAAATCCAATTCCATTCTTTTTCATTCGTCATGATCAACATGAAAATTGCTCTTGTTCTGCACCTTATTAACAAGTAAAACAAACACACACAGTTAATAAACCATTACGGTTTTACTAAATACAAATGGTAACTACAATTCAAAAAGTAGGTAAGGGTCATCTGATGAAAGAATGTGTTAAAACACGAAATGATACTTCAGGTAAAAAAAGACAGCCGGTGGCAGATTTTATTAGAGTGATTTGGCGAATTTTGCCAGACCTGTGATAGAAAAATATACAGATAGTAGAGTTGAGAGTGGTCCAATTCAAAGGATTTATGTTTGCTCAAAATGGCTTCCTTTTAGCTAAATTTAGTACAACTAAGATTCGTATTAATGATTTTACTAGCAGACTTGGTAACTTTGTCAAGTTTTGTTCAAACAGCAATGAAACAAACAGTCATTAGAAAAAGGGGAGTCGTCGGGCGGTATACCTCTTTACGGTAACGGTCTTACTTCACAATATTACAATGTAAAAGGGCTGTGTCGTTATGATTATAGCAGTAAATATGGTGGCCCTGAAGGGACATCGCACATCGCATACGTGTGCGCACACGTATGCAATGTTGTGAAACAATTCGCGAATGTGTGCGCACACGTATGCAATGTCGTGAACCAAATCGCGAATATATGCGCACACGTATGCAATGTCGCGAAACAAATCGCGAATGTGTGCGCACACGTATGCAATGTCGTGAACCAAATCGCGAATATATGCGCACACGTATGCAATGTCGTGAATCAAATCGCGAATATATGCGCACACGTATGCAATGTCGTGAACCAAATCGCGAATATGTGCGCACTCGTCTGCGAATATATTCGCGATGTCGTGAATTTTATTGCATACCATTGTCGCATACCTTTGAATAAAATGTCTATTGATCTGGGGGGTTGAAGCACCAAGTCTGGAATCAAGACGTACAGGCATATACACAATGTACCTGCCTGGTACCCAAGCTCCTGCATTGAATGTCTTTGGTATACAAATGGGACCAGGGCCACTTGCATACTCCCTAGTTCACTAACACATTGTCCGCAACTATGACATCACCCCAAAGGTATGCGACAATGGTATGCAATAACATTCACGACATCGCGAATATATTCGCAGACGAGTGCGCACATATTCGCGATTTGGTTCACGACATTGCATACGTGTGCGCACATATTCGCGATTTATTCTACGACATTGCATACGTGTGCGCACATATTCGCGATTTGGTTCACGACATTGCATACGTGTGCGCACATATTCGCGATTTATTCTACGACATTGCATACGTGTGCGCACATATTCGCGATTTGTTTCACGACATCGCATACGTGTGCGCACATATTCGCGATTTGTTTCACGACATCGCATACGTATGCGCACACGTTTGCGATGTGCGATGTCCCTTCAGGGCCACCATAAGTAAATGTACTAACCAGTTACAACGCGCGCTTGCACGCTAGCGGTCACATCACAATATTGTGATTTGACCGCAAGCGGGCGGGCGTGCTGTATATGGGTGAGAGTTCATCTTTCCACGCACAGCCAGACCTGCCATTATGATGACGTCACAACCCTTAAGTTAAGTTAAGGCTACATTTCTTGCTATTTATTTGTTTTGTATTGTAACTCACTCCGATCAAAAGTGTTCCAATCCTTCTTCAACTATCACTCACGGACAGGAGGAAGAAAGGTCACCAACGGTCCCCTGCAACGGACCAGTAAATTGTCCAAGGCACAATATCCAAAATGGATCAAGTCCACCATACACCCGAAGATGTACGGCGTTAGTGCCTCGGATCGCAGGCCGAGGTCCCCGCCATGGACCCCATATAAAGTCCTCTGCCAGACACTCAATGAGTGCCGTCATCTACCAATGAAGCAATTTTGAGATAATACAAGAGGTGCACCAATACAATATATGGTGCACTCAATCATCATTGTGGTTTGTACAGCCCACAAACTCAACTTATCAAGCCTTAAAATATCACCTCCGTCGTACCCATGGTGCTGAAAATCTCCGTGAACAAAAGTTTAATTTAACAAACGTTATGAAACGTTAATCTATCAACGTTGACGTTTGATTTACAATGTGCATAATTTTAAATAATTAGAGATGTGACATGTCATAAAACTTACAATGGAATTTGCATGAACCAAACCTTAATAATGTGTTCACGCTAGTGTTTACGGCAAAACTTTTCGCCAACACAACTTTTTGGCCGAGCATAGGATATAAGACGGTTGTTATGGGAGAAGGAACAGCTTGTTTTTGCTACAGTTGTATTTACTGACTCGTTTTGCAGGGAATAAAATAACTGCACGGACATCTTACAAAGTCAATCAAAGATAAAACATAAATTTACCTGCAAAACCACGTTGGTTTAACTGATGTTACTTGTGAATGCAACTATATTTGATTACTTTGGCAAGTTAATTACAACAAAATATGTTTATGATACAAGTCTTTTGACTGTAAAGCCAGTCATGTCGAATAGCACCCTCTTTTGCAGATGGATTAAGAAATACTGAACAACATGAGCATGTTGGTCCAAACATACGGTTCTAGCACTTGCCATGACTACAAATTACTCCAGAATAATATAAGAAATCATTAACTTTGACAATGAGATTACAGACAATCTTGTTTCTGTTCACCACGATCATGACGCTCAGTTGGTATAACCGAGATTTTCATTAATAATCATTATCAGGTTGTCTTCTCCATTGAGACTGATGTTCACAACTGAGTTATTACAAGTGTGAAAAACGATATACAAATGACCAATTTCGTATTCTTGAACTAAAGCTCCAGTTTATGTCTGTTATCTAGGGTGTAAATAATAAAAACGCAATGAATTGGAATTGCTATTTCTAAAAAATACTGTTTTTAGGGATGTTTAAAAGTCCGTATATTAATGCTTTCGAGATGTTATTTGATAGCATATCCACTTGACCCTGAGGTAGTGGAGCAGTGAGTGACATAGCAGTGAGCCAATATTGTACTCATATAGAAACGATTCAAGAAACAAGGAGCAGTGAGACAAGTCAGAGATGACATTCCTGTAATCTATCAAGTCACATTACAGACTTCAACTAGTTGTCAATGTATTAATCCACTTCATATAAATAAACAAACAATAAGGACGTCAAATCAGTTCATCAATTTGTACAACATTATACACTCCAGTACCTAATAAAAAGCTTGATAAATAGGATTCATGTAAAAACGGTCCATTTTAAGTAATGATATGAATTTAAGATCCAATAACATTAAACCACAGCTAGGAATAAACCCATCTAATCAAAGTATTACAAACATAGGTCCTCGGTGACCTGGAGCCTCCCACAATATAAGACATAATCATCTTCATCAACATCCTTCCATTGTGGAGCAGGGGATTTCAACCTTTATCCAATTACTTGGGCAAATGTTTTGATTTGATCTGGTCACACCAGGCCTCCGCTTTCTCCAAGCAGGAACTAAACAAATTAGAAAGGATGTGTGTTGCCTCTCTGGTCTTATTACATCCGTAGGGTGGTGTAGTTAGGGCATATAATTTGACAGGTTCATTTTCTGACATGCTAAGTATGATCCCAAGGAACTTGAGATGTCAAGTTCTCTCTCACACACACACACACCCACCCACCCATACATGTCTACACTGCAGAGTTGAGGACATACTTTTCATCCTATCCAATAGAGGACATTGCTAACAGTTGAATTGTACCTATCGATGTGAGGACATAACACATGAACCCCTTTTGTTGCGGTTGATTAATGTGAGAAGAATACGAATGTGTATTCTAGCCTTCCATGGAATGTTTTTGGGGATGGTACATGTATTTTCTTTTTCTTGGGTGGGGGGGGGGGGTGGGGTGGTTACAGAGTGACTCTACGTTATGACTGTACTTTGGTGGTGCATTACACCTTACGATACATTTGTTGAAGTTTCATTGTATTTCTACAAAAGTCTTTAATGTTCCTCCAAGTTCGCGTCTGCAATGCCACAGGACAGGACGTTTCAATGACGTGTTTTCCGGGAAGTTTTTTTCAGCAAAAAGACTCTCTGCAAGCCCTCCAATACGTCTTTCTTCTCCTCAGCAGTCCAGGGGCGACGCTTGATTTTTCGAGCTTGTGAAGTTGCAGCTTTTGCAGTTGGTGGCCTTTCTACAACACACAGGAAAGAACAGGAAAAATAAGGTACATAATCAAACGGGGCCTATTCAGAACAACAAATTTAACATTTCACCGCTGTGAGATTTATTTCCTGAGTAAATCAACCGCCACTATTTTCTTGAATCGCAATCAGTCAGTCGTCCATAGATTGAGTATGCACACAGCAAGAAGATACTCACCGTGCAGATAACAACAAACCTATTGTTCTTTGTACGGCTAAGTACACAACAGTGAAATACCGTTTAACAGCAATTGTACCTCAGTGTGTGGTCTGACACCCACACATGGAACCCAATCCACACATGTCTACTTCGTTTCGACACCTTTCCCCGGGGAGCTCATCCTTGACCATTGCCACATTCAATGTCCGTGGCCTCACTGCTGCAACCAAGCGTACACAACTATCAGCTGATATGACTGGCCGAAGTATTGCAGTTTGCTGCCTTCAAGAGACCAAGTGCCCTGATGGATTCGACGAAGTGCACAATGGATATCGTCTATTGTGCCTACCTTCTACATAACGTCACTATGGACGGGGCTTCGCCATTGCCCCGTGGCTAAGGGACCGCATCTTACAGTACTGGAATGTATCGGACAGAGTGGCAGTCCTCCAAATATCTCTGCCAGGCAAATCGATGATGACACTCGTCAACGTCTCCGCACCCCATACATGCCTTGTCAACTCCAACATAGAAGAACAAGATCTATTCTTCTGCAATCTGGCTGATGTGACGTCATCTTATAGATCCAGTGCACTGTTCTACATTGTGGGAGACTTCAACGCCAAGTTGGGCGTACGTCAAGACCAGGAGACATTTATGGGTAGGCACACACGAGGTAAAAGGAACACCAATGGCACAGCACTGGCACACTTTCTAGACGCCCATGGATTGTTCGCATGTAACACCTCCTTTGCCCATCCTGCACGTCACCAAACCACGTGGCAGGGTACTCGCCGCGATGCCGCGACTGACCGCCTGGTTGAGATCTACAATGTCATTGATTACATCGTTTGTTGCCAACCACAAAAAGCCCTCCTGAGAGACTCATGCTCCTTCTTCGGCACCACCGTAGAAAGTGACCATCGTCTCGTAGTGACACGAATTGATACATCTCGACTGTGCAGCTGCTGGGGCCGGACCACACGGACAAATAGTAACACCATCCGCTATGCCACTGACCGTTTGGCTGACCCAAGGACACGATATTGCACTGAAGTCCAGCAAAGACTCACTGGTACAACACCATCAGCAACTAGCGCACAAGACAGTTGGAATGCTATGTCGGAAATCATCTGTACCTCAGCAGCCAACACAATCGGCATAGTGCTCAATACGAACAAGACTAAGTGTCCAGAACATTTTTGCCCGGATATGTGTCAGATGTCTGTGAAACAGCGCGACATCCGACTCCGGATTGACAACAACGGTTGATGGAGGTCCTTCAGACGTTTCTCGAGGAGTCGGAACTACGGATCATTCAACTCCTCCTAGCAGAAACATCAATACCCCGCCTTCAAAAGGGTACCTGTGCCCCCTTTGACACCACCATCGGTACACCCAAAGGAGATAGCCTGTCTCCAGTGCTCTTCGTGGTATACCTAGAAGCAGCTCTGCGTGACCTTTGCCAGAAAAGACGCAAAGCAACAGAGACGGCGGTCTTCCTCTTGACGTAGCATATGCTGATGACGTAGACTTCGTGAGCTACTCGCGTGAGTTCCTTGACAAAGTGGAACAGGCCGTACCAGGATGTCCGCTAGAATGGTTCCTAACCGTCAACACCACCAAGACTGAGCACACTACAGTGAAGCATCAGGCAGACCATGAAGATGAGGAATGGCGCATGACGAAGAAGCTCGGCTCATTACTAGGAGATGGTGAAGATGTCGCCCGTCGAAAGCAGCTAGCCAATGTAGCATTCCACCAGATGAGCACACTGTGGTTACGGCATCACCACGTGAGTGAGGAACTTCGTCTTTGCCTTTTCAAGGCATTCGTGCTCCCTGTACTCCTCTACAACATGGGTACATGGGGCCTCACCCAAAAACAATTTTTTTTTATCATTGTTAAAAAACTTGATATAATTTGACCCCCTAAATACAGGCTGAAAACACAAAATCCAAGATGGCCGCCAGAAATGGCGGCCATTTTGAATTCCAAAAACCATTTCAGACTATCACGGGACTCACCACTATCACTTTTCTGGCATAAAAATCTAGAATAAGTGGAAATTATGTCAAAAAAGTTTTAAAAATCACTAAAAAACAGTAAAATCGTGTGACCCAAGGTCAAACAAATAGTTGCCATGGCAACAGTTAACCCCCAGTATCAATTGTTTTTCAGCAATATGATCCTAGATATATTTTAGGAACAGTCAGAAAATTTTGCGGTGATCGGACTAAACATTAAAAAGTTACGGGGAAAAATTGGTAGGGGGGCAAATTGTGGTCCCCCCCCACGTTCCTGATAGGGTTAATATTATTTTATACTATTTAGTATTATTTAGTATTATTTAGTATTATTCAATATTATTGAGTACTATTTAATATTATTTGATATTGCTTAGTATTATTTACTGTTATTTAGTATTATTAATAAGAATTATTCAGTATTACTGAGTATTATTTAGTGTTACTTAGTATAACTTAGTATTAATTAGTATTACTAAGTATTATTTAATATTATTTAGTACTATTTAATATTATTTAGTATTATTTAATATTATTTAATATTATTTGGTATCATTTAATATTATTTATTATTATTTAGTACTATTTGGTATTATTTAATATCATTTAATATTATTTAGTATTATTTAGTATTATTTAATATTATTCAGTATTACTTAGTATTATTTAGTATTGTTTATTGTTATTTGGTATTATTTAGTATTACACAATATTATTTGGTATTATGTAGTATTATTTAATATTATTCAGTATTATTTAGTATTATTATTTGGCATTATTTAGTTTTATTTATTATTTGATAATATTTAGTATTATTTAGTGTCGTTTAATATTTTTTAGTACTACTTTATATTTTTGATATTATTTAGTATTATTTAGTATTATTTAATATTATTTTGTGTTTTTTTTTGTATTATTTGGTTTTATTTAATTTTGCTTAGTGTTATATAGTATTATTTGAAATTATTTGGTATTATTTATTATTTAATAACATTTAATATTATTTAGTTTTATTTAATAATATTTCATAGTATTTAGTATTGTTTGATATCATTTAGTACTGTTTAATATTATTTAGTACTATTTAATAGTTTTGATAATATTTAGTATAATTTGGTGTCATTTAATACTAACTAATATTATTTAGTATTATTTAACAATATTTAATATTATTTAGTATATTTAATATTTTTGGTATTATTTGTTATCATTTGGTATTATTTAGTATTATTGTGTATTATTTAAATAATACTATATAATATTAAATAATATTAATTAATCCTAAATAATACTAAATAATTTTAAATGATACCAAATGATACCAAATGATACCAAAAACTACCCAGGAATACCAAATAATACTAAATAATACTAAATAATACTAAGGTATATTTAATAATAATAATACTAATAATCCTAAGTAAATAATACTAAATAAACCAAATATTACTAAGTATTACTAACTTATACTAAATAAAACTAAATGATATTAAATAATACTAAATAATACCAAATAAGAACAAATAATACTAAATAATACTAAGTTATATTAAATAATGTTAATAGTACTTAGTATTGTTTGGTATTATTTAATATTATTTAGTATTATTTGGTATTATTTAATATTACTTAGTATTATTTCGTATTATTAAGTACTATTTGGAATTTTTTTAGTAATATTTAATATTATTTATTATGTTTTATTATTTAATAATATTTAATATTATTTAATATTAAATATTATTTAGTACTATTTAATAATTATTTGGTATTATTTAATATTATTTAATATACCTTAGTATTATTTAGTATTATTGGGTATTATTTAGTATTATTTAGAATTTTTTGGTATTATTTGGTAGTATTTCGTATTATTTAGTATTATTAAGTGTTATTTTGTTGTTTGTTAGTATTCTTTAGTATTATTTAATATTATTTGATATTGCTTAGTATTATTTACTGTTATTTAGTATTATTAATAAGAATTATTCAGTATTACTGAGTATTATTTAGTGTTACTTAGTATAACTTAGTATTAATTAGTATTACTAAGTATTATTTAATATTATTTAGTACTATTTAATATTATTTAGTATTATTTAATATTATTTAATATTATTTGGTATCATTTAATATTATTTATTATTATTTAGTACTATTTGGTATTATTTAATATCATTTAATATTATTTAGTATTATTTAGTATTATTTAATATTATTCAGTATTACTTAGTATTATTTAGTATTGTTTATTGTTATTTGGTATTATTTAGTATTACACAATATTATTTGGTATTATGTAGTATTATTTAATATTACTTAGTATTATTTAGTATTATTATTTGGCATTATTTAGTTTTATTTATTATTTGATAATATTTAGTATTATTTAGTGTCGTTTAATATTTTTTAGTACTACTTTATATTTTTGATATTATTTAGTATTATTTAGTATTATTTAATATTATTTTGTGTTTTTTTTGTATTATTTGGTTTTATTTAATTTTGCTTAGTGTTATATAGTATTATTTGAAATTATTTGGTATTATTTATTATTTAATAACATTTAATATTATTTAGTTTTATTTAATAATATTTCATAGTATTTAGTATTGTTTGATATCATTTAGTACTGTTTAATATTATTTAGTACTATTTAATAGTTTTGATAATATTTAGTATAATTTGGTGTCATTTAATACTAACTAATATTATTTAGTATTATTTAACAATATTTAATATTATTTAGTATATTTAATATTTTTGGTATTATTTGTTATCATTTGGTATTATTTAGTATTATTGTGTATTATTTAAATAATACTATATAATATTAAATAATATTAATTAATCCTAAATAATACTAAATAATTTTAAATGATACCAAATGATACCAAATGATACCAAAAACTACCCAGGAATACCAAATAATACTAAATAATACTAAATAATACTAAGGTATATTTAATAATAATAATACTAATAATCCTAAGTAAATAATACTAAATAAACCAAATATTACTAAGTATTACTAACTTATACTAAATAAAACTAAATGATATTAAATAATACTAAATAATACCAAATAAGAACAAATAATACTAAATAATACTAAGTTATATTAAATAATGTTAATAGTACTTAGTATTGTTTGGTATTATTTAATATTATTTAGTATTATTTGGTATTATTTAATATTACTTAGTATTATTTCGTATTATTAAGTACTATTTGGAATTTTTTTAGTAATATTTAATATTATTTATTATGTTTTATTATTTAATAATATTTAATATTATTTAATATTAAATATTATTTAGTACTATTTAATAATTATTTGGTATTATTTAATATTATTTAATATACCTTAGTATTATTTAGTATTATTGGGTATTATTTAGTATTATTTAGAATTTTTTGGTATTATTTGGTAGTATTTCGTATTATTTAGTATTATTAAGTGTTATTTTGTTGTTTGTTAGTATTCTTTAGTATTATTTATTATTATTTGGTGTTATTTAGTATTATTTTATATTGTTTCTTATTATTTAGTATTACTTTGTATTATTTCTTATTATTTAGTATTACTTAGTGTTATTTAAGATTAATTAGTATAATTTAGTAGTATTTAAAAGTATTTATTATAATTTGGTATTATTTAGTATAATTTAGTATTATTTAAAAGAATTTATTATAATTTGGTATTATTTAGTATTACTTAGTATTATTCCTTAAAATTTAGTATTTTTTAGTATTATTTGGTATTGTAGGGTATTATTTAGTATTATTTAATATTATTTAGTATTATTTAGTATCTTTAGTATTATTAAGTATTACTTAGTCTTATTTAATATAACTTAGTATTACCTAGTAATATTTGGTATTATTTAGTATTATTTAGTATTATTTAATATTATTGAAATTAATTTGGTATTATTTATTATTACTTAGAATTATTTAATATTATTTAGTGATACCTAGTATTATTTAGTATTAATTGGTATTAATAGTATTATAGAATATCGAGCATTATTTGGTATTAATTGGTATTATTTAGTATTATTTAATATTGTTTAGTATTATTTGGTATTATTTAGTATTATTTAGTATTATTTTGTATTATTTAGTATTACATAGTATTACATAGTATTATGTAGTATTGCTTAGGATTATTAAGTATTTTTTTAAAATATTATTTAGTTTAATTTGGTATTATTGATTATTATTTAATATTATTTAATATTATTTAGTATTATTTAATATTATTTAGTATTATTTAATTCTATTGAAATTAAATTGGTATTATTTATTATTACTTAGTATTATTTAATATTATTTAGTGTTATTTAGTGATACCTAGTATTATTTAGTATTATTTGGTATTAATAGTATTATAAAATATCGAAAATTATTTGGTATTATTTGGTATCACTTAGTATTATTTAATATTCTTCAGTATTATTTAGTATTATTTGGTATTATTTATTATTACTTAGTATTTCTTAGTACTATTTAGTATTATTTAATATTAATTAATATAATTTACAATTTTTTAGTATTATTTAGTCTTATTTTTTTTAGTATTTTTTGGTATTTAAAATTATTAAAAATTACTTAGTATTATTTATTATTTAATATAATTTACTGTTATTTAGTATTATTTGGTATCATTTAGTATTATTTTACATTATTAATATTATTTACTTTTATTATTTAGTATTATTTGGTATTATTGAGTATTATTTAACATTATTTAATAAAATGTATTATAGGTTTTCCCGGCCAAATTCAGCAAAATATTCAATTTCATTATTGCGCTTTCAAATTCACGCGATTTCTCTAATTCAGTCAAACTAGGGTTTCTCTTTAACTATTATTGCATTCAATTTCGTTTTCGTGCACTCAGGATCCCTTTCTTTTCATTCAATTTCGTTTATAGGCATTCAAGATTAGAAGATTGCCATTCTTATGTTGAATATCTACTACATTTTCCCAATAGGTGCAATCAAATTCAGAGTCATCGAAGCGCTCTGCGATTTTGCACCTAATGTTCGTTTCTTTTTCGTTTATGGGTAACGGATTTCAACATTTTGAGCGTTCAAATTCAACATGAGTTTGATACGGCTTATGCTTGCGTTTAAAGTTAGCGATACTGTTCTTTTTACGGCAGTTGCGTGAATAATCTGTTTATGAGTTTTTAATTTAATTCTTATACTTGGTCTTAATTGCAAATGTTTTCCTTTTACTTTGTTACACACGAAATAATTAGATTGAAAATCACTCTAGTTAGATTTAAAATAACTTTTTTCGATTGAGGCCATGGTCAAACATTTTGCATTTTGTCCCTAGTTTCAATCGATTAGAGTAAATTTTAACTCATTAAGAGAGTACCCCATGATTAAACTTTAAAATGTGTCTAAGAACAGTTAAATAAAGTTTTATGGCATTACAAAAAACAATAAGCAATACAATAAACAATATTTTGCTTGCATTTGCTTGCAATGTAAATGTTTGCTTTGATCTTAAATTCACTATTTGTCATCTTCTTTATTCGTTAATGTTTAGATCTTGCAAATTAACTCTCGAATACTTCTATCAGCCTTCCTCTATCTACAGTGCTCAATCTTCGTATGACCACGGGCAGACATTATTTTTTGCCTCAAAATCGTATATTTAGTGAGAGGTATAAGTGTAGAAATGAATTCCCCTCATAATGTCCTAACTTTATATAAAGGCAAATACGAACCAGAAAGGGCATACCGAAGAAACGAATTTGAATACAAACATTTCTAAAATGTTTGCCAGTTGACGAAAATGAATAGTCAACCAGCCCGCTCCTGCTGTCTTTGACGAAATTGAATGAACTAAGTGACCATTTTAAATTGAATGATTTTATTTGTCGAATGAATGCTCACGTGTCGAAATTGAATGACTCTTTTTAACTGTTGAATGTTGATGTACCCGAGAATTTATTTTTAAGCGAAATTGAATGACCCCGGTATTAACTTGAATGGATTTTTGTTGAAATTGGTCGGGAAAACCTATATTATTTTTTAATTTAGAATTATTAAGTATTATTTAGTATTTTATAATATTTAGTATTATTTGATATTATTTTGTATTATTTGGTATAATTTGGTAATATTTATATTATTTAGTATTTAGTATTATTTAGAAAAATTTATTATTATTTAATATTTATTAATATAATTTACTATTTTTATTATTTATTATTTAGTATTACTTTGTTAACTTATTATTTAATATTATTGAATATAATTTACTATTATTTAGTATTCTTTGGTATTATTTAGTATTATTTTGTATCATTTGGTATTACTTGGTATTATTTAGTATTATTTAATATTATTTAGTGTTAGTTAGCATTAATTAGTATTAGTTAGTATTATCTAGTATAACTTGGTATTCTTTAGTAATACTTAATAATATTTAGTATTATGTAATAATATTTAGTATTATTTAGTATTATTAAATATTTAGTATTATTTAATATTATCTAGTGTTATTTAGTATTATTTAATATTAATTGATATTATTTAGTTTTATTTCATATAATTTAGTATTATTTAGTATTCTTTGGTATTATTTAGTATTATTTATAATTATTTATTATCTAGTGTTATTTAATATTACTTAGTATTATTGAATATTTAGTATTATTTGGTATTGTTTGGTATTTTTTAGTATTATTTAGTATTACTTGGTATTATTTAGTATTATTTAATATTATCTAGTGTTATTTAGTTTCATTTGGTATTATTTGGTATTATTTAGTATTATTTAGTTCTGTTTAGTATATAATATTATTTATAATAACTTAGTATTACTTAGTATTATATATCATTATTTAGTATTATTAAGTACTATTTAATATTTAATAACAGTTAAAATATTTAAAACTATTTTGTATTATTTAGTATTATGTAATATTATTTGGTTTGGGTATTATTTAAAATTACTTAGGATTATTTACTATTACTTAGTATAATTTAGAATTATCTGGTATTACTTGGTAATATTTAGTTTTATGTAGTATTTTCTAGTATTACTTGGTATTATTTATTATTATCATTTAGTATTATTTAGTATTACTTAGTATTACTTAGTATTATTTGGTTTTACTTGGTATTATTCGGTTTTATGTAATACTATTTAGTCTTACTTAGTATTATTTGGTATTATTTAATAGCAATAAGTATAACTTTGTATTATTTAATATTATTTTCTATTATTTGGAAGTATTTAGTGTTATTTGATATTATTTTATATTAATTAGTATCACTTGGTTTTATTTAGTATTTTTTGTAATATTTGGTATTATTATAACTTAGTATTATTTAGTATTATTAATATAACTAACTATTATGTATTATTATTTAGTATTATGTAGTATTATTTAATATAATTTAAATTATTTTGTTTTATTTACTATTATTTATTATTATTTATTATTTATTATTATTTATTATTTATAGTTGTTTAATATTACTTAGTATTATTCAGTATTGTTTATTATTTAATATCAATTAATATAATTTATAATTATCTATTATTATTAATTATTTAATATTATTAAGGATTATTTACTTTTATTTATTATTTAGTACTATTTAGTATTATTTAGTAATATTTATTATTATTTAATATTAATTTATATAATTTACTTTTATTTGTTATTTATTATTTAGTATTATTTAGTATTATTTAGTAATATTTAGTATTATTTAATATTAATTTATATAATTTACTTTTATTTGTTATTTATTATTTAGTATTATTTAGTATAATTTCTTAGTATTTAAAATTATTGAATATAATTTACTATTATTTAGTATTATTTATTATCATTTAGTATTACTTAGTATTAATTGGTATTATATAGTATTATTTAATATTATTAAGTATTATTTAAAAAATTTTGGTATCATTTAATTTTATTTAGTGTTATTTAGTTTTATTAATTATTTAATATTAATTAATATAATTTGCTATTATTTAGTACTATTTAGTATTATTTGGTATTATTTAGTATTTTTTAGTTTTATTTACAATTACTTAGTATTACTTAGTATTATTGATTATGTAGTATTATTTGGCATTATTTGTTATTATTTAGTATTACTTAATATTATTTAGTATTATTTAGTATTATTTGGTATTTCGTATTATTTGGTATTATTTAGTACTATTTAATAATATTTATTACTATTTAATATTTAGTAATATTTAGCACTATTTAGTTTTATTTAGTATTACTTAGTGTTATTTGGTATTGTTTAGTATTTTTTAGTATATTTAGTATTTTTTTATGATATTTATAATTATTTAGTATTATTTAATATATGTAGTGTTATTTAGTATTACGTAGTATTATTTAGCATTATTTAATATTATTTAATTGTATTTAACATTATTTAACAGTATTTAATATTATTTAATATTATTAGGTATTATTTGGTATCATCTGGTTTTATTTAGTATTTTTTAGTATTATTTAATATTATTTATAATTACTTAGTATTATTGAATATGTAGTATTATTTGGTATTATTTAATATTTTTTGGTGTTATTTAGTATTATTAAATATTATTTAATAATATTATTTAATGTTACATAGCATTACTTAATATTTAGTATCATTTGGTATAATTTATTATTATTAAGTATTATTTAGTGTTATTTAATATTAATTATTTTATTTTGTATAGCTTAGTATTAATTAGTAGTATTTAATGTAATTTACTATAATGTTTTATTTGGTATTTGGTATTATTTGGTATTATTTGGTATTATTTAGTATTATTTTCTATATTTAATAATTAATAATATTTAATATCATTTAGTATCATTAGTATTACTTAGCATTATTTAATTTTATTTAGTATTATTTAATATTATTTAGTATTATTTAGTATTTTTGGTTTTATTTGGCAATATTTAAGATTATTATTTGGTATTATTTAGTATTATTTGATATCATTTAGTATTATTTTAAATATTTAATAATTAATAATATTTAATATCATTTATTATCTTTAAGTATTACTTAGCATTATTTAGTATTATTTAAGATTATTCGTTGGTATTATTTAGTATTCTTTTATATTATTTAATATAATTTACTAATATTTATTTAGTATTATTTAGTATTTTTAAATATTAATTGACATTATTTAATATTTTGTTTTTGGTATTATTTAGTAATATTTGGTATTATTTGGTATTATTTAGTATTATGTAATGAGAATTATTTATAATCATTTAGTAATGTTTAATTCTATTTAGTTTTATTTAATATTTTTTAGTTTTATTTGGTTTTATTTAGTAATATTTAATATTATTTAATATATATTATTTAATTTTATTTAGTATACTTAGTATTATTTGGTATTATTTACTATTTTTAATATTTAATATAATTTACTATTATTTATTATTTAGTATTATTTAATATTACTTAATAAAATAAAATTATATAGTTTTATTTGTTATTTAGAATTGATTAATATTATTAAATATAATTTACTATTATTTATTAGTTAGTTTTATTTGGTTTTATTTAGTACTATTTATTATTATTCAAAATTAGTTAGTATTAATATTATTTAATATTCAGTATTATTTTGTATACTTTACTATAACTTAGTATTGGTTAGTATTATTTAATATTATTTAGTTTTATCTCGTATAACTTATTATTATTGAATATTATGTATTATTATTCAGTATTATTTTATATTTAGTATTATTTAGTATTTTTTGGTACTATGGTTTTATTTAGTATTAGTTATAATTATTTTGTGTTATTTAATATTATTTAATATTATTTAGTATTATTTGGTATTATTTGATATTCTTTGGTTTTATTTAGTACTAATTAATATTATCTGGTGTTATTTAGTATTACTTAGTATTATTTAATAATATTTGCTATTATTTAGTATTATTTGGTTTTATTTAATATTATTTAATATTATTTACATTAATTTAGCATTGTTAGTATTAATTAGTATTATTTAATATTATTTCAAATTTTTTAGTTTTTAGTGTTATTTAGTATTGCTTAGTATTATCTAGTATTATTTATTATAATTTACTATTATTTATTATTTAGTATTATTTGGTATTATTAACATTTACTATTATTTATTATTTAGTTTTATTTGGTATTATTTGGTTTTTTGGTTTTATTTGGTATTATTTAGTATTATTTAATATTATTTATTATTTAGTTTTATTTGGTATTATTTGGTAATGTTTAATACTATTTAGTTTTATTTAATATTTTTCAGTATTATTTGGTATTATTTAGTAATATTTAATATTATTTAATAATATGTATTTTTAAATTTTATTTAGTATACTTAGAATTTGGTATTATTTAGTTTTTTTCATATTATTTAATATACTTTACTATTTAGTATTATTTAGTATTATTTGGTATCATTTAATATTACTTCAGATAATATACTATTATTTAATAGTATTTAATATTTAATAATATTTAATATCATTTAGTATTACTTAGCATTAATTACTATTATTGAGTATTATCTAGTATAACTTGGTATTATTTAGTATTATTTAATATTATTTAGTAATTAATATTGATTGATATTTAGTGTTACTTAGTATTTTTTTAGTATTGTTTAATATCGTTTAGTATTATTTAGTAATGCTTAGCATTAATTAGTATTATATAGTATTATCTAGTATAACTTGGTAATATTTAGTATTATTTAATATTATTTAGTACTGTTTAATATTATCTAATTTTCTTTAGTAATATTTAGTATTATTTAATATTATTTAGTACTGTTTAATATTATCTAATGTTCTTTAGTAATATTTAGTATTATTTTGTATTATCTTGTATTATTTAGCATTATTTAATATTATCTAATGTTATTTAATATTATTAGGTATTATTTGGTATCATCTGGTTTTATTTAGTATTTTTTAGTATTATTTAATATTATTTATAATTACTTAGTATTATTGAATATGTAGTATTATTTGGTATTATTTAATATTATTTAATATAATTTACTAAAATTTATTAGTTAGTATTATTTGGTGTTATTTAGTATTATTTAATATTATTTAATAATACATTATTTAGTTTTATTTAGTATACTTAGCATTATTTGGTATTATTTAGTATTTTTTAATATTTAATATAATTTACTATATAGTATTATTTAGTTTTATTGAATATTATTTAGTATTATTGAATGATATTCAATATTATTTAATATTATTTAATATTTAATATCATTTAGTATCGTTTAGTGTTACTTAGCATTAATTACTATTTTTTAGTATTATCTAGTTTTATTTAATATTTAATATTATTTTGTACTGTTTAATATCATTTTTTTAGTAATATATAGTATTATTAGGTATTATCTAATATTATTTAGCATCATTTAATATTATCTAATGTTATTTAACATTATTGAGTGTTATTAAATATTACTTGGTATTATTAAGTAGTATTTAATATCATTTAGTGTTATTTAGTATTATTTATTTTTTTAGTAATATTTAGAATTATCTAGTATAACTTGGTATTATTTAGTATTATTTAATATTATTTTGTATTATTTAATATTATTTAGTATTATTTAATATTATTTAGTATTATTTAATATTGTTTGGTATTATTCAGTATTATTTAGCATTATCTAATATATGTAGTGATGTTTAGTATTACTTAGTATTATTTAGCATTATTCGGTATTTTTTAGTATGATTTAATATTATTGATAATGAATTAGTAGGCCCTATTATTTAATATTATATATTTTTACTGAGTACTTTTTTGTATTATTTAGTATTTTGGGTTTTATTTGGTACTATTTAGTATTATTTCTGATTATTAACTATAATTTACTATTATTTATTATTTAGTTTTATTTGATATTATTTAGTATTATGTAATTGATATTATTTGTAATTAGTTAGTATTGTTTAATATTATTTAGTTTTATCTAATAGTTTTAGTAGGATTTGGTAATATTTAGTAATATGTCATATTAGTTAGTATTATTTGTTTTTTTTTAATTGTTTAATATTATTTGATAATATATTATTTAATTTTATTGAGTATACTTAGTATTATTTGGTATTATTTAGTATTTTATAACGTTACTTAAAATTTTTTACTATTTATTACTTAGTATTATTTAGTATTTTCTAATACTTCTAAATAATATTTAATATATAATATCATTTAGTATTATTTGGTTTTATTTGATATTATTTAAAACTCAAAATTATTTAGTATTACTCAGTATTATTTAATATTCAGTATTATTTTGTAATATTTACTATAACTTAGTATTGTTTAGTATTATTTGATATCAATTCGTACAATTTAGTATTGTCTAGTATAAATTAATAATATTTAATATTTTTCAGAATTATTTAATATTATGTATTATTATTCAGTATTTGTTATAATTATTTAGTATTACTTATTATTAATTTATAATTTATAATTGATTATTTAATATTATTTGGTATTATTTGGTGTTATTTTGTATTATTTAATAGTTTTTATATTATTTAGTATCATGTAGTACTTTTTGGTATTATTTAGTATTACTTATTATTTAATATAATGTATTATTTATGACTTAGTACTATTTGGCATTTTTATGTATTTAATATTATTTAATACTATTTAGTATTATGTAGGATTATTTGCTATCATTTGGTATTTTTTAATATTTTTTAATATTAAATATCATTTAGTATTTTTTGATATTATTTAACATTGTTTGGTTTTATTTAGTGTTTTTTAGTATTGCTTAGTATTATTTAATATAATTTACTATTAACTTTTTAGTATTTGGTATTATTTTTTTTCTTTTGTATTATTTAATGTTAATTATTTTTATTTAATATAATTTAGTATTAAATGGTATTATTTGGTATTATTTGGTATTATTTAGTAAAATTTAATATTTATTAATATTATTTAGTCTTATTTAACATTTTTTAGTTTGATTAAGTGTTATTTAGTATTGCTTAGTATTATTTAATATAATTTACTAGTATTTACTTTTTAGTATTATTTGGTATTATTTTTTTCTTCTTGTGTATTATTGAATGTTATTTGATTTTATTTTATATATTAAATGGTATTATTTGGTATTATTTGGTATTATTTGGTATTATTTAGTATCATTTAATATTATTTAATATTATTTAGCATAACTTAATATTTAGTATGATTTGGTATAATTTGTTATTATTTAGTATTATTTAATATTATTTAATACAATTTACTATTATTTATTATTTAGTATTATTTGGTATTATTTGGTATTATTTAGTATTATTTAATTTTATTTAATCTTTAGTATTAATTGATATTATTTGGTATTATTTGGTGTTATTTAGTATTATTTAATATTATTTAATGTTACATAACATTACTTAATATTTAGTATCATTTGGTATAATTTGTTATTATTTAGTATTATTTAGTATTATTTAATATTATTTATTATTTAGTTTTATTTGGTATTATTTGGTAATGTTTAATACTATTTAGTTTTATTTAATATTTTTCAGTATTATTTGGTATTATTTAGTAATATTTAATATTATTTAATAATATGTATTTTTAAATTTTATTTAGTATACTTAGAATTTGGTATTATTTAGTTTTTTTCATATTATTTAATATACTTTACTATTTAGTATTATTTAGTATTATTTGGTATCATTTAATATTACTTCAGATAATATACTATTATTTAATAGTATTTAATATTTAATCATATTTAATATCATTTAGTATTACTTAGCATTAATTACTATTATTGAGTATTATCTAGTATAACTTGGTATTATTTAGTATTATTTAATATTATTTAGTAATTAATATTGATTGATATTTAGTGTTACTTAGTATTTTTTTAGTATTGTTTAATATCGTTTAGTATTATTTAGTAATGCTTAGCATTAATTAGTATTATATAGTATTATCTAGTATAACTTGGTAATATTTAGTATTATTTAATATTATTTAGTACTGTTTAATATTATCTAATTTTCTTTAGTTATATTTAGTATTATTTAATATTATTTAGTACTGTTTAATATTATCTAATTTTCTTTAGTAATATTTAGTATTATTTTGTATTATCTTGTATTATTTAGCATTATTTAATATTATCTAATGTTATTTAATATTATTAGGTATTATTTGGTATCATCTGGTTTTATTTAGTATTTTTTAGTATTATTTAATATTATTTATAATTACTTAGTATTATTGAATATGTAGTATTATTTGGTATTATTTAATATTATTTAATATAATTTACTAAAATTTATTAGTTAGTATTATTTGGTGTTATTTAGTAATATTTAATATTATTTAATAATATGTATTTTTAAATTTTATTTAGTATACTTAGAATTTGGTATTATTTAGTTTTTTTCATATTATTTAATATACTTTACTATTTAGTATTATTTAGTATTATTTGGTATCATTTAATATTACTTCAGATAATATACTATTATTTAATAGTATTTAATATTTAATAATATTTAATATCATTTAGTATTACTTAGCATTAATTACTATTATTGAGTATTATCTAGTATAACTTTGTATTATTTAGTATTATTTAATATTATTTAGTAATTAATATTGATTGATATTTAGTGTTACTTAGTATTTTTTTAGTATTGTTTAATATCGTTTAGTATTATTTAGTAATGCTTAGCATTAATTAGTATTATATAGTATTATCTAGTATAACTTGGTAATATTTAGTATTATTTAATATTATTTAGTACTGTTTAATATTATCTAATTTTCTTTAGTTATATTTAGTATTATTTAATATTATTTAGTACTGTTTAATATTATCTAATGTTCTTTAGTAATATTTAGTATTATTTTGTATTATCTTGTATTATTTAGCATTATTTAATATTATCTAATGTTATTTAATATTATAAGGTATTATTTGGTATCATCTGGTTTTATTTAGTATTTTTTAGTATTATTTAATATTATTTATAATTACTTAGTATTATTGAATATGTAGTATTATTTGGTATTATTTAATATTATTTAATATAATTTACTAAAATTTATTAGTTAGTATTATTTGGTGTTATTTAGTATTATTTAATATTATTTAATAATACATTATTTAGTTTTATTGAATATTATTTAGTATTATTGAATGTTATTTAATATTATTTAATATTTAATATCATTTAGTTTCGTTTAGTGTTACTTAGCATTAATTACTATTATTTAGTATTATCTAGTATTATTAAGTATTTAATATTATTTTGTACTGTTTAATATCATTTTTTTTAGTAATATATAATATTATTTGGTATTATCTGGTATTATTTAGCATCATTTAATATTATCTAATGTTATTTAACATTATTGAGTGTTATTCAATATTACTTGGTATTATTTAGTAGTATTTAATATCATTTAGTGTTATTTAGTATTATTTATTTTTTTAGTAATATTTAGAATTATCTAGTATAACTTGGTATTATTTAGTATTATTTAATATTATTTAGTATTATTTAATATTATTTGGTATTATTCAGTATTATTTAGCATTATCTAATATATGTAGTGAAATTTAGTATTACTTAGTATTATTTAGCATTATTCGGTATTTTTTAGTATGATTTAATATTATTGATAATTAATTAGTAGGCCCTATTATTTAATATTATAGATTTTTACTGAGTACTTTTTTGTATTATTTAGTATTTTGGGTTTTATTTGGTACTATTTAGTATTATTTATGATTATTAACTATAATTTACTATTATTTATTATTTAGTTTTTTTTTGATAATATTTAGTATTATGTAATTGATATTATTTGTAATTAGTTAGTATTGTTTAATATTTAGTTTTATCTAATAGTTTTAGTATGATTTGGTAATATTTAGTAATATGTCATATTAGTTAGTATTATTTGGTTTTTTTAATTGTTTAATATTATTTGATAATATATATTATTTAATTTTATTGAGTATACTTAGAATTATTTGGTATTATTTAGTATTTTATAACATTACTTAAAATTTTTTACTATTTATTACTTAGTATGATTTAGTATTTTCTAATATTTCTAAATAAAATTTAATATATATCATTTAGTATTGTTTGGTTTTATTTGATATTATTTAAAATTCAAAATTATTTAGTATTACTCAGTATTATTTAATATTCAGTATTATTTTGTAATATTTACTATAACTTAGTATTGTTTAGTATTATTTGATATCATTTCGTACAATTTAGTATTGTCTAGTATAATTTAATATTATTTAATATTTTTCAGAATTATTTAATATTATGTATTATTATTCAGTATAAGTTATAGTTATTTAGTATTTCTTATTATTAATTTATAATTTATTATTGATTATTTAATATTATTTGGTATTATTTGGTGTTATTTTGTATTATTTAATAGTTTTTATATTATTTAGTATCATGTAGTATTATTTGGTATTATTTAGTATTACTTATTATTTAATATAATGTATTATTTATGACTTAGTACTATTTGGCATTTTTATGTATTTAATATTATTTAATACTATTTAGTATTATGTAGGATTATTTGCTATCATTTGGTATTTTTTATTATTTTTTTTAATATTTAATATCATTTAGTATTATTTGATATTATTTAACATTGTTTGGTTTTATTTAGTGTTTTTTAGTATTGCTTAGTATTATTTAATATAATTTACTATTAACTTTTTAGTATTTGGTATTATTTTTTTTCTTTTGTATTATTTAATGTTTATTAT
Source organism: Marthasterias glacialis (assembly GCA_911728455.2). NCBI lineage: Eukaryota > Metazoa > Echinodermata > Asteroidea > Forcipulatida > Asteriidae > Marthasterias > Marthasterias glacialis. The sequence goes on from OU452232.1 coordinate 145,102, forward strand.
TTTTATTTAATAAAATTTAGTATTAAATGGTATTATTTGGTATTATTTGGTATTATTTAGTAAAATTTAACATTTTTTAGTTTGATTAAGTGTTATTTAGTATTGCTTAGTATTATTTAATATAATTTACTAATATTTACTTTTTAGTATTATTTGGTATTATTTTTTTCTTCTTGTGTATTATTGAATGTTATTTAATTTTATTTTATATATTAAATGGTATTATTTGGTATTATTTGGTATTATTTGGTATTATTTAGTATTATTTAATATTATTTAATATTATTTAGCATTACTTAATATTTAGTATCATTTGGTATAATTTGTTATTATTTAGTATTATTTAGTATTATTTAATACAATTTACTATTATTTATTATTTAGTATTATTTGGTATTATTTGGTATTATTTAGTATTATTTAATTTTATTTAATCTTTAGTATTAATTGATATTATTTGGTATTATTTGGTGTTATTTAGTATTATTTAATATTATTTAATGTTACATAACATTACTTAATATTTAGTATCATTTGGTATAATTTGATATTATTTAGTATTATTTAGTGTTATTTAATATTAATTATTTTATTTTGTATTGCTTAGTATTAATTAGTAGTATTTAATGTAATTTACTATAATGTATGATTTGGTATTTGGTATTATTTGGTATTATTTAGTATTATTTGGTATTATTTGGTATTATTTAGTATTTTTAATATTTAATATAATTTACTATTATTTATTATTTAGTATTATTTAATATTACTTAATAAAATATACTATTATTTAGTGATATTTAATATTATTTTCTATTTAATAATATTGAATACTATTTAGTATTATTTAATATTATTTGGTATTATTCAGTATTATTTAGTATTATTTATTTTTTAGTTTTATTTAGTATTAAGTATTGCTTAGTATTAATTAGTATTAATTATTATGATTTACTGTTATTTATTATTTAGTATACTTGGTATTATTTGGTATTATTTAGTATTATTTAATATAATTTACTATCATTTATTATTTAGTATTTAATATTTTCTAATATTATTTAGTATTATTAAATATTATATCATTTAGTATTACATGGTATTATTGAGTATTATGTACTTAGAATAATTTATAATCACTTAGTAATGTTGAATACTATTTAATAATATATATTTAATTTTATTAAGTATACTTAGTACATTTGGTATTATTTAGTATTTTTAATATTATTTAATATAATATACTATTATTTATTCTTTAGTATTATTTAGTATTATTTGGTATTATTTAATATTCCTTAATATAATATACTATTATTTAGTATTATTTAATATTATTTAATGTTTAATAATACTTAATATCATTTAATACTACTTAGCATTAATTACTATCATTTAGTATTATCTAGTATAACTTGGTATTATTAAGTATTATTTAATATTATTTGGTATTTAGTATTATATAATATCGTTTAGTATTATTTAGTAATACTTAGCATTAATTAGTATTATACAGTATTATCTAGTATAACTTTGTATTTTTTAGTATTATTTAATATTATTTACATTATTTAGTATTATTTACTTTTATTTATTATTGAGTTTTATTTGGTCCTATTTGGTATTATTTCATATTATTTGGTATTATTTAGTATTATTTAATATTACTTAATATAATATACTATTATTTAGTATTATTTAATAATATTTACTATTTAATAATATTTAATGTCACTTAGTATCATGTATTATTACTGAGCATTAATTAGTATTATATAGTATTACTTGGCATTAATTAGTATTATATAGTATTATCTAGTATAACTTGGTATTATTTAATATTAATTAGTACTGTTTAATATTATTTAAGTTTCTTTAGTAATATTAGTATTATTTGGTATTATCTAATGTTATTTAACATTATTGAGTGTTATTAATTATTACTTGATAGTATTAAGTAGTATTTAATATCATTTAATATTACTTAGTCTTATTTAGTATTATTTAATATTATTTAATAATCTATATTATTATATGTCATTTAGTATAGGCCTACTTAGTATTATTTGGTACCATTTAGTAATTTGTAATATTATTTAAAATATTTTACTATTTAATATTATTCAAAAGTAATTCGTATTATTTAATATTATATAGTTTTATTTGTTATTTAGAATTGATTAATATTATTAAATATAATTTACTATTATTTATTAGTTAGTTTTATTTGGTTTTATTTAGTATTATTTAATATTATTCAAAATTAGTTAGTATTAATATTATTTAATATTCAGTATTATTTTGTATACTTTACTATAACTTAGTATTGGTTAGTATTATTTAATATTATTTAGTTTTATCTCGTATAACTTAATATTATTTAATATTATGTATTATTATTCAGTATTATTTTATATTTAGTATTGTTTAGTATTTTTTGGTACTATGGTTTTATTTAGTATTAGTTATAATTATTTTGTGTTATTTAGTTTTATTTAATATTATTTAATATTATTTAGTATTATTTGGTATTATTTGATATTCTTTGGTTTTATTTAGTACTAATTAATATTAATTGATATTATTTGGTATTATTTGGTGTTATTTAGTATTATTTAATATTATTTAATGTTACATAGCATTACTTAATATTAAGTATCATTTGGTATAATTTATTATTATTTAGTATTATTTAGTGTTATTTAATATTAATTATTTTATTTTGTATTGCTTAGTTTTAATTAGTAGTATTTAATGTAATTTACTATAATGTATGATTTGGTATTTGGTATTATTTGGTATTATTTAGTATTATTTGGTATTATTTGGTATTATTTAGTATTTTTAATATTTAATATAATTTACTATTATTTATTATTTAGTATTATTTAATATTACTTAATAAAATATACTATTATTTAGTGATATTTAATATTATTTTCTATTTAATAATATTGAATACTATTTAGTATTATTTAATATTATTTTGTATTATTCAGTATTATTTAGTATTATTTATTTTTTAGTTTTATTTAGTATTAAGTATTGCTAAGTATTAATTAGTATTAATTATTATGATTTACTGTTATTTATTATTTAGTATACTTGGTATTATTTGGTATTATTTAGTATTATTTAATATAATTTACTATCATTTATTATTTAGTATTTAATATTTTCTAATATTATTTAGTATTATTAAATATTATATCATTTAGTATTACATGGTATTATTTAGTATTATGTAATTAGAATAATTTATAATCACTTAGTAATGTTGAATACTATTTAATAATATATATTTAATTTTATTAAGTATACTTAGTATATTTGGTTTTATTTAGTATTTTTAATATTATTTAATATAATATACTATTATTTATTCTTTAGTATTATTTAGTATTATTTGGTATTATTTAATAATCCTTAATATAATATACTATTATTTAATATTATTTAATGTTTAAAAATACTTATTATCATTTAGTATTACTTAGCATTAATTACTATCATTTAGTATTATCTAGTATAACTTGGTATTATTAAGTATTATTTAATATTATTTGGTATTTAGTACTATATAATATCGTTTAGTATTATTTAGTAATACTTAGCATTAATTAGTATTATACAGTATTATCTAGTATAACTTTGTATTTTTTAGTATTATTTAATATTATTTACATTATTTAGTATTATTTACTTTTATTTATTATTGAGATTTATTTGGTCCTATTTGGTATTATTTCATATTATTTGGTATTATTTAGTATTATTTAATATTACTTAATATAATATACTATTATTTTGTATTATTTAATAATATTTACTATTTAATAATATTTAATGTCACTTAGTATCATGTATTATTACTGAGCATTAATTAGTATTATATAGTATTACTTAGCATTAATTAGTATTATATAGTATTATCTAGTATAACTTGGTATTATTTAATATTAATTAGTACTGTTTAATATTATTTAAGTTTCTTTAGTAATATTAGTATTATTTGGTATTATCTAATGTTATTTAACATTATTGAGTGTTATTAATTATTACTTGATAGTATTAAGTAGTATTTAATATCATTTAATATTACTTAGTCTTATTTAGTATTATTTAATATTATTTAATAATCTATATTATTATATGTCATTTAGTATAGGCCTACTTAGTATTATTTGGTATCATTTAGTAATTTGTAATATTATTTAAAATATTTTACTATTTAATATTATTCAAAAGTAATTCGTATTATTTAATATTATATAGTTTTATTTGTTATTTAGAATTGATTAATATTATTAAATATAATTTACTATTATTTATTAGTTAGTTTTATTTGGTTTTATTTAGTATTATTTAATATTATTCAAAATTAGTTAGTATTAATATTATTTAATATTCAGTATTATTTTGTATACTTTACTATAACTTAGTATTGGTTAGTATTATTTAATATTATTTAGTTTTATCTCGTATAACTTAATATTATTTAATATTATGTATTATTATTCAGTATTATTTTATATTTAGTATTATTTAGTATTTTTTGGTACTATGGTTTTATTTAGTATTAGTTATAATTATTTTGTGTTATTTAGTTTTATTTAATATTATTTAATATTATTTAGTATTATTTGGTATTATTTGATATTCTTTGGTTTTATTTAGTACTAATTAATATTAATTGATATTATTTGGTGTTATTTAGTATTATTTAATATTATTTAATGTTACATAGCATTACTTAATATTTAGTATCATTTGGTATAATTTATTATTATTTAGTATTATTTAGTGTTATTTAATATTAATTATTTTATTTTGTATTGCTTAGTATTAATTAGTAGTATTTAATGTAATTTACTATAATGTATTATTTGGTATTTGGTATTATTTAGTATTATTTGGTATTATTTGGTATTATTTAGTATTTTTAATATTTAATATAATTTACTATTATTTATTATTTAGTATTATTTAATATTACTTAATAAAATATACTATTATTTAGTGATATTTAATATTATTTTCTATTTAATAATATTGAATACTATTTAGTATTATTTAATATTATTTGGTATTATTCAGTATTATTTAGTATTATTTATTTTTTAGTTTTATTTAGTATTAAGTATTGCTAAGTATTAATTAGTATTAATTATTATGATTTACTGTTATTTATTATTTAGTATACTTGGTATTATTTGGTATTATTTAGTATTATTTAATATAATTTACTATCATTTATTATTTAGTATTTAATATTTTCTAATATTATTTAGTATTATTAAATATTATATCATTTAGTATTACATGGTATTATTTAGTATTATGTAATTAGAATAATTTATAATCACTTAGTAATGTTGAATACTATTTAATAATATATATTTAATTTTATTAAGTATACTTAGTATATTTGGTTTTATTTAGTATTTTTAATATTATTTAATATAATATACTATTATTTATTCTTTAGTATTATTTAGTATTATTTGGTATTATTTAATATTCCTTAATATAATATACTATTATTTAGTATTATTTAATATTATTTAATGTTTAATAATACTTAATATCATTTAGTATTACTTAGCATTAATTACTATCATTTAGTATTATCTAGTATAACTTGGTATTATTAAGTATTATTTAATGTTATTTGGTATTTAGTACTATATAATATCGTTTAGTATTATTTAGTAATACTTAGCATTAATTAGTATATACAGTTTTATCTAGTATAACTTTGTATTTTTTAGTATTATTTAATATTATTTACATTATTTAGTATTATTTACTTTTATTTATTATTGAGTTTTATTTGGTCCTATTTGGTATTATTTAATATTATTTGGTATTATTTAGTATTATTTAATATTACTTAATATAATATACTATTATTTTGTATTATTTAATAATATTTACTATTTAATAATATTTAATGTCACTTAGTATCATGTATTATTACTGAGCATTAATTAGTATTATATAGTATTACTTAGCATTAATTAGTATTATATAGTATTATCTAGTATAACTTGGTATTATTTAATATTAATTAGTACTGTTTAATATTATTTAAGTTTCTTTAGTAATATTAGTATTATTTGGTATTATCTAATGTTATTTAACATTATTGAGTGTTATTAATTATTACTTGATAGTATTAAGTAGTATTTAATATCATTTAATATTACTTAGTCTTATTTAGTATTATTTAATATTATTTAATAATCTATATTATTATATGTCATTTAGTATAGGCCTACTTAGTATTATTTGGTATCATTTAGTAATTTGTAATATTATTTAAAATATTTTACTATTTAATATTATTCAAAAGTAATTCGTATTATGTAATATTATATAGTTTTATTTGTTATTTAGAATTGATTAATATTATTAAATATAATTTACTATTATTTATTAGTTAGTTTTATTTGGTTTTATTTAGTATTATTTAATATTATTCAAAAATAGTTAGTATTAATATTATTTAATATTCAGTATTATTTTGTATACTTTACTATAACTTAGTATTGGTTAGTATTATTTAATATTATTTAGTTTTATCTCGTATAACTTAATATTATTTAATATTATGTATTATTATTCAGTATTATTTTATATTTAGTATTATTTAGTATTTTTTGGTACTATGGTTTTATTTAGTATTAGTTATAATTATTTTGTGTTATTTAGTTTTATTTAATATTATTTAATATTATTTAGTATTATTTGGTATTATTTGATATTCTTTGGTTTTATTTAGTACTAATTAATATTAAGTGATATTATTTGGTATTATTTGGTGTTATTTAGTATTATTTAATATTATTTAATGTTACATAGCATTACTTAATATATAGTATCATTTGGTATAATTTATTATTATTTAGTATTATTTAGTGTTATTTAATATTAATTATTTTATTTTGTATTGCTTAGTATTAATTAGTAGTATTTAATGTAATTTACTATAATGTATTATTTGGTATTTGGTATTATTTAGTATTATTTGGTATTATTTGGTATTATTTAGTATTTTTAATATTTAATATAATTTACTATTATTTATTATTTAGTATTATTTAATATTACTTAATAAAATATACTATTATTTAGTGATATTTAATATTATTTTCTATTTAATAATATTGAATACTATTTAGTATTATTTAATATTATTTGGTATTATTCAGTATTATTTAGTATTATTTATTTTTTAGTTTTATTTAGTATTAAGTATTGCTAAGTATTAATTAGTATTAATTATTATGATTTACTGTTATTTATTATTTAGTATACTTGGTATTATTTGGTATTATTTAGTATTATTTAATATAATTTACTATCATTTATTATTTAGTATTTAATATTTTCTAATATTATTTCGTATTATTAAATATTATATCATTTAGTATTACATGGTATTATTTAGTATTATGTAATTAGAATAATTTATAATCACTTAGTAATGTTGAATACTATTTAATAATATATATTTAATTTTATTAAGTATACTTAGTATATTTGGTTTTATTTAGTATTTTTAATATTATTTAATATAATATACTATTATTTATTCTTTAGTATTATTTAGTATTATTTGGTATTATTTAATATTCCTTAATATAATATACTATTATTTAGTATTATTTAATATTATTTAATGTTTAATAATACTTAATATCATTTAGTATTACTTAGCATTAATTACTATCATTTAGTATTATCTAGTATAACTTGGTATTATTAAGTATTATTTAATATTATTTGGTATTTAGTACTATATAATATCGTTTAGTATTATTTAGTAATACTTAGCATTAATTAGTATATACAGTTTTATCTAGTATAACTTTGTATTTTTTAGTATTATTTAATATTATTTACATTATTTAGTATTATTTACTTTTATTTATTATTGAGTTTTATTTGGTCCTATTTGGTATTATTTAATATTATTTGGTATTATTTAGTATTATTTAATATTACTTAATATAATATACTATTATTTTGTATTATTTAATAATATTTGCTATTTAATAATATTTAATGTCACTTAGTATCATGTATTATTACTGAGCATTAATTAGTATTATATAGTATTACTTAGCATTAATTAGTATTATATAGTATTATCTAGTATAACTTGGTATTATTTAATATTAATTAGTACTGTTTAATATTATTTAAGTTTCTTTAGTAATATTAGTATTATTTGGTATTATCTAATGTTATTTAACATTATTGAGTGTTATTAATTATTACTTGATAGTATTAAGTAGTATTTAATATCATTTAATATTACTTAGTCTTATTTAGTATTATTTAATATTATTTAATAATCTATATTATTATATGTCAGTTAGTATAGGCCTACTTAGTATTATTTGGTATCATTTAGTAATTTGTAATATTATTTAAAATATTTTACTATTTAATATTATTCAAAAGTAATTCGTATTATTTAATATTATATAGTTTTATTTGTTATTTAGAATTGATTAATATTATTAAATATAATTTACTATTATTTATTAGTTAGTTTTATTTGGTTTTATTTAGTATTATTTAATATTATTCAAAATTAGTTAGTATTAATATTATTTAATATTCAGTATTATTTTGTATACTTTACTATAACTTAGTATTGGTTAGTATTATTTAATATTATTTAGTTTTATCTCGTATAACTTAATATTATTTAATATTATGTATTATTATTCAGTATTATTTTATATTTAGTATTATTTAGTATTTTTTGGTACTATGGTTTTATTTAGTATTAGTTATAATTATTTTGTGTTATTTAGTTTTATTTAATATTATTTAATATTATTTAGTATTATTTGGTATTATTTGATATTCTTTGGTTTTATTTAGTACTAATTAATATTAATTGATATTATTTGGTATTATTTGGTGTTATTTAGTATTATTTAATATTATTAAATGTTACATAGCATTACTTAATATTTAGTATCATTTGGTATAATTTATTATTATTTAGTATTATTTAGTGTTATTTAATATTAATTATTTTATTTTGTATTGCTTAGTTTTAATTAGTAGTATTTAATGTAATTTACTATAATGTATGATTTGGTATTTGGTATTATTTGGTATTATTTAGTATTATTTGGTATTATTTGGTATTATTTAGTATTTTTAATATTTAATATAATTTACTATTATTTATTATTTAGTATTATTTAATATTACTTAATAAAATATACTATTATTTAGTGATATTTAATATTATTTTCTATTTAATAATATTGAATACTATTTAGTATTATTTAATATTATTTGGTATTATTCAGTATTATTTAGTATTATTTATTTTTTAGTTTTATTTAGTATTAAGTATTGCTAAGTATTAATTAGTATTAATTATTATGATTTACTGTTATTTATTATTTAGTATACTTGGTATTATTTGGTATTATTTAGTATTATTTAATATAATTTACTATCATTTATTATTTAGTATTTAATATTTTCTAATATTATTTCGTATTATTAAATATTATATCATTTAGTATTACATGGTATTATTTAGTATTATGTAATTAGAATAATTTATAATCACTTAGTAATGTTGAATACTATTTAATAATATATATTTAATTTTATTAAGTATACTTAGTATATTTGGTTTTATTTAGTATTTTTAATATTATTTAATATAATATACTATTATTTATTCTTTAGTATTATTTAGTATTATTTGGTATTATTTAATATTTCTTAATATAATATACTATTATTTAGTATTATTTAATATTATTTAATGTTTAATAATACTTAATATCATTTAGTATTACTTAGCATTAATTACTATCATTTAGTATTATCTAGTATAACTTGGTATTATTAAGTATTATTTAATGTTATTTGGTATTTAGTACTATATAATATCGTTTAGTATTACTTAGTAATACTTAGCATTAATTAGTATATACAGTTTTATCTAGTATAACTTTGTATTTTTTAGTATTATTTAATATTATTTACATTATTTAGTATTATTTACTTTTATTTATTATTGAGTTTTATTTGGTCCTATTTGGTATTATTTAATATTATTTGGTATTATTTAGTATTATTTAATATTACTTAATATAATATACTATTATTTTGTATTATTTAATAATATTTACTATTTAATAATATTTAATGTCACTTAGTATCATGTATTATTACTGAGCATTAATTAGTATTATATAGTATTACTTAGCATTAATTAGTATTATATAGTATTATCTAGTATAACTTGGTATTATTTAATATTAATTAGTACTGTTTAATATTATTTAAGTTTCTTTAGTAATATTAGTATTATTTGGTATTATCTAATGTTATTTAACATTATTGAGTGTTATTAATTATTACTTGATAGTATTAAGTAGTATTTAATATCATTTAATATTACTTAGTCTTATTTAGTATTATTTAATATTATTTAATAATCTATATTATTATATGTCATTTAGTATAGGCCTACTTAGTATTATTTGGTATCATTTAGTAATTTGTAATATTATTTAAAATATTTTACTATTTAATATTATTCAAAAGTAATTCGTATTATGTAATATTATATAGTTTTATTTGTTATTTAGAATTGATTAATATTATTAAATATAATTTACTATTATTTATTAGTTAGTTTTATTTGGTTTTATTTAGTATTATTTAATATTATTCAAAAATAGTTAGTATTAATATTATTTAATATTCAGTATTATTTTGTATACTTTACTATAACTTAGTATTGGTTAGTATTATTTAATATTATTTAGTTTTATCTCGTATAACTTAATATTATTTAATATTATGTATTATTATTCAGTATTATTTTATATTTAGTATTATTTAGTATTTTTTGGTACTATGGTTTTATTTAGTATTAGTTATAATTATTTTGTGTTATTTAGTTTTATTTAATATTATTTAATATTATTTAGTATTATTTGGTATTATTTGATATTCTTTGGTTTTATTTAGTACTAATTAATATTAATTGATATTATTTGGTATTATTTGGTGTTATTTAGTATTATTTAATATTATTTAATGTTACATAGCATTACTTAATATTTAGTATCATTTGGTATAATTTATTATTATTTAGTATTATTTAGTGTTATTTAATATTAATTATTTTATTTTGTGTTGCTTAGTATTAATTAGTAGTATTTAATGTAATTTACTATAATGTATTATTTGGTATTTGGTATTATTTAGTATTATTTGGTATTATTTGGTATTATTTAGTATTTTTAATATTTAATATAATTTACTATTATTTATTATTTAGTATTATTTAATATTACTTAATAAAATATACTATTATTTAGTGATATTTAATATTATTTTCTATTTAATAATATTGAATACTATTTAGTATTATTTAATATTATTTGGTATTATTCAGTATTATTTAGTATTATTTATTTTTTAGTTTTATTTAGTATTAAGTATTGCTAAGTATTAATTAGTATTAATTATTATGATTTACTGTTATTTATTATTTAGTATACTTGGTATTATTTGGTATTATTTAGTATTATTTAATATAATTTACTATCATTTATTATTTAGTATTTAATATTTTCTAATATTATTTAGTATTATTAAATATTACATCATTTAGTATTACATGGTATTATTTAGTATTATGTAATTAGAATAATTTATAATCACTTAGTAATGTTGAATACTATTTAATAATATATATTTAATTTTATTAAGTATACTTAGTATATTTGGTTTTATTTAGTATTTTTAATATTATTTAATATAATATACTATTATTTATTCTTTAGTATTATTTAGTATTATTTGGTATTATTTAATATTCCTTAATATAATATACTATTATTTAGTATTATTTAATATTATTTAATGTTTAATAATACTTATTATCATTTAGTATTACTTAGCATTAATTACTATCATTTAGTATTATCTAGTATAACTAGGTATTGTTAAGTATTATTTAATATTATTTGGTATTTAGTACTATATAATATCGTTTAGTATTATTTAGTAATACTTAGCATTAATTAGTATTATACAGTATTATCTAGTATAACTTTGTATTTTTTAGTATTATTTAATATTATTTACATTATTTAGTATTATTTACTTTTATTTATTATTGAGTTTTATTTGGTCCTATTTGGTATTATTTAATATTATTTGGTATTATTTAGTATTATTTAATATTATTTGGTATTATTTAGTATTATTTAATATTACTTATTATAATATACTATTATTTAGTATTATTTAATAATATTTACTATTTAATAATATTTAATGTCACTTAGTATCATGTATTATAACTGAGCATTAATTAGTATTATATAGTATTACTTAGCATTAATTAGTATTATATAGTATTATCTAGTATAACTTGGTATTATTTAATATTAATTAGTACTGTTTAATATTATTTAAGTTTCTTTGGTAATATTAGTATTATTTGGTATTATCTAATGTTATTTAACATTATTGAGTGTTATTAATTATTACTTGATAGTATTAAGTAGTATTTAATATCATTTAATATTACTTAGTCTTATTTAGTATTATTTAATATTATTTAATAATCTATATTATTATATGTCAGTTAGTATAGGCCTACTTAGTATTATTTGGTATCATTTAGTAATTTGTAATATTATTTAAAATATTTTACTATTTAATATTATTCAAAAGTAATTCGTATTATTTAATATTAAATAGCTTTATTTGTTATTTAGAATTGATTAATATTATTAAATATAATTTACTATTATTTATTAGTTAGTTTTATTTGGTTTTATTTAGTATTATTTAATATTATTCAAAATTAGTTAGTATTAATATTATTTAATATTCAGTATTATTTTGTATACTTTACTATAACTTAGTATTGGTTAGTATTATTTAATATTATTTAGTTTTATCTCGTATAACTTAATATTATTTAATATTATGTATTATTATTCAGTATTATTTTATATTTAGTATTATTTAGTATTTTTTGGTACTATGGTTTTATTTAGTATTAGTTATAATTATTTTGTGTTATTTAGTTTTATTTAATATTATTTAATATTATTTAGTATTATTTGGTATTATTTGATATTCTTTGGTTTTATTTAGTACTAATTAATATTAATTGATATTATTTGGTATTATTTGGTGTTATTTAGTATTATTTAATATTATTTAATGTTACATAGCATTACTTAATATTTAGTATCATTTGGTATAATTTATTATTATTTAGTATTATTTAGTGTTATTTAATATTAATTATTTTATTTTGTATTGCTTAGTATTAATTAGTAGTATTTAATGTAATTTACTATAATGTATTATTTGGTATTTGGTATTATTTAGTATTATTTGGTATTATTTGGTATTATTTAGTATTTTTAATATTTAATATAATTTACTATTATTTATTATTTAGTATTATTTAATATTACTTAATAAAATATACTATTATTTAGTGATATTTAATATTATTTTCTATTTAATAATATTGAATACTATTTAGTATTATTTAATATTATTTGGTATTATTCAGTATTATTTAGTATTATTTATTTTTTAGTTTTATTTAGTATTAAGTATTGCTAAGTATTAATTAGTATTAATTATTATGATTTACTGTTATTTATTATTTAGTATACTTGGTATTATTTGGTATTATTTAGTATTATTTAATATAATTTACTATCATTTATTATTTAGTATTTAATATTTTCTAATATTATTTAGTATTATTAAATATTATATCATTTAGTATTACATGGTATTATTTAGTATTATGTAATTAGAATAATTTATAATCACTTAGTAATGTTGAATACTATTTAATAATATATATTTAATTTTATTAAGTATACTTAGTATATTTGGTATTATTTAGTATTTTTAATATTATTTAATATAATATACTATTATTTATTCTTTAGTATTATTTAGTATTATTTGGTATTATTTAATATTCCTTAATATAATATACTATTATTTAGTATTATTTAATATTATTTAATGTTTAATAATACTTAATATCATTTAGTATTACTTAGCATTAATTACTATCATTTAGTATTATCTAGTATAACTTGGTATTATTAAGTATTATTTAATGTTATTTGGTATTTAGTACTATATAATATCGTTTAGTATTATTTAGTAATACTTAGCATTAATTAGTATATACAGTTTTATCTAGTATAACTTTGTATTTTTTAGTATTATTTAATATTATTTACATTATTTAGTATTATTTACTTGTATTTATTATTGAGTTTTATTTGGTCCTATTTGGTATTATTTAATAGTATTTGGTATTATTTAGTATTATTTAATATTACTTAATATAATATACTATTATTTTGTATTATTTAATAATATTTACTATTTAATAATATTTAATGTCACTTAGTATCATGTATTATTACTGAGCATTAATTAGTATTATATAGTATTACTTAGCATTAATTAGTATTATATAGTATTATCTAGTATAACTTGGTATTATTTAATATTAATTAGTACTGTTTAATATTATTTAAGTTTCTTTAGTAATATTAGTATTATTTGGTATTATCTAATGTTATTTAACATTATTGAGTGTTATTAATTATTACTTGATAGTATTAAGTAGTATTTAATATCATTTAATATTACTTAGTCTTATTTAGTATTATTTAATATTATTTAATAATCTATATTATTATATGTCATTTAGTATAGGCCTACTTAGTATTATTTGGTATCATTTAGTAATTTGTAATATTATTTAAAATATTTTACTATTTAATATTATTCAAAAGTAATTCGTATTATGTAATATTATATAGTTTTATTTGTTATTTAGAATTGATTAATATTATTAAATATAATTTACTATTATTTATTAGTTAGTTTTATTTGGTTTTATTTAGTATTATTTAATATTATTCAAAAATAGTTAGTATTAATATTATTTAATATTCAGTATTATTTTGTATACTTTACTATAACTTAGTATTGGTTAGTATTATTTAATATTATTTAGTTTTATCTCGTATAACTTAATATTATTTAATATTATGTATTATTATTCAGTATTATTTTATATTTAGTATTATTTAGTATTTTTTGGTACTATGGTTTTATTTAGTATTAGTTATAATTATTTTGTGTTATTTAGTTTTATTTAATATTATTTAATATTATTTAGTATTATTTGGTATTATTTGATATTCTTTGGTTTTATTTAGTACTAATTAATATTAATTGATATTATTTGGTATTATTTGGTGTTATTTAGTATTATTTAATATTATTTAATGTTACATAGCATTACTTAATATTTAGTATCATTTGGTATAATTTATTATTATTTAGTATTATTTAGTGTTATTTAATATTAATTATTTTATTTTGTGTTGCTTAGTATTAATTAGTAGTATTTAATGTAATTTACTATAATGTATTATTTGGTATTTGGTATTATTTAGTATTATTTGGTATTATTTGGTATTATTTAGTATTTTTAATATTTAATATAATTTACTATTATTTATTATTTAGTATTATTTAATATTACTTAATAAAATATACTATTATTTAGTGATATTTAATATTATTTTCTATTTAATAATATTGAATACTATTTAGTATTATTTAATATTATTTGGTATTATTCAGTATTATTTAGTATTATTTATTTTTTAGTTTTATTTAGTATTAAGTATTGCTAAGTATTAATTAGTATTAATTATTATGATTTACTGTTATTTATTATTTAGTATACTTGGTATTATTTGGTATTATTTAGTATTATTTAATATAATTTACTATCATTTATTATTTAGTATTTAATATTTTCTAATATTATTTAGTATTATTAAATATTACATCATTTAGTATTACATGGTATTATTTAGTATTATGTAATTAGAATAATTTATAATCACTTAGTAATGTTGAATACTATTTAATAATATATATTTAATTTTATTAAGTATACTTAGTATATTTGGTTTTATTTAGTATTTTTAATATTATTTAATATAATATACTATTATTTATTCTTTAGTATTATTTAGTATTATTTGGTATTATTTAATATTCCTTAATATAATATACTATTATTTAGTATTATTTAATATTATTTAATGTTTAATAATACTTATTATCATTTAGTATTACTTAGCATTAATTACTATCATTTAGTATTATCTAGTATAACTAGGTATTGTTAAGTATTATTTAATATTATTTGGTATTTAGTACTATATAATATCGTTTAGTATTATTTAGTAATACTTAGCATTAATTAGTATTATACAGTATTATCTAGTATAACTTTGTATTTTTTAGTATTATTTAATATTATTTACATTATTTAGTATTATTTACTTTTATTTATAATTGAGTTTTATTTGGTCCTATTTGGTATTATTTAATATTATTTGGTATTATTTAGTATTATTTAATATTATTTGGTATTATTTAGTATTATTTAATATTACTTATTATAATATACTATTATTTAGTATTATTTAATAATATTTACTATTTAATAATATTTAATGTCACTTAGTATCATGTATTATAACTGAGCATTAATTAGTATTATATAGTATTACTTAGCATTAATTAGTATTATATAGTATTATCTAGTATAACTTGGTATTATTTAATATTAATTAGTACTGTTTAATATTATTTAAGTTTCTTTGGTAATATTAGTATTATTTGGTATTATCTAATGTTATTTAACATTATTGAGTGTTATTAATTATTACTTGATAGTATTAAGTAGTATTTAATATCATTTAATATTACTTAGTCTTATTTAGTATTATTTAATATTATTTAATAATCTATATTATTATATGTCAGTTAGTATAGGCCTACTTAGTATTATTTGGTATCATTTAGTAATTTGTAATATTATTTAAAATATTTTACTATTTAATATTATTCAAAAGTAATTCGTATTATTTAATATTAAATAGCTTTATTTGTTATTTAGAATTGATTAATATTATTAAATATAATTTACTATTATTTATTAGTTAGTTTTATTTGGTTTTATTTAGTATTATTTAATATTATTCAAAATTAGTTAGTATTAATATTATTTAATATTCAGTATTATTTTGTATACTTTACTATAACTTAGTATTGGTTAGTATTATTTAATATTATTTAGTTTTATCTCGTATAACTTAATATTATTTAATATTATGTATTATTATTCAGTATTATTTTATATTTAGTATTATTTAGTATTTTTTGGTACTATGGTTTTATTTAGTATTAGTTATAATTATTTTGTGTTATTTAGTTTTATTTAATATTATTTAATATTATTTAGTATTATTTGGTATTATTTGATATTCTTTGGTTTTATTTAGTACTAATTAATATTAATTGATATTATTTGGTATTATTTGGTGTTATTTAGTATTATTTAATATTATTTAATGTTACATAGCATTACTTAATATTTAGTATCATTTGGTATAATTTATTATTATTTAGTATTATTTAGTGTTATTTAATATTAATTATTTTATTTTGTATTGCTTAGTATTAATTAGTAGTATTTAATGTAATTTACTATAATGTATTATTTGGTATTTGGTATTATTTAGTATTATTTGGTATTATTTGGTATTATTTAGTATTTTTAATATTTAATATAATTTACTATTATTTATTATTTAGTATTATTTAATATTACTTAATAAAATATACTATTATTTAGTGATATTTAATATTATTTTCTATTTAATAGTATTGAATACTATTTAGTATTATTTAATATTATTTGGTATTATTCAGTATTATTTAGTATTATTTATTTTTTAGTTTTATTTAGTATTAAGTATTGCTAAGTATTAATTAGTATTAATTATTATGATTTACTGTTATTTATTATTTAGTATACTTGGTATTATTTGGTATTATTTAGTATTATTTAATATAATTTACTATCATTTATTATTTAGTATTTAATATTTTCTAATATTATTTAGTATTATTAAATATTATATCATTTAGTATTACATGGTATTATTTAGTATTATGTAATTAGAATAATTTATAATCACTTAGTAATGTTGAATACTATTTAATAATATATATTTAATTTTATTAAGTATACTTAGTATATTTGGTATTATTTAGTATTTTTAATATTATTTAATATAATATACTATTATTTATTCTTTAGTATTATTTAGTATTATTTGGTATTATTTAATATTCCTTAATATAATATACTATTATTTAGTATTATTTAATATTATTTAATGTTTAATAATACTTAATATCATTTAGTATTACTTAGCATTAATTACTATCATTTAGTATTATCTAGTATAACTTGGTATTATTAAGTATTATTTAATGTTATTTGGTATTTAGTACTATATAATATCGTTTAGTATTATTTAGTAATACTTAGCATTAATTAGTATATACAGTTTTATCTAGTATAACTTTGTATTTTTTAGTATTATTTAATATTATTTACATTATTTAGTATTATTTACTTTTATTTATTATTGAGTTTTATTTGGTCCTATTTGGTATTATTTCATATTATTTGGTATTATTTAGTATTATTTAATATTACTTAATATAATATACTATTATTTTGTATTATTTAATAATATTTACTATTTAATAATATTTAATGTCACTTAGTATCATGTATTATAACTGAGCATTAATTAGTATTATATAGTATTACTTAGCATTAATTAGTATTATATAGTATTATCTAGTATAACTTGGTATTATTTAATATTAATTAGTACTGTTTAATATTATTTAAGTTTCTTTAGTAATATTAGTATTATTTGGTATTATCTAATGTTATTTAACATTATTGAGTGTTATTAATTATTACTTGATAGTATTAAGTAGTATTTAATATCATTTAATATTACTTAGTCTTATTTAGTATTATTTAATATTATTTAATAATCTATATTATTATATGTCATTTAGTATAGGCCTACTTAGTATTATTTGGTATCATTTAGTAATTTGTAATATTATTTAAAATATTTTACTATTTAATATTATTCAAAAGTAATTCGTATTATTTAATATTATATAGTTTTATTTGTTATTTAGAATTGATTAATATTATTAAATATAATTTACTATTATTTATTAGTTAGTTTTATTTGGTTTTATTTAGTATTATTTAATATTATTCAAAATTAGTTAGTATTAATATTATTTAATATTCAGTATTATTTTGTATACTTTACTATAACTTAGTATTGGTTAGTATTATTTAATATTATTTAGTTTTATCTCGTATAACTTAATATTATTTAATATTATGTATTATTATTCAGTATTATTTTATATTTAGTATTATTTAGTATTTTTTGGTACTATGGTTTTATTTAGTATTAGTTATAATTATTTTGTGTTATTTAGTTTTATTTAATATTATTTAATATTATTTAGTATTATTTGGTATTATTTGATATTCTTTGGTTTTATTTAGTACTAATTAATATTAATTGATATTATTTGGTATTATTTGGTGTTATTTAGTATTATTTAATATTATTTAATGTTACATAGCATTACTTAATATTTAGTATCATTTGGTATAATTTATTATTATTTAGTATTATTTAGTGTTATTTAATATTAATTATTTTATTTTGTATTGCTTAGTATTAATTAGTAGTATTTAATGTAATTTACTATAATGTATTATTTGGTATTTGGTATTATTTAGTATTATTTGGTATTATTTGGTATTATTTAGTATTTTTAATATTTAATATAATTTACTATTATTTATTATTTAGTATTATTTAATATTACTTAATAAAATATACTATTATTTAGTGATATTTAATATTATTTTCTATTTAATAATATTGAATACTATTTAGTATTATTTAATATTATTTGGTATTATTCAGTATTATTTAGTATTATTTATTTTTTAGTTTTATTTAGTATTAAGTATTGCTTAGTATTAATTAGTATTAATTATTATGATTTACTGTTATTTATTATTTAGTATACTTGGTATTATTTGGTATTATTTAGTATTATTTAATATAATTTACTATCATTTATTATTTAGTATTTAATATTTTCTAATATTATTTAGTATTATTAAATATTATATCATTTAGTATTACATGGTATTATTTAGTATTATGTAATTAGAATAATTTATAATCACTTAGTAATGTTGAATACTATTTAATAATATATATTTAATTTTATTAAGTATACTTAGTATATTTGGTTTTATTTAGTATTTTTAATATTATTTAATATAATATACTATTATTTATTCTTTAGTATTATTTAGTATTATTTGGTATTATTTAATATTCCTTAATATAATATACTATTATTTAGTATTATTTAATATTATTTAATGTTTAATAATACTTAATATCATTTAGTATTACTTAGCATTAATTACTATCATTTAGTATTATCTAGTATAACTTGGTATTATTAAGTATTATTTAATGTTATTTGGTATTTAGTACTATATAATATCGTTTAGTATTATTTAGTAATACTTAGCATTAATTAGTATATACAGTTTTATCTAGTATAACTTTGTATTTTTTAGTATTATTTAATATTATTTACATTATTTAGTATTATTTACTTTTATTTATTATTGAGTTTTATTTGGTCCTATTTGGTATTATTTCATATTATTTGGTATTATTTAGTATTATTTAATATTACTTAATATAATATACTATTATTTTGTATTATTTAATAATATTTACTATTTAATAATATTTAATGTCACTTAGTATCATGTATTATAACTGAGCATTAATTAGTATTATATAGTATTACTTAGCATTAATTAGTATTATATAGTATTATCTAGTATAACTTGGTATTATTTAATATTAATTAGTACTGTTTAATATTATTTAAGTTTCTTTAGTAATATTAGTATTATTTGGTATTATCTAATGTTATTTAACATTATTGAGTGTTATTAATTATTACTTGATAGTATTAAGTAGTATTTAATATCATTTAATATTACTTAGTCTTATTTAGTATTATTTAATATTATTTAATAATCTATATTATTATATGTCATTTAGTATAGGCCTACTTAGTATTATTTGGTATCATTTAGTAATTTGTAATATTATTTAAAATATTTTACTATTTAATATTATTCAAAAGTAATTCGTATTATTTAATATTATATAGTTTTATTTGTTATTTAGAATTGATTAATATTATTAAATATAATTTACTATTATTTATTAGTTAGTTTTATTTGGTTTTATTTAGTATTATTTAATATTATTCAAAATTAGTTAGTATTAATATTATTTAATATTCAGTATTATTTTGTATACTTTACTATAACTTAGTATTGGTTAGTATTATTTAATATTATTTAGTTTTATCTCGTATAACTTAATATTATTTAATATTATGTATTATTATTCAGTATTATTTTATATTTAGTATTATTTAGTATTTTTTGGTACTATGGTTTTATTTAGTATTAGTTATAATTATTTTGTGTTATTTAGTTTTATTTAATATTATTTAATATTATTTAGTATTATTTGGTATTATTTGATATTCTTTGGTTTTATTTAGTACTAATTAATATTATCTGGTGTTATTTAGTATTACTTAGTATTATTTAATAATATTTGCTATTATTTAGTATTATTTGGTTTTATTTAATATTATTTAATATTATTTACATTTATTTAGCATTGTTAGTATTAATTAGTATTATTTAATATTATTTCAAATTTTTTAGTTTTATTTAGTGTTATTTAGTATTGCTTAGTATTATTTAGTATTATTTAGTATTGCTTAGTATTATTTAGTATTATTTATTATAATTTTCTATTATTTATTATTTAGTATTATTTGGTATTATTAAATATCATTTACTATTATTTATTATTTAGTTTTATTTGGTATTATTTGGTTTTTTGGTTTTATTTGGTATTATTTAGTATTATTTAATATTATTTATTATCTAGTTTTATTTGGTATTATTTGGTAATGTTTAATACTTTTTAGTTTTATTTAATATTTTTCAGTATTATTTGGTATTATTTAGTAATATTTAATATTATTTAATATTATGTATTTTTAAATTTTATTTAGTATACTTAGTAGAATTTGGTATTATTTAGTTTTTTTCATATTATTTAATATACTTTACTATTTAGTATTATTTAGTATTATTTGGTATCATTTAATATTACTTCAGATAATATACTATTATTTAATAGTATTTAATATTTAATAATATTTAATATCATTTAGTATTACTTAGCATTAATTACTATTATTGAGTATTATCTAGTATAACTTGGTATTATTTAGTATTATTTAATATTATTTAGTAATTAATATTGATTGATATTTAGTGTTACTTAGTATTTTTTTGTATTGTTTAATATCGTTTAGTATTATTTAGTAATGCTTAGCATTAATTAGTATTATATAGTATTATCTAGTATAACTTGGTAATATTTAGTATTATTTAATATTATTTAGTACTGTTTAATATTATCTAATTTTCTTTAGTTATATTTAGTATTATTTAATATTATTTAGTACTGTTTAATATTATCTAATTTTCTTTAGTAATATTTAGTATTATTTTGTATTATCTTGTATTATTTAGCATTATTTAATATTATCTAATGTTATTTAATATTATTAGGTATTATTTGGTATCATCTGGTTTTATTTAGTATTTTTTTAGTATTATTTAATATTATTTATAATTACTTAGTATTATTGAATATGTAGTATTATTTGGTATTATTTAATATTATTTAATATAATTTACTAAAATTTATTAGTTAGTATTATTTGGTGTTATTTAGTATTATTTAATATTATTTAATAATACATTATTTAGTTTTATTTAGTATACTTAGCATTATTTGGTATTATTTAGTATTTTTTAATATTTAATATAATTTACTATATAGTATTATTTAGTTTTATTGAATATTATTTAGTATTATTGAATGTTATTAAATATTATTTAATATTTAATATCATTTAGTATCGTTTAGTGTTACTTAGCATTAATTACTATTATTTAGTATTATCTAGTATTATTAAGTATTTAATATTATTTTGTACTATTTAATATCATTTTTTTTTAGTAATATATAATATTATTTGGTATTATCTGGTATTATTTAGCATCATTTAATATTATCTAATGTTATTTAACATTATTGAGTGTTATTCAATATTACTTGGTATTATTTAGTAGTATTTAATATCATTTAGTGTTATTTAGTATTATTTATTTTTTTAGTAATATTGAGAATTATCTAGTATAACTTGGTATTATTTAGTATTATTTAATATGATTTAGTATTATTTAATATTATTTGGTATTATTCAGTATTATTTAGCATTATCTAATATATGTAGTGATATTTAGTATTACTTAGTATTATTTAGCATTATTCGGTATTTTTTAGTATGATTTAATATTATTGATAATTAATTAGTAGGCCCTATTATTTAATAATATACTTTTACTGAGTACTTTTTTGTATTATTTAGTAATTTGGGTTTTATTTGGTACTATTTAGTATTAATTATGATTATTAACTATAATTTACTATTATTTATTATTTAGTTTTTTTTGATATTATTTAGTATTATGTAATTGATATTATTTGTAATTAGTTAGTATTGTTTAATATTATTTAGTTTTATCTAATACTTTTAGTATGATTTGGTAATATTTAGTAATATGTCATATTAGTTAGTATTATTTGGTTTTTTTTTAATTGTTTAATATTATTTAATTTTATTGAGTATACTTAGAATTATTTGGTATTATTTAGTATTTTATAACATTACTTAAAATTTTTTACTATTTATTACTTAGTATTATTTAGTATTTTCTAATATTTCTAAATAATATTTAATATATAATATCATTTAGTATTATTTGGTTTTATTTGATATTATTTAAAATTCAAAATTATTTAGTATTACTCAGTATTATTTAATATTCAGTATTATTTTGTAATATTTACTATAACTTAGTATTGTTTAGTATTATTTGATATCATTTCGTACAATTTAGTATTGTCTAGTATAATTTAATATTATTTAATATTTTTCAGAATTATTTAATATGTATTATTATTCAGTATTAGTTATAGTTATTTAGTATTACTTATTATTAATTTATAATTTATAATTGATTATTTAATATTATTTGGTATTATTTGGTGTTATTTTGTATTATTTAATAGTTTTTATATTATTTAGTATCATGTAGTATTATTTGGTATTATTTAGTATTACTTATTATTTAATATAATGTATTATTTATGACTTAGAACTATTTGGCATTTTTATGTATTTAATATTATTTAATACTATTTAGTATTATGTAGGATTATTTGCTATCATTTGGTATTTTTTAATATTTTTTTAATATTTAATATCATTTAGTATTATTTGGTATTATTTAACATTGTTTGGTTTTATTTAGTGTTTTTTGTATTGCTTAGTATTATTTAATATAATTTACTATTAACTTTTTAGTATTTGGTATTATTTTTTTTTCTTTTGTATTATTTAATGTTTATTATTTTTATTTAATATAATTTAGTATTAAATGGTATTATTTGGTATTATTTAGTATTATTTAGTAAAATTTAACATTTTTTAGTTTGATTAAGTGTTATTTAGTATTGCTTAGTATTATTTAATATAATTTACTAATATTTACTTTTTAGTATTATTTGGTATTATTTTTTTCTTCTTGTGTATTATTGAATGTTATTTAATTTTATTTTGTATATTAAATGGTATTATTTGGTATTATTTGGTATTATTTGGTATTATTTGGTATTATTTAGTATTATTTAATATTATTTAATATTATTTAGCATTACTTAATATTTAGTATCATTTGGTATAATTTTTTATTATTTAGTATTATTTAGTATTATTTAATACAATTTACTATTATTTAATATTTAGTATTATTTGGTATTATTTTGTATTATTTGGTATTATTTGGTATTATTTAGTATTATTTAATTTTATTTAAACTTTAGTATTAATTGATATTATTTGGTATTATTTGGTGTTATTTAGTATTATTTAATATTATTTAATGTTACATAGCATTACTTAATATTTAGTATCATTTGGTATAATGTATTATTATTTAGTATTATTTAGTGTTATTTAATATTAATTATTTTATTTTGTATTGCTTAGTATTAATTAGTAGTATTTAATGTAATTTACTATAATGTATTATTTGGTATTTGGTATTATTTGGTATTATTTAGTATTATTTGGTATTATTTGGTATTATTTAGTATTTTTAATATTTAATATAATTTACTATTATTTATTATTTAGTATTATTTAATATTACTTAATAAAATATACTATTATTTAGTGATATTTAATATTATTTTCTATTAAATAATATTGAATACTATTTAGTATTATTTAATATT
This sequence comes from Marthasterias glacialis, assembly GCA_911728455.2. Classification (NCBI taxonomy): domain Eukaryota; kingdom Metazoa; phylum Echinodermata; class Asteroidea; order Forcipulatida; family Asteriidae; genus Marthasterias; species Marthasterias glacialis. The sequence continues at coordinate 170,664 of OU452232.1, forward strand.
ATTTGGTATTATTCAGTATTATTTAGTATTATTTATTTTTTAGTTTTATTTAGTATTAAGTATTGCTTAGTATTAATTAGTATTAATTATTATGATTTACTGTTATTTATTATTTAGTATACTTGGTATTATTTGGTATTATTTAGTATTATTTAATATAATTTACTATCATTTATTATTTAGTATTTAATATTTTCTAATATTATTTAGTATTATTAAATATTATATCATCTAGTATTACATGGTATTATTTAGTATTATGTAATTAGAATAATTTATAATCACTTAGTAATGTTGAATACTATTTAATAATATATATTTAATTTTATTAAGTATACTTAGTATATTTGGTATTATTTAGTATTTTTAATATTATTTAATATAATATACTATTATTTATTCTTTAGTATTATTTAGTATTATTTAATATTCCTTAATATAATATACTATTATTTAGTATTATTTAATATTATTTAATGTTTAATAATACTTAATATCATTTAGTATCATTTAGTATTACTTAGCATTAATTACTATCATTTAGTATTATCTAGTATAACTTGGTATTATTAAGTATTATTTAATATTATTTGGTATTTAGTATTATATAATATCGTTTAGTATTATTTAGTAATACTTAGCATTAATTAGTATTATACAGTATTATCTAGTATAACTTTGTATTTTTTAGTATTATTTAATATTATTTACATCATTTAGTATTATTTACTTTTATTTATTATTGAGTTTTATTTGGTCCTATTTGGTATTATTTCATATTATTTGGTATTATTTAGTATTATTTAATATTACTTAATATAATATACTATTATTTAGTATTATTTAATAATATTTACTATTTAATAATATTAAATGTCACTTAGTATCATGTATTATTACTGAGCATTAATTAGTATCATGTATTATTACTGAGCATTAATTAGTATTATATAGTATTACTAAGCATTAATTAGTATTATATAGTATTATCTAGTATAACTTGGTATTATTTAATATTAATTAGTACTGTTTAATATTATTTAAGTTTCTTTAGTAATATTAGTATTATTTGGTATTATCTAATGTTATTTAACATTATTGAGTGTTATTAATTATTACTTGATAGTATTAAGTAGTATTTAATATCATTTAATATTACTTAGTCTTATTTAGTATTATTTAATATTATTTAATAATCTATATTATTATATGTCATTTAGTATAGGCCTACTTAGTATTATTTGGTATCATTTAGTAATTTGTAATATTATTTAAAATATTTTACTATTTAATATTATTCAAGAGTAATTTGTTTTATTTAATATTATATAGTTTTATTTGTTATTTAGAATTGATTAATATTATTAAATATAATTTACTATTATTTATTAGTTAGTTTTATTTGGTTTTATTTAGTATTATTTAATATTATTCAAAATTAGTTAGTATTAATATTATTTAATATTCAGTATTATTTTGTATACTTTACTATAACTTAGTATTGGTTAGTATTATTTAATATTATTTAGTTTTATCTCGTATAACTTAATATTATTTAATATTATGTATTATTATTCAGTATTATTTTATATTTAGTATTATTTAGTATTTTTTGGTACTATGGTTTTATTTAGTATTAGTTATAATTATTTTGTGTTATTTAGTTTTATTTAATATTATTTAATATTATTTAGTATCATGCAGTATTATTTTGTATTATTTAGTATTCCTTATTATTTAATATAATTTATTATTATTTCTTATTTAGTGCTATTTGGCATTATTTTGTATTTTTTAATTTTATTTAATATTATTTAGTATTATGTAGTATTATTTGGTATCATTTAGTATTTTTTAATATTTATTATTATTTAGTATTATTTGGTATTATTTGATATTCTTTGGTTTTATTTAGAACTAATTAATATTATCTGGTGTTATTTAGTATTACTTAGTTACTTAGTATTATTTAGTTTAATTTAATATTATTTAGTTTAATTTAATATTATTTAGTTTAATTTAATACTATTTAGTATTATTTGGTATTTTTGGTTTTATTTTGTATTATTTAGTAGGCCTATTATTTAATATTATTTAATATAATTTACTATTATTTATTATTTAGTTTTATTTGGTATTATTTGGTATTATTTAGTATTAGGTAATTAGAATTATTTATGATCATTTAGTAATGTTTAATACTATTTAGTTTTATTTAATATTTTTTAGTAATACTTAATATTATTTAATAATATATATTATTTAGTATTATTTAGTAATATTTAGTATTATTTAGTATTATTTAGTATTATTTAATAATATTTGGTATTATTTAATATTATTTAATATTACTTAATATAAATTACTATTATTTAGTAGTATTTAATATTATTTAATATTTAATATGATTTAGAATCATTTGGTATTACTTAGCATTAATTACTATTATTTAGTATTATCTAGTATAACTTGGTATTATTTAGTGTTATTTAATATTATTTAGTATTTAATATTGATTGATATTTAGTGTTACTTAGTATTATTTAGTATTAGTTAACGTCGTTTAGTATTATTTAGTATTACTTAGCATTAATTAGTATTATATAGTATTATCTAGTATAACTTCGTATTATTTAGTATTAGTTAATATTATTAAGTACTGTTTAATACTATTCAATTTTCTTTAGAAATATTTAGTAGTATTTGGTATTATCTGGTAATATTTAGCTTTGTTTATTATTATCTAATGTTATTTAACATTATTGAGTGTTATTAAATATTACTTGGTACTATTTAGTAGTATTTAATATCATTTATTATTACTTAGTCTTATTTAGTATAATTTGGTATTATTCAGTATTATTTAGTATTATTTAGTATTATTTAATATTTTTAATGTTATTTAATTTTATTTAGTGTTATTTAGTATTACTTAGTATTATTTAGCATTATTCGGTATCATTTAATTTTATTAATTTATTAGTATTATTTAATAATATATAGTTTTACTTTGTATTATTTGGTATTTTTGTTTTTATTTGGTATTATTTAGTATTATGTTATTAATATTATTTTCTAATTATTTATTATTGTTTAAAATTAATTGGTATTTTTTTTAACATTATTTAATATTATTTAATAATATATATTATTTAATTTTATTTAGTATACTTAGTATTATTTGGTATTATTTAGTAATTTATAATATAATTTAAAATATTTTACTATTATTGATTATTAAGTTTATGTAGTATTTTTTACTATTCTTAGTATTTCTTAGTACTAGATTTGGTATTAATTACTAGTATTTGGTATTTAGTATTATTTAGTATTATTTAATATTATTCACAATTGATTAGTATTATTTAATATTATATAGTTTCATTTGATATTTAGAATATTAAATATTATTTAATATAATTTACTATTATTTGTTATAAGTTTTTTGGTATTATTTGGTTTTATTTAGTTTTATTTAATATTATTCAAAATTATTATTACTTAGCATTGTTTAATAATATTTAATATGATTTAGTGTTATTTAGTTTTATCTAGTATAACTTACTATTATTTAATATTATGTATTATTATCCAGTATTATTTAATATTATTTAGTATTATTTAGTATCATTTGGTACTATGGTATTATTTAGTATTAGGTAAAAGACTCACCAATACATGATGGGCTGCATGATCCTTCAGATACAATCCATTATCTGGTTTACATGGCAGTGTTGATATTAAGACTTGGAAGCAATGTGTTGTGTTTCCTTTACATCAACATTCCATTCATTGTGTAACATCAGGTTTATAAGGTGCACCTTCTCTTGTGACTGACCACTTATCTCACATCCTGAAAGAAATATCAATCTTATTTTAAAATCTCTTCAACCAGAAAGAAAAAAGAATTCTGATCAAAATAAGTCTTGGAGTTCTCTAAACCCAAGACTGAGAGTGAGTTAACCCTATCAGGACCGGGGGGGGGGGGGTGATACAATTTGCCCCCCTACCAATTTTTTTCCCGTAACTTTTTAACTCTTAGTCTGATCACCACGAAATTTTTTGACTTTTCCTAAAATATATCTAGGATCATATTATTGGCAAAAAATAATTGATACCAGGGGTTGGCTGTTGCCTTGGCGACCATTTGTTTGACCTTGGTTCACAAGATTTTACTGTTTTTTTTAGTGATGTTTAAAACTTTTTGGATATACTTTCCATTTATTTTAGATTTTTTTGCCAGAAAAGTGATAGTGGTGAGTCGCGTGATAGTCTGAGGTAGTTTTAGGAATTCAAAATGGCCGCCATTTTGGGGGGCCATCTTAGATTTTGTGTTTTCAGCCTGTAATTAGGGGTTCAAACTATAATTATCAAGTTTTTTAACAATGGAACATTTTCAACCTGCTAATTTCTTACTTTTCAAGAAATGTTCACATTTGTCAATCAAGCCTTTTTATTTCTCCCTGGGCCCTTGGCGGCGGCCATTTTGATTGTAAAGTGACAAAACGCAAAAAACATTTTTTTTCCCGAAAATGGGATAAATTAATGAATTATTATGCCCCCTAAAGATAACTCCAGTGACTAAATTAGGTTCAAATTATATTATCTTGTTAAAATGTACAAGTTTGCCAAGTTTCAAAATATTCGTGAAAAAAATACAGAAGTTGGCAAAAACAAGATTTTTTACCAACAATGGGCAAAAAAGTCAAAAACGCCCTCCGGTGACGATTTTTTAAAATTTTGTGACGTCATCATGTAGAACACGGTGAAATGAACATTTGTGGCAAGTTTCATCAAAATCGGTCGAACACTTCAGAAAATACGTGGGGGGGGGGCACTATGTGCCCATCCCCGGTCCCCGTAAAACCAAAAAAAGCTACAACTAATATTCTTTATCCCCTTTTTGGTACGGCCCTGGCAGGGGGAGGGTTTTTTCTGTGTACCCTTGCCGGGGTTGCTACCTTTCCGTTGGGTGGGTCTGCGTGTATTGACCTAAGATTGGGAACAGGTGTTGTCCCCTACTTGGTCCACAGAGCCGGCTGTGGCTGAGGGTGCCGGGAGGGGGACTGCTGACACGACGGCGGTTCGCCACCGGCAGAGACCCCAGGGAACTCGGTCTGTCCCAGAGGAGGGTTGTTTCCTCTGGTTACGCCAGCACCTTTCCACCCCCCCAAACTTCTTCATTATTACACACACTAAAAAACTTATGAAAAACTGCTTGAATAACTCTACGCTAATACTATTCTTCGTAACTTTTTTCTTAAAACTAGCACTTCTCAAAGCAACAAATAGGTAAAATACAACAAACGTAAACAAGCTCAATTTGAAAACGTATTCACCCAACTCTGCTGCTGAGAAAAGAGGGCGCAAACATGGCACGCATGTCGCAGGGCATCGTGGGTAGGATGTAGGAGGGCGCTATATTATTGTTAATCTCTGAAGCGGTAAATTCCTGTCGGAAAGGGAAATATGCAAATGTAGATTTGGCTCTACAAGTCAGTAGAGAGACGTAGACTTGTTAATTTTCTTTTCGTTATCGTACGATAGGTGCAGCATGCTTAAAAGAGCATGCCAATATTACGTAATGTGAATCCAGATTCTTCCTTTTAAACGTATTCAGCCCAATACGCACTCTCAACAGAACTACTTACCCCGCTTCCCAAACCCAACCTATCTCTTAGAAAGAAGAATAAAAAAAACACTTCCATTTGCGTGGAGCAAGGGTAGCATGACCTACAGCCAACATCCTGGTCACGTCCACGGTTCCTCTAAGAGTTAGGGGTTTTACATGGCCACCGAGCGCTGATAACTCAGCCTTGTGTAGGATGCCGAACAGTTGTTACACGTTTCCAGTGGTAACCGTACATGCATTATTATCATCAGATGACAAAAAGGCAAATTCCATGCCATGACAACCAAGCACACTTGTTGCTAACTATTGATACTTTTTTCTAGTGCTGCTAATAAGACAAACTGTTTTAGGTTGGAGCTGAGCAGGATCAGGAACTAATTGAAAGAACCATACATTTCATAATTGCCGCTAATAAGACAAACTGTGGTAGAGGGCTGAGCAGGATCATGAACTGCATGCAAGAACCACACATTTTATAAGTGCCGTTAAAAACACTAACTATGGTAGGTTGGGTCTGAGCAGGATCATGGTTTGTATGAAAGTGCCATACATTTTAAAAGTGCCACCAATAAGAATAACTATGGTAGGTTGTGGGCAGGTCAGAATCATGAACTTAATGACAGAATCATACAGTTTTGAAGTGCCGATAAAAAGACCAACTATGGTAGGTTGGGGGTTGAGCAGGATCATGAAATGAAAAAAAACCCATATATTTCATAATTGCGCTAATAAGACAAACTGTGGTAGGTTGGGGGCTGAGCAGCATCATGAACTGCATGAAAGAACCATACGTTTTATAAGTGCCGCTTAGAAGACTAACCGTGGTAGGTCTGGGGCTGAGCAGGATCACGAACTGCATAAACAAACCATACATTTTATAAATGCCGCTTATAAGACTTACTGTGGTAGGTTGGGGCTGAGCAGAATCATGAACTTCATGAAAGAGCCATACATTTTATAAGTGCCACTAATAAAACTAACTATGGTAAGTTGGGGGCTAGTCAGGATCATGAATTTAATGATAGAAACATACATTTGCCACTAAGAAGACTAACTATGATAGTCGGGGCTGAGCAGGATCATGAACTCAATGAAAGAAACATACATTTTGTAAGTGCCACTAATAACACTAACTGTGATAAGTTGGGCTGAGCCGGATCATTAACTGCACGAAGCAACCAGACATTTTATAAGTGCTGCTAATAAGACTGTCATGACATGACATGTTTACTCCTGCGACTTGTGCGAAGTCTAAGTGCCGGACGTGGCAAGTGACGTGGCAAGGTTACCACTGCCTTTCATTCACAAGTTCGTAAAGAAAGAAGAAAGTAAGAAGTCAGTTACGTTGAAAGTTTGTTCCCGATTCCGTTAGATTTTACTTCATTTTATATCCCAAGGTACGTTGATTCTTATATCGTATAGTTGTAGAATTGTTAGAGGGTTTGCTTTTGAGTTTATGTATTGTGTTACTCTTATTTACCGTCCGTTTTCGGAGAAAACCTTTCAAGATTGTATGTTCTAAACCTTGTTTACGTTATTGTACGTGGCTGAGTTAAGACAATGCTTCGCGATCGCTGTGTGCCACATCAAGTTGTTTGCCTCTTTTTACAGCCTTTTTGCGCTTTAGGGCCAACTTAGAGTTAATCATTATTTAGAATTATTATTACGGTAATCAATGTTGTTTCCAAGTCCAAGTTCGTTATATTTACTGACTATATTTGATAATTAAGACGGATTTGATCACGCACTATTTTCCTGTGTATTAATTTCCAATGTTCACAGTATTGCTACGAACGCGCACTCAAGTAGGGACGCGTATTGATATTTTCCGTGTAATTTGCCCCATTCATGTAGTGGGTTAGAGATGTATGATGTCATTGTTTAGTCCTCAATTCAGCCGGATCTATATTCTGTATTTCTTCTCGAGCTTATTCACGTTGTCAACACCCAGTTGTTTCCAAACATATTTTTATGAGAATTAATAGGAAGTGATGAGATGTAGGACATGGTTAATTGAGCATTTTTAGTTTGTTATATTTTCAATGTGAAACTTGCGAACGATTCGGGAATGCCTGGTTTAGAGTTCCATTATATTTAATCACTTTTCTTATTCGAGCTTAATTGTTTTACGTCTTGCATCAAGTACATGTTTTTAATGATCTGTTGTGTGAACCTGTTCTTATACTAGTTTATCTTCATTTCTTGCTTTCAGGAATCACACACAGTTGTTGAATAATAATTAACACTGCTACATCATAATAAATGAGAAGACAGTCATTGCAACAACGTGTCAGAACTTTGCGATCTTGTGACATCTTCAACAACTTCCGTGTACTACAATTTATGAAACTTTAGCTTACATCATGACAGACGTCAACAAGCGAAAGTTATCAAGACGGAACACCAAAGGCCAGTTGACCCGAACATTAACGACGATAAGCAACCTGGCACAAGATGAGGATTGTGACTTGGAAATGTTGCAAAAGTACATAACCAAAGCAGAACAACAGTTTGAAAAGATTGAGGAGAAACACTCTGAACTGATGGATGTCGTCGAAGAGCAAGAAGAGTTTGAGACTGAGGAAGAATGGATGGCGGACTGTGAAACAGAGTTCGTTGAGGTGTTAAAGCATGCTAGACGGGTCATTGACTGCCAGTCACAACCTTCTCTGGCCAACCAATCACTTCTCTCTCTGTCTGCGACCCCCCAATCGAACCCAAAGTCTACGGTTCCTACACAGCCTGTGAGCACAGGAACCGAGCCAACGTTATCCAGTCCAGTCATGCTAGCACCATCTCCGATACTACCAGCGGTTCCTACGCAGCCTGTGAGCACAGGAACCGAGCCAACGGTATCCAGTCCAGTCATGCTAGCACCATCTCCGACACAATCAGCGGTTCCTACGCAGCCTGTGAGCACAGGAACTATGTCATCGGTATCCAATCCTGTCTTGCCAGCACCAGCATCAGTAGCTTCGACGTTTCCTATACAGCCTGTGAGCACAGGAACTCTAACGTCCATACCCAATCCAGTCTCAACCATATTGTCAACAGTTCCTACACAGCCTGTGAGCACAGGAACTCTTACATCCGCATCCAGTCCAGCTTCAACCACTCCTGCTCCCGCTTCTCGCCCCTCTACTTCGTCCACTCCAAAGATGGCGAGAATGAAATTCCCAACATTCAGCGGGGACCTCAGAGATTACAAGCGGTTCAAAGAATTGTTCACCCATTGTGCTGGAGGCTTGACAGAGATAGAATGTTTCTATCAGCTGACAGAGTCCATGAGCAACGCCAGAGAACGTAGCAAGGTAAAAGGATGCATCAATGTAGAACGAGCCTGGCAGATACTGGATGAGTGCTACGGTGATCAGGACAAAATCGTAGACAGTTTGCTGAAAGATCTTGACAACCTGAAGCCATATGAGAATAAGGGCAAGACAAACCTCTTTGCCATGGATTGCTTTGTCCAAACCCTCCGCACCTTTGAGACTCGAGCAGAGACTGTCGGCCTATCTGGAGAACTAAACAGTAAAATTATGCTGAGCCAAATCAAACAGAAGCTATCTGAGGAGCATCGTATTGCCTACTACAAGAGCGTGAGAGATCATGGCACAGCTGATTCCCTGACTGGTCTGGTCAAGTGGCTGTATAGCCAGCTTTTACTACTGGAGAAAGCGAAGCCTACGGGAACGGATGTTCCATCGGTCCCGCCATCAACACAATACAAGGCATCCAAGTCATCGAATGCTGCCACAATGCACCAATCAAATAGGCAGAGTCAACCAGGCAGGGATAGGCGACCAGGGGTACTGAAGTGTGCGTTACACCCCAACACACACACACACTTCCTGAAAACTTGCAACAAGTTCAAGAACCTGCCACAGAAAGAGAAATTCGAGATAATGAAGAGGAACAGTATCTGCTACCGGTGTGGGCACAACAACTGCATCGCTGGAAAGCCCCCTTATGATCACAACTCCTGTCAATTTCTGGCCCCATGTCGGGTCCAGACATGTGGCAATGATCGTCATTTTGCCGCCATCTGCCCCACCATTTATGGCCAGAAAGGTAATAGTCCTCAAAACCAGTTGAGCAACAATGCTGACCCCCCTCGTCCAAACAGCGGTTCCGTCAACGTGACAACAATCACCACCAATGGGAAGGTTAAACTTCAAGGCACCCTGCCTACTGTTGTGGGGTATCTCCGTTGCGGAAACATCCGCCAACCTGTACGCATCTTGCTAGATGGTGGTAGCCAGGCAACACTCTTGAGAGAAGGGATCTTCCCACGAACAGATCAAGATCTGTACCAGGATCACGATCTGAGTCTTGTCGGCGGCAGCAGAATCACCAGAAAGTTGAGACTGTTGGACTGTCACATCGAAGACGTTGGAGGAAGGTGGTCGTGTCCATTGACCATTACTGAAATCAATCAGCCCTGTGGTGATGCCCCAATTGTATTTCCAGAACAGCTCCAGCAGTATGAGCATCTGAGGAATGTTGACATTCACATTGCTCCATCGCAGACTATTGACGTTCTCCTCGGCGTTGATAACACACACCTGATGATCTGGGAAAACTACATTCTTGGCGAAAAGTCTAATGAACCTGTAGCGGTCAAGTGCCCTTTTGGCTGGTTCATCCAAGGAGGGCGATCTGCTAGTTCTACTTCACTGTTGAACTACGTCAACGTGTCAGCCATCGGACCAATAGAAGAATTCATCGGTCTAGAGACGGTTGGCCTTGAACCAAAGAAGTGTAAATGCTCTTCCGATCTCCTGAACAAGGGTGCAACTGAGGCCATGCAGCAAAGCGTTACCCAACTTCCAGACGGTTCTTATGAGATTCAACTGCCGTGGAAAAAATCACCTGATGACTTACCTGACAACTACAACTATGCTGTCAAAAGATTGAAGAACCTAGAGAATCAGTTCAAGTACAGGCATGAAGAATGGGAAACGTACTGCAGGCAAATGAGAGACCAGTTGAAGAGAGGTGTTTCTCGCCATGTCACAGAAGAAGAGCTGCAACGAGACAGAGATACTGGCAAAAAGATGTGGTTTCTGCCGCACTTTGCCGTAACCAAAGATTCAAAAACAACTCCAGTACGAGTAGTATATGATGCGAAAGCGAGGTACCAAGGTCATTCACTCAACGATTATCTTGTGAAGGGTGAGAACATAAACTCTGATCTGTTCAGGGTTGCACTGCGGTTCCGAGAGAACGAGGTAGGCATAATAGCAGACATCAGCAAGATGTTCCAAGCTGTCAAAATCAAACCTAATGATGCCCGCTTTCACAGGTTTGTGTTTCGAGAGAACCCCAGTCATCCCATTCAAGTGTATGAGTTGACGACAATCACCTTTGGTGACAAACCGTCTCCAACTGCTGCCATTGTGACCCTGAGACACGTAGTAGCTGAGCATGCCTCAGATGATGAACAACTGAAAAGAGTGGTGACGGACCAGTTCTACATGGATGACCTAAACGAGTCCGTTATTGACGAGAAAGAGGGTCAAGAACTGAAGTCCAAACTCACAGAGACCCTGAAGAACGGCAACTTTGCCATTAGGAAGTGGCAATCGAACATCAAAGAAGTGTGCGACAAAACCGAAGATACCACATCTGCCACTGCTTTGGGCACCAAGTGGGACCTCTTGAAAGACACCTTGAAAGTTAAGGAGGTGAAGCCAATGCAGAATATCCCAACCAAACGTAGCATCCTAGGACAAACTGCATCCTACTATGATGTCTTTGGCATGTTGTCTGGGCTCCTTGTTCGACCTAAGATACTTTTACAGAAGTTATGGCAACTGAATCTTGACTGGGACACCCCACTCAATGATAAGGGTGAGCTCTGCGCCACATTGAAAGAGATCAACAAGGACCTTGAGGAGATGACCAACATCGAAATTCCGAGATGCCTGATTCCAGAGCCATACAAGGGCATGAGACCTTTTCCTGAAATTTCTCTACACGGTGCAAGTGATGCCTCTGAAGATGCAATGGGCATTGGAGTTTGGCTGAGATGGTCTCACCCTGAGAAAACTGAGGCACACCTGTCATTTGTGTGTGCACGAGCCAGGCTCACACCGCTGAAACAGTCAAGCATACCACGAAAGGAGCTCCAAGCGATCCTCCTACTGTCAAGGCTGATGCTTACTGTGAAGAACGCTCTCCGGTTCAACATAGCCTACTCAAAGATATGGACAGACAGCATGACTGCCATAAGCTGGCTGAGGGGACAATCGAAGTCTTTCCGCTCCTATGTTTCATATCGTGTTGGTGAAATCACAACAGAGTTCGATCCAGTCCATGACATCGCTTATGTGCCGTCAGACCAGAACGTCATTGACCTAGTCTCAAGAGGAGGAACTGCTGCTGACATGAGGCGAGTCATCGAGGGACCTGAGTACTTGAAGCTGCCACCCGCATCATGGCCAAAGACGCCAGAGAAAATTCCAGTGGACCCCGAAGATGGAGAGCAGAAAAAGTTCCACGTTCGAAATGCTAAGACACTCGCACTCCGAGTCAATGAAGTGCCGAACGCTCCGATTGTCGACGCCACAAAGTTCTCCAGCTGGTCCAAATTGAAGATGGTAACTGCCAGAGTGATATCCTTAAAGGAGATTCCCAAGATCCAATGGCTTAAACTGCTGACCCAACAGATTTCCCAGTGGCCTTCCTCAAAGCTTGTCAAGGATGCCGAGTTGTATTGGATTCGACAAGCACAAAGGGACATTGACTTCCAGGATCCTAACATCATGAAGCTTGACCCATTCCTAGACAAAAATGACCAAGTGTATCGTGTTGGCGGACGTGTAGGCAGCGCACCTTTGTCCCATGATGTGCGACACCCGTATCTTCTTCCCAAGAAAAGTCACATCAGCCTGTTAATTGTGCGTGACAGACACACACATGCTCTTCATGGGGGTCACCTGAGAACAGCAGCTGAGGTTAGGAAGAGGTACTGGATCGTCGGCGACATAAACATCTCAAAGCACGTAGTGCACCAGTGCATCACATGCAGGAAACACAGAGGCAAACCAATCCAGCAGAAAATGGCTGACTTGCCAGAGTTCAGAGTTACTCCTTGTTCGCCCCCGTTCCAGACAACATTGGTGGACTACCTCGGCCCTGTCAACGTAAAGTTGAACCGAAACACCACTACCAAGGGCTACTGTGCAGTCTTCACGTGTGCAGTGACGAGAGCTGTACACTTAACATGCGTTCAAGACCTGTCAACACAAGCGTTCCTACAGGCTCTGGAACGGTTTGTAAGCATCCGAGGAGCACCATCGATCTTAGTCAGCGACAATGGTACCTGTTTCAGGGGAGCCAACAACACCATCAACGAGTTGAATTTGAAGCTCAACCAGACTCAACTGAGGGCACATTGTCAACGGTACGATGTTCAGTGGAAATTTGGACCTCCTGGAGGACCTCATCATCAGGGAGCTGTTGAACGCATGGTCCAAGAAGTCAAGAAAGGGATGAGGCATCTGGTGAAAGCAGACCGTCTGATGTTTGCCGAATGGGAAACCGTGTTCTGCCAGATATCTGGTCTTATCAACAGTCGACCCATAACTGCCAAGTCATCATCACCACTGGACCATCCACCCTTGACTCCAAATCACTTCTTGATTGGGAGAGGAGACCTGCCGTGCCCAGAAGTCCCGTGTGAAGAGTACGTGGGAAACTTGCGGAAGCGTAGAGAGATCTGCAATGCTATGGTTGACGGGTTTTGGCAGCGCTGGATGGAATGCATTCATAAGCTCTCACCACGCCAGAAGTGGCAACAGTCAGCAGAAAACCTACAGGAGGGGGACATCGTGCTCGTCATTGGTGAGGACAGGAAGCGTGGCGCATGGAAGATGGCTGAAGTTGTGAATACCTTTCCAGGGAAAGACGACCTTGTGAGAGTTGTTGAGGTCAGGTCTGCCGATGGTACTAAGATTAAGAGGCCGGTGACGAAGCTCATTCTTCTCATGAAAAAGTCAGAACGTTCAGACATTGCACAGTAATTTGAACAGTAGTTCATAGTTAGTTACTTAGCGTTTTGAAGTTTAATTTTCTTTTTTGTGACATTCCGTCACTTTTGGGGGGATGGGATGTCATGACATGACATGTTTACTCCTGCGACTTGTGCGAAGTCTAAGTGCCGGACGTGGCAAGTGACGTGGCAAGGTTACCACTGCCTTTCATTCACAAGTTCGTAAAGAAAGAAGAAAGTAAGAAGTCAGTTACGTTGAAAGTTTGTTCCCGATTCCGTTAGATTTTACTTCATTTTATATCCCAAGGTACGTTGATTCTTATATCGTATAGTTGTAGAATTGTTAGAGGGTTTGCTTTTGAGTTTATGTATTGTGTTACTCTTATTTACCGTCCGTTTTCGGAGAAAACCTTTCAAGATTGTATGTTCTAAACCTTGTTTACGTTATTGTACGTGGCTGAGTTAAGACAATGCTTCGCGATCGCTGTGTGCCACATCAAGTTGTTTGCCTCTTTTTACAGCCTTTTTGCGCTTTAGGGCCAACTTAGAGTTAATCATTATTTAGAATTATTATTACGGTAATCAATGTTGTTTCCAAGTCCAAGTTCGTTATATTTACTGACTATATTTGATAATTAAGACGGATTTGATCACGCACTATTTTCCTGTGTATTAATTTCCAATGTTCACAGTATTGCTACGAACGCGCACTCAAGTAGGGACGCGTATTGATATTTTCCGTGTAATTTGCCCCATTCATGTAGTGGGTTAGAGATGTATGATGTCATTGTTTAGTCCTCAATTCAGCCGGATCTATATTCTGTATTTCTTCTCGAGCTTATTCACGTTGTCAACACCCAGTTGTTTCCAAACATATTTTTATGAGAATTAATAGGAAGTGATGAGATGTAGGACATGGTTAATTGAGCATTTTTAGTTTGTTATATTTTCAATGTGAAACTTGCGAACGATTCGGGAATGCCTGGTTTAGAGTTCCATTATATTTAATCACTTTTCTTATTCGAGCTTAATTGTTTTACGTCTTGCATCAAGTACATGTTTTTAATGATCTGTTGTGTGAACCTGTTCTTATACTAGTTTATCTTCATTTCTTGCTTTCAGGAATCACACACAGTTGTTGAATAATAATTAACACTGCTACATCATAATAAATGAGAAGACAGTCATTGCAACAACGTGTCAGAACTTTGCGATCTTGTGACAAAGACGAACTATGGTAGGTTGGGGGCTGAGCAGGATTATGAACTGAATGACAGAACCATACATTTTGTAAGCGCCGCTAATAAGACTAATCTTGGTAGGTTGGGGCTGATCAGTACCATGAACTGAATGACAGAACTATATGTTTTATTAGTGCCGCTAATAAGACAAACTGTGGCAGGTTGGGGCTGAGCAGGATCATGAACTGCATGAAAGAGCTATACACTTTATAATTGCCGCTAATAAGATTAATTGTGGTAGGTTGGGGGCTGAGCAGGCTCATGAAGTGAATGACAGAACCATATATTTTATAAGTGCCACTAATAACACTAACTGTGGTACACTTGCACTGAGCAGGATCACAAACTGAATGACAGAACCATACCTTTTATGAGTGCTGCTAATAGGACTTACTGTGGTAGGTTGGGGCTTAGCAGGATCATGAACTGCATAAACATACAATACATTTTATAAGTGCCACTATTAAAAATAACTGTGGCAGGTTGGGGCTGAGCAGGATCATGAACTGCATGAAGCATCCATAAATTTTATAAGTACCGCTAATCTGATTACCTATGGTAGGTTGGGGGCTGAGCAGGATCATGAACTCAATGACAGAACCATACATTTTATAAGCACCCGTAGTAATACTAAACTTGGTATGTTGGGGCTGATCAGGACTATGAACTGAATGACAGAACTATACATTTCATGAGTGCCTCTAATAAGACTTACTGTGGTAGGTTGGGGCTTAACAGGATTATGAACTGAATGAAAGAACCTTATATTTTATAAGTGCCGCTAATAAGACAAACTGTGGTAGGTTGGGGGCTAGTCAGGATCATGAACTTAATGACAGAATCATACATTTTACAAGTGCCGCTAGTAAGACAAACTGTGGTAGATTGGAGCTGAGCAGGATCATGAACTGCATAAACAAACCGTACATTTTACAATTGCCGCTAATAAGACTAACTATAGGTGGGGCTCAGCAGGATCATTAACTGCATGAAAGAGCCATACATTTTACAAGTGCCGCTAATAAGACTAACTATGGTAGGTCGGGGGCTAGTCAGGATCATGAGCTTAATGACAGAATCACACATTTTATAAGTGCCACTAATATGACAAACTGTGGTAGAGTGGGGCTGAGCAGGATCATGAACTGCATGAAGCATCCATAAATTTTATAAGTACCGCTAATCTGATTACCTATGGTAGGTTGGGGGCTGAGCAGGATCATGAACTCAATGACAGAACCATACATTTTATAAGCACCCCTAGTAATACTAAACTTGGTATGTTCGGGCTGATCAGGACTATGAACTGAATGACAGAACTATACATTTCATGAGTGCCTCTAATAAGACTTTCTGTGGTAGGTTGGGGCTTAACAGGATTATGAACTGAATGAAAGAACCTTATATTTTATAAGTGCCGCTAATAAGACAAACTGTGGTAGGTTGGGGGCTAGTCAGGATCATGAACTTAATGACAGAATCATACATTTTACAAGTGCCCCTAGTAAGACAAACTGTGGTAGATTGGAGCTGAGCAGGATCATGAACTGCATAAACAAACTGTACATTTTACAATTGCCGCTAATAAGACTAACTATAGGTGGGGCTCAGCAGGATCATTAACTGCATGAAAGAGCCATACATTTTACAAGTGCCGCTAATAAGACTAACTATGGTAGGTCGGGGGCTAGTCAGGATCATGAGCTTAATGACAGAATCACACATTTTATAAGTGCCACTAATATGACAAACTGTGGTAGAGTGGGGCTGAGCAGGATCATGAACTGCATGAAAGAACTACACATTTTATAAGTGCCGCTAATAAGACTAACTATGATAGGTTGAGGGCTAGTCAGGATCATGAACTTAATGACAGAGCCATACATTTTACAAGTGCCGCTAGTAAGGCTAACTGTGGTAGGTTGGGGGCTTGTCAGGATCATGAACTGATTGAAAGCACCATAAATTTTATAAGTGCCACTAATAACACTAACTGTGATAAGTTGGGCTGAGCCGGATCATTAACTGCACGAAGCAACCAGGCATTTTATAAGTGCTGCTAATAAGACGAACTATGGTAGGTTGGGGGCTGAGCAGGATTATGAACTGAATGACAGAACCATACATTTTGTAAGTGCCGCTAATAAGACTAATCTTGGTAGGTTGGGGCTGATCAGTACCATGAACTGAATGACAGAACTATATGTTTTATTAGTGCCGCTAATAAGACAAACTGTGGCAGGTTGGGGCTGAGCAGGATCATGAACTGCATGAAAGAGCTATACACTTTATAATTGCCGCTAATAAGACTAATTGTGGTAGGTTGGGGGCTGAGCAGGCTCATGAAGTGAATGACAGAACCATATATTTTATAAGTGCCACTAATAACACTAACTGTGGTACACTTGCGCTGAGCAGGATCACAAACTGAATGACAGAACCATACCTTTTATGAGTGCTGCTAATAGGACTTACTGTGGTAGGTTGGGGCTTAGCAGGATCATGAACTGCATAAACATACAATACATTTTATAAGTGCCACTATTAAAAATAACTGTGGCAGGTTGGGGCTGAGCAGGATCATGAACTGCATGAAGCATCCATAAATTTTATAAGTACCGCTAATCTGATTACCTATGGTAGGTTGGGGGCTGAGCAGGATCATGAACTGCATGAAAGAACCACACATTTTATAAGTGCCGCTAATAAGACTAACTATGGTAGGTTGAGGGCTAGTCAGGATCATGAACTTAATGACAGAGCCATACATTTTACAAGTGCCGCTAGTAAGGCTAACTGTGGTAGGTTGGGGGCTTGTCAGGATCATGAACTGATTGAAAGCACCATAAATTTTATAAGTGCCACTAAGAAGACTAACTGTGATAGGTTGGGGCTGAGCAGGATCATGAACTGCATGAATGAGCCATACATTTTATAAGTGCCACTACTAAGACTAACTGTGGTAGGTTGGGGCTGAGCAGGATCATTAGCTGCATGAAAGAAAGATGATTTTTAGCCCACTATCAAAATTGCTGTCAGAACCGCCATTTAAAAAATAACCAATTTGGAGGACCGAAAATTACTGTGACTACAATTAAATGCATTTTTTTTCATTGTAAATACTTGGAGAAGCTAGTGGGCGATTTTCAAGCAATTCTGTTGAGTCTTTGTCTTAATTTTGACAATTTTATAACTGATTCATAAAAAATCTGCTTTGCCACACTTTTCATATATATCACAGACTGATGTATAACCAGTGAAAAAATTGCAGTGAAAAAAAGGATTGCAATGTAAAGGTTAGTCGTATTCGTCAATATTACCATTGCTTTGAATAAAGACGAGTGCTGCAAATAGGCTACTATCCAGCGGACATAATATTATATTTTCTGTGTAAAAAGTGATGTGGTCTCGACAGGTCTCGAGGGTAAAACACGAGACATTTGCATCCAAGACCGAGACCGAGACCGAGACCGAGGCCAGCCCACCCAAGACCAAGACCAACCCTTCCGAGACCGAGACTTTCATTGGCCGAGATCGAGACCGAGATCGCAAAAAAAGGTCTCGAGGCGGTCTCGAGACCGAGTCTAGGTCTCGAGACCTACAACACTGGTAGAATCCAATATAAACATTGGCTTAGATTTGAACCCATGACATTACAATGTAATAAACAGCCTAGACTGGTCAGGGAATGATTTAAAGGTGGAAAAGCTTGTAAACACTGACTGTTACAAGTGAGAAGCAAATAAAGAAATTGAGCAGTGACAGTTATTTGTGTTACATTCTGCTATATTTCAGAAAACATTCACTGCTGTGTCAATTCCTCTCACCTTCCAATCTAGAGTCAATAATCTTTTTCAAGTTACGATTTTTACTTGATGTGCCTCACTGTTGTAACATTGTTTAATTAACATTTTACACCATTCAATACGTGTTAAGGTATACTATAATATTGGTGAAGGCCTATCGTCTTTACATTCATTGGTAACCCATGTAAACTGCAAACAGTCAGTAAAACAAAATGACTTAGGATTTGAAACTTTTCAGACAGAGAAAGGAAAAACAAATATTAAGAAAAAAATTGCCAAGGCATAAATTGTTCAAGAAAACTAAGGCCTATAATTAAGAAATTTTGTTTTAAGAATGGTTTCAGATTAAAAATTTTGTAATTTAATTGTAACTGATTGGTAGAGCTCTTAAACCAATAAAAAATAGAATATTCTAATGTAGTAGTAAATATTGTGGTATGACTAAGTAGACAGTGTACTGTATTCAAAATTTCAGAGGCTAAGGCAATAAGGTGTCGGTTCGAGTCCATTCCATGCCTCCAGTCACAGATGCAACTGGCTATTGAAAACAAAATTGGAAAAATCTTACGCTAAACAAATGCATGTCCAAATTTTCCACAGTGTCTGGACTTTGGGAAAGGTGACTCGAGTATCAGCACTGCACTCAGTGTGAAACCCGCTAGTGGTGGTGGGACCAGGGACTGAGTAAATGGGAGGAGAAAATTCAATAAATAAAATGATGAAATTATAACATTGCTCTTATTATGTCCAGCAATGTTGATAATAAACAACTTTCAAACTGGAAATATTTGTTGAACACAGACTGTTAAAGGTGAGATGTAAAAACTAACGTTTTTATGACTGTTTGCAAACAGTACACAGTGCTTTTCCGCCTTTTCACATCTCTAAAATCAGTCTTCGATTCTATTTTGTAATAAAGTTTAGAATTTGTTTGTCTATTCAAAACTAATTTGAAATTTTTCATATTTCGTTAACGAGATATGGCTTACGGGTCGAATTATTCAAAAGTGAATGACATGATCATGCAATGACGTCATCATGACATTACCTTAATTTTTACCCGTGACATATCTCGGTCAACCTACATACCAAGTTTGAACTCAATAAGACTTATGGTTCTCGAAATATGGACCTTTGAAATATGTGCTTTATGATGCAGTCAAAAATGACATATGCAAAGTCTATGGCATTTTGGGTAAAACAAAAAGAAGAACCTAACTGGAAAAGATATAAGCAATTACATGAATATTCAAAAATGTTCTAGCAAATCCAGCGATTACGTCCTCATGACGTCACCAACCCACCAAGTTTAAAAATAAATGGACTTTCCCTTATGTGACCTACCAAAGTCATTACAAAAAGAACTTTGAATTTTGAATATTCTGATAATGAGGTATGGCCTGGAGGTCTAGAAATTAAAAAATACATGAAAAACATTACTAATGACATCATTGTGATGTCATGTCAATTTTTGTCTACAACACATTACTGTCTACTAACATACATGTACTAAGTTTGACCTTAATCACACTTAAGGTTCTCTAGATATATGACTTTTAATAATACAGCTTCATGATGACGTCATATGACTAATGATGACGTCATCATAATATCATTGCAGGAAACACATTTTCTTGCAAAGTACTTCATATCTATGAATTTGAGATTGATATAACCTTGAATAGACAAAAAATGTACTTCTAAAAAGGAATAGAAGCAAAATATTAGTATTGGTAAACTCAAAAAAAAAAAAAAAATGACGTCATTATGATGTCATTTTAGATTTCACTTAACAAGGTCATAATGCATCTACCCACCAAGTTTCAAGATGTTCAGACATTTCCTAATGTGTTTTTTCTAAATCGCATTTTTGATAATGTCATCATGATGTCATACACTTTTTAATTTCTTATGCAATTATGTTCGATTTACCAAACCTAATGAGGTCATCATGACTTCACCTCAATTTCTACCTAAAACACATCCCGGTCTACCTTCATACCAAGTTTGAACCCAATATGACTTATGGTATTCTAATTATGCAGCTTTGAAATATGCACCTTTATGGTGACGTCACGTGACCCCTGATGACTTCATGATGGCGTCACTCTTCGCAGCCAATCTTTGCTCTCAGAACTATGCCTATGCTAATTTTGAATGGTGTGTGACAAAGATTTATGCCTAAAGTTACGTGAAACAGCTGACCTGTACAAAGTCTATGGGAATTTAGTGGGAAAAAAAAGAAAGAAAAAAAATCTGAACAAAAAGAAAGGCTTTTCCGCAACTTTGCAGAAAAGTAAATAAAATCGAGTAACAGCTGATAGTTGTGTAACATTTTCTATGCTATACAAGAGAATACATTCACTGCTGGTGACCCAGCAGGATTGATTCTTTTGGCCCCCCAAAAATGTTCTGTTTCCGATTACATGCCATTTCAAAATAGGGTCGATAGGTAGAAAGAAAAAAAATTTTTACAGTTTTTTTTTGTTGGTAATATTGATTTAAAATACAATACCATACAATAGGTTAATGCCTTATTTATTTATTTAACCCCCTATACTAAAGTAAATGCACCGTGTAATTCCTGTTCAGGCCGCCACTAAGTAAAAGAGGAAGTTGGGGAAAAACGCAAGGCAAAATCTAGATTATTCCATTTCAGCATGAGGCAAAGCGATACAAGCCGAGTAAAATGGAAAAGCCAGATTTCATCGAGTGATATTCAGTGACAATGCCCGAACGAAATGCATTCCATATTGTTTATATAACTCACAAATACATGTACATCCTTGTCTTTTGAATTTTGTTCACAATAAACACAAAATAGACACGGAAAATCGTTCACTCACGTTCTGAAAATTCATTAAAAACCTTCTGCAGAACGTGGACAGGAGACCGATTGCGCGACCTACGTCATGTGACCCCTGTTGGGTTAAAAATGTAAACACACACGTAATCCTCCATAGAAAAGGGTGGTACAGTACACGATGATTAATGCATTTAGTTAATGCGATCGAGGCTTTTCTTGCTCGAAATATGTGAAACATATTCCAGAGTTTGTACCAAAGACCTTCAAGTGGCTGAATAAAGCCAGTAAGGACAGTTCCAGCAAGTCTTGAAAATTGTAAAAGTACCGTATAAATGTGCACGATGTGTACAGCGCGCGACAGAACGTTAGGCCAGACGACCGCTATCACCACACACTTTTCAACACAAAAATTTCAAAGTTTTGAAGCTGAAATCCTCCAAAGAAATTGCTTTCCAAAACTGTGTGATTCCTTTGCCTATTTGAAATTCTGCAAGGCTAGGTATTAATGCTCACTTTTCCAACATTGTTTATCCTTTTTTACAGTGATTTAGGCCAACATTACAAACAAAATAACAGATGGTTGGCTACATAATAGTCGTCCGACGCCGGTAGTGCATGGGTTAAAAAACCTCTTTTCAGAAGAAAACAGTTAAAAAATGAAACAGAGATGTGATTTAAATGAATGCCACACCATACTACTTTAAATAAAGGGGCTGATTAACTAATTCATCGCTTAACGAAAGTATAATCGACTGTTTTCGAACTGACTCTGTGTCACGGCCTATCTCTTTACACATATTTTTTCACCAGCTGTATGACGCCATACCCGATAGGGGGTCACATGACCGCATGTAAGCATTGTCGCGCAATCGGTCTTTTCCACATAGACAGCAGCCTTGTCTGCCACTACACGAACTTGCCTCCTTTGATCAACGAGCGGGGTCCGATTATTCTTAAAACGATGCTGCAAAGATAACACGTGATGCGTGCTCCACACACGAAGCACGCACAACAACAGTGCGCCCTGGATTTGATTGGAAGTGCAGTTCGCTCACACAGTGGGCATTGATCATCAACTGCATGTCCAAATCTTTCAGGCGTTCAAGTGCTGATGTCATTGTAAAACTGAAAGACCTGACGCAAGTAACCCCAGCTTGCGCACCGAGCTTCCAGTGTGCATTTTAAAAATTATTTTTTTTCTGATGGCTATTTTTATTCAGAAATAAACCATTGCAATGTTTCAGGTATGTTGTCTATCCTTTATTTGTTCATGTTGTTGCTTGATGATGTCATAGAATTCAGTACAGGGTCCAAAAAAGACTGAATGTGATTGTAATAAATGTTATTTGGCAAAGAAACTTTGCCACACGCAGAGTGAATGAGCGGGGCTCATCGTAGCGTCTAGTGTGTCACTCTCGGTCGCAGCACAGTACAAAGTAACGCTACGGACCGGGAGCTAGAGTCATTTTAAGGCTTGGGTTGATGTTTTACTGACTATGGTGTCAAAGCACGAACTATGATGACTCTCCATTTTATGTATTTATTTATTTTATTTATATATTTTTTTCATTTTAATTAATCATTATTTTAAGCCGCCGAAAAAGGATAAAGTCTAATAAAAAGTTTAGGGTCACGCCGTAAAATTAGGGTCGGTCGGGTAACCGGAAACAGAACACTTTTTTGGGGGGCCTTATAATAATAATAAAACACAGTTCTAATATAGCCCTTTATCACACCCGATTGGCATCTCAAAGTGCTCAGTATTGTTTCCTGCAAGGTATGTGGAGTTACGTTTGAGACCTGTCCCTTTACATAGCACCATGAACAGTTTACAAGGTGCTGTGGCACAGTCTGCAGCTGATCAGACCAGGAACACCAAGGTGAACCCCTCCTCTTGGCAATAAGTGCACTGGGTTCTTTTATGTGCATTACACAACACCCGGGACCTACAGCTTTACGCCCCATCCAAAGGTCGCAGTAATAATGGTTTAGTGTCCTGCTAAAGGACACAAGTGTAAAGACCAGGACTTGAACCCACACTCTGCTGATCAGAAACACAAGAGATTGAGTCCGCTGTTCTTATCACTCAGCCAAAGTATGCCATGCATAGGCAATATTATAAAATTTAAAATTTGTAAACAATTTAACTGACATTTTACACTGTTCATTATGTTGAGTTAAGTTATCGTACAACATTGTTGTTCAATGTTTATGTTTCATTTTATTTCATTGGTAAGTGTTGTCATAGCAAGCACAAATTTTCAGTGAAATGTATTGACAAAATGTCTTGAAAAGACAGCTTTACATACTACTTGTAACCATATTGATGAATTGCTATCAATAAGATGTTAAATTATTGTTGTTATGTATTGTTGTAGAAAGAGGAAAGAAATAAAAGATGATTTATTACTTGCAGGCTACGGGTAATACTTCATTCTTGACAAAAAAGTTCCTGGTAATGAAAGATACTCAATACTCAGCAGTAATTGTTTGTGTTAAACTTAATATGGAATTATTGACAATATGCCGGACATGCCTACTGTAATTCCCATGGGGGCAAACTGATTGGATTTTACTACACACATTATTTTTTCTTTCAAATATTTCACTGGATAGCTTCAAGGGTGTGCACAACATTGGGGAAGATTGACAAACAAAATGTTTGGAGATGTGCACATTACTTACATTGAATAAAAATGGTCATGGCTGAAAACATCACTTGAAATATTTTTGCATGAAATGCTAGTTTTTAAAAAATGAGTAAAACAATAAGTTTTAATCTCATCAGACCAAAACTTGACGTCCGCAAACATTGAAAACATTCACTATATTCTTGTACCTCCCATGACTGATTTGGCCTAAATTTTCACAGGGTGTTATTTCTTGTATTATGTTGGGTCACATAAAGTGTGAATAATGGTCTTTGACTATTGTACATGTGATTTAGTGGGATAAGAACTTAATACAATGTGTCACTAGCCTTTGGACAAAATATCAAGAGCTCATTGGTATGTCTGAATTATTAAATCACTAAATAAGTGATCTTTCTACCTTACATGCAATTTCATGTTTATTGTAGAGAACTTAATTTAGATTGGGCATTCAGCCTGTCTACGTGGGTCCTATTGATGGTTAGGATTATCCTTGTAAATGACACCAATATTCAACTAACTGACTCACTCTGAAGAGCTGAGTGCCTTCTTGATGAAAGGGTCAATAAGTTAGTTTCTCAAATATACCAAATTCAAAAATTTTGATAAAATGATAACTCTTTAGCAATAGCGCACAATCAAGCATACTAATTCACTCCTTAAACGCGCCAAAGAAATTCAAAGATTTTCAACTGTACACAGAAACCTTAGATAGCTTTTGTTGTAATAATTTTCATGTGTTACAACTTTCGTTTGTGTAGAGGTACATGATTTGCACAGTTGTTTTGTGTACTTTCCCAAAATGAATCTTAGAGGTCTGAAACTTATCACAAAACAACTAAGATTAGATAACAATGTTTATGTACGAGGTAATTGTTTATGACATGGAAAGTTGTCCTCAGAGGTTTAGTCAACTATCTGTTTTCTCAACAGAATCAAAATATATAAGAAGTGAGCAATAATAATCACAACATACCTTTGACAATATAAATAGCAATGCCTCTATTATCTTCTTTACTTAAAATTGTCCATAAAATCCTTTTAAATCATGTTATTCCATCAGTAAAAACACTTCCAAGTTCGCCGTGAAAACAAGCATGGTCTTCAATACTGTGTACACTGCGCATGAAATACACTGTACATAAAAAGACAACTAGACCTATTCATTTTGGGGGTTTGCGATCTTGGGATCGCACTCTATTTAGGGCTCTTTGGTACGTTTCAATTGCATTGGTAAAACTCCAGTTGCAACTTGTCAAACTTTGAGGGTGGTTTCAGGCAGTCGTAGAAGTAACAGGCAGGGCGATTGCGGGCGGTTTGAGGGCTAAAGGGTTAATGATTCAAGATACTTACATGTTTTTTTCTTGTGATTGACTGACAAACAGAACCTGGAGGAAGACTGAGTTGAGATCCAAACCACACCCTCATTGGTTCCCAACAGATAAATGAAGTTTGTACTAGAAGACTGTAGATCAATGGATCCATCTGATGATCAAATCCCTCTAAAAGTTCATCTCCAAGAAAGTTCTTTCAAGTTGTCTCTTGCTCATAACAAACTGTTGACTCATCAGGTAGAACCAACATCCTTCTGTACAAAAATGTAAACAGTTTGAGAACAAACGATTATTATTTGCACGTTTTAGTCAGAGTAAATCTTAGTATCATGAAGATTGTGCAATTAAAATCCTCTTCCTTACTGAGGATTTCTTCATTTAATAAGCTGTAATTCTGCTACACCTTTATCTTAACTCTTTAACTCCAGATTTTTTGCACGTATGGACAGAATTTTTTTTTTTCATTTGATACTGTAAAAAAATCGAGGCCATAAATGGCTTTGCCAACCATTTGAGTTGTGCACCTGCAGCCATAAATGGACTTAAGGGAGTGAAAGACTTAAGGGGAAAAACATTACATGCTGCACTGAATAATATTTAAATATGCTTTTGGGACTAGCTTTCAGCTCAGTGTTTCGTGGCTTCAGGCTTCAATCTAAGTCATGAGGCAGGGAGGGGGCATTAGGGGTAAGCAGAGAGGCCAGTATGAATCCTGTAACAGACTGATTGCGAGACCTGTGTCAAGTGACCTATTGTGGGTATTAAATGTAAACAAACACAACGCCCTCCATAGGAAAGTGCGGTACGGTACATGATAATTGCTGCATATGTTTATTCGATCAAGGCTTTTTCTCAAAATCTGCAAAAGATATTCCAGGGTTTATACCAGAGACCTTTGAGTAACTAAATAAAGCCAGTAAGGACAGTTCCAGCAAGTCTTGGAAATTGTACAAGTAAAAGATAAATGTGCAGGATGTGTACTAGTGCACGATGGAACGTTTAAGGCCAGACGACCGCAATCACACACATTTCAACACAAGAACTTGAAAGTTTTGAAGCTGAATCATTCACAGAAATTTGTAGTCCAAAATTGTGTAATTCCTTTGCCTGTTTGAAATTTTGCAAGGCTAGGTTTAAATGCTCACTTTTCCCACCGTTCTTTACCCTTTTTGTACAGTGATTTAGGCCTACATTACAAACAAAAAAACAGGCGATGACTACATAGTCTTCCGATGCCGGTAGTGCATAACTCAAAATAAACCTCTTTTGTAGTAGAATACATTGGTAGTTTATGAAACACTAATGTGATTAATATCATTATCACAACATATAACTAACTAGGAAGGCCTGAGTGCAACTGAATAGACTACCGTATGGCGCTGGTCACTTTGCAGCCAACATTGAAAAATGAGGCATCCTGGATAGCAACCTCTGTCCCCGCGGACAAGTTCAGACCCACAAACTTGTCATGACTGAGTGTGCTGTGACAGGACTAAGCCTGTGCCGGTTACACGGTTACAAGGTTAACCGATGGTTACACGGTTAACCGACGGTTACACAGTTACACGGTTAACCGATGGTTACACGGTTATACGGTTAACCGACCAACTGTCTGGTTACACAGTTACATTTTTACGGTTTGGATAAACTGCACTAAAAAGTGCCTTGAAATTCACGACACATTGCGATCACAATGTACGCAATGCAGAATTTAATATCCATGCGTCATGTAAGCATTCAAAATGTTTCCAATAATTTACAGGCTGATAGTCTTCGTTTTCTCGCTGTTTTGCGTGTAACATTTGGTATAAAAAACATTGAACGCAAGAGGGCGCTTTCAACACAACGCGATTCAATGGGAGAGTGCGCCCTCTATTGTTGAAGTATACCAGTGCATTATGACAAAACGCCTTTACCTAACAATAGACATGCTCGGGACCTGGCTGGTGCACAAACTGCTAGATGTTTACAAAGCATTGTTATCGCTCCTGCCACGCGAAAACTGTCAAAAGCGTGGTCAGTGGAGCAAGTTCCCTGGCAATTGCAGCATGTTTACGAAAAACTACACAATATGTAGGCTTTATTTAGCTAAAATTATAACATTTACGATACCCTGGACGAATGGAAAGAGTATTAAACAGTAAAATGTAAGATCTGTTTCTTCTTGTTTTTGTTTTTTGTTTTTTAGGGGTGATTGCTTAAAGTCAAAGGGCTGTGATGAAGTTGCAATGTTTTGACTACAAGTGCCATCGACGTGCATACGTGTGTTTTTAACTCTAAATTTTGTTTCTTCAACAGTCAGTTACACGGGTAACTGACCGTTTCGGAAACGGTTACATGGTTACAAAAATAACCGTAAATGCACAGCCTTAGCTTAGACAGGACCCCCCTGTCCACTCTCCCACACAGAAGATCCACAACTGGTGACATACCTTACTAACTGCCAATTTTAACAGCCGTACAGGTAGTTGACATACGAAAAAAGAAGAGAAGAAGAAGAACATATAACTTTATTAAAATGGCTTAGTAACTGTGCTATTAATACCAAAATCCGACTTTTGGTGTGACTCTGTCGGGTCACGGCATGTATTTGCACGTAGTTTGCCATCAGCTCAGATGACCTAGTACCCACAATAGGTCATGTGATGACATGTAAACATTGGTCCCACAACTTGTCTATTAGGAGAGAGTCAATCAATAATATAACAACTGCACAGGGGACAAACAAAATTAATCTGCATTTTTACCCTAAAACAATGAACTCAGTGCTTTCCAGAGTTCTGCAGAAGAAGAACAAATCTAGAGAAGCTGTCTCACCACTAGACTACTGAGGGTGCCCGGTGATAACAAGCCAGCTAAAGGGTCACAGAAAAAACTGAATGAATGTTGAATAAACCCCACCCCCACCCCCAACCAATGACCACTGAGCATGCCTGGTGACATCAAGCCCATCAGAGGGAAGAGAAACAATTAAATGAATGTTGAATGAACCCCCATCCCCACCCCCACTCAATGACTAGCAAGCATGCTCGGTGACAACAAGCCCATCAGAGGTTATAGAAACAATTAAATTAATGTTGAATGAACCCCCACCTCCACCCCCACTCAAGAGCAGATGTCATTACTACTATGCCCGGTGACATCAAGCCCATTTGCGGGTAGAGAAACAATTGAATGAATGTTGAATGAACCCCCACCCCCATTGAAGAGCAGATATCATTACTACTAGGCCAACGAGCATGCGCGGAGAAAACAAGCCAGTTAGAATCCTACATGTTTAGTTTATGGTCCATCAATATACCGATAAAACTCAAATACTTGATACTATTTTGATATCGATATCACTTGTGTAATTATATTGAAATGTCAACCAGTTTGATATTGATAAAAGGTTACGTAAATACCATAGGGGGTCAGATTATTGAGAAGATTAAAAAAAATTATTTGTATTTTGTTACATGTACATTTCATCTCATATTAATTTCAAACACCAATTATTTTATGATTATGATGTACACAATGTACCCTAGCATGCCAACACACACACAGTCCCATCTTTTTCAATATGTGGGCTGTTAGACTTTGTTATCTCACTACTTTGCACACTACAGCACAGGTAAGAACCATTAAATACACCATCATAGCAAATCGAATTCATCACAGCGTATACCCCTATGCTTCCCTGGGGGCGATAGTACAACCGTTCAGGTCAAATATTTTAAAAAGGAGTACAGTGACCCAAGCTACTGGGTCTTGCCCAGAACATCAGTGCAGTCATGAAATAGAGTCTTACATCCTAACAGTACCACTAGTTATACCAGTACCACTCTACCAATCACAGTGCCATACTTACAGTAGTAGCACTACTAAGCCTTACATGTACATGTAATACAGGTTACATAATGTTCATGTACATCATAGGTGCACTACATACACTGTACTGAGTGACTAAGTAGGCAAAAAAATACAGCTTCTACAGCACAACCAGTAACCAAGCACAATAAAATAATGCTTACCAGACTAAGATCACCAGCCAAACCACAATGTCACACTTACAATCTGTGTCTGATATTCTCATTCTTGCTGGCGGATAATTATTAGGCAACATTTGCTGCCTAAGTAAGCTCTATGAATTTAGGCCCATGACATCAGTGCAGTAGTGCATTGGGGACTTTTGTCCTACAAGTACCTAGTTAGTTAGTAGTGCTGTAGTACCATACCAAGTCTTAGCCCAGTATAGTTTCAATATGCTGGACTACCTCCACTTCTTGGCCCTACAACCACATAGCATCAGGGACTGTGATGACATTTCAAACAAAAACATCATCAATTAACATCATGGCGCCGATGGTGATTTACACGTGTACCATAAGATTACACGAAAACCGGTGGAGGTATGGACAGAAAATCATTCTAAACTACTCGCCACAATTACGTTCCAAGGTAAGTGAAAAATCCAATCATTTTTATTTGAAATGTTATCACAGTTTCTATCGCTATGTGGTTGTAGGGCCAGGAAGCAGAGGTAGTCCAGCATAATTGACACTATTTATTGGGCTTACTACGCCTGTACCTCACCTGTGCACACAATGTTTGAATCAGCAGCCCTGGTAGGATTTCAGTCTCCATTGCACTGCTACTGCCACATTCCTGGGTATGAAGGGGTCCCTGCATGGCAAAAAAAAAATGTTCAACAAAATTATTTCATTGTTTTACCTGATTAAATTAACAAATAACGTCATTCATATATTTCTTGTGTCCAATACTTAGACTGGCAGGTTCATCAATCTTTAAAATGTTTTGGGCACACACTATTTATGGATGTAGAATGAAAATTAGCCAGGAAACAGAAGTCAGCAAAAACTTCCATTAGTTACTCCAGTTGATACAAACAACATGCATGCATGGATTATGATGCACACCAACACCAAAGAGGGCGCCGTCTAGTTACTACCAAGTGCGTGTAATTGCAATGCACAAATTAAACATGCGCTCAAAACTTTTAGCCAGCTACACACAGAGCTGTATTGTATACAATTTGTTGCACACTTATTTTCCTGTGCAATTTGTGCATTGCCCTTAACATTGCGACCAAGCAATGCACTCTTGGACGCATGTGCATTTAAAAACTTTATGAGGAAAGTACATTATGTTCGAGAAAATATTTACCAGTTCCCATTTTATTTTAAGTATACTGTTCACCAAGACTGAAAGCAGATATTATTTAAAAGATATTCAAAGAGTATTGTTAAGTACCAGGAACATATCAACAGACTTTCAGCTTCCAACATCAGGTTAAAATAGGAGAAAACAACTGTTGTAATTTTGTTCAAAATGTAGAGAAGCTTGATTATACCCAGGACGTCAATGGTAGTGCACTGAAGACTGATGTCCTACCAGGGCTAGTATATGTATAGCTCTGATACTCCATTGCACTCTGACAGGGTTCTGAATACCAAGTCGTCAAAACCACATACCGGGTGTCCAAACTTGGGCTCTTTTTCACAAATGCACATGTTCCCGAGGCAAAATGCCCTCCTTGCATCTTCAGTAAATTTTGAACTTTAACTTGCACTTGTGCAAACTGTTCACAGGTGTTTGCAAAATGCAAAATTTCTTGACACAAAATTGCCATGCAATACGCTCTGTGTACAAACCAATGGTCAACATGAAGTGTTTGGCTCAGCACAGGTCACCAGGGTAAATGTTCATTGGACTCCCCAAAAATTCAGAGTGATGCATGCTGAATTATCAATCGGCTACATACATCATTACAGTGCTGCAAATTCACAGCGTCCTCAGTTGTTGCCACTCGGAATGTCCGATTTTTCCGGGGAGTCTGATAGCAGGCGACCCCAATGGCCTGTGTGTTGTAGCCAAACACTTAGTCATTTTCTCCACATTTCATGTTGACCATTGGTTTGTACACTGAATGTGTTGCGGGGAGTACCATAAATAGTGCCAATATGCTGGACTACCTCCACTTCTTGGAAAGTACGAAAGCTGTGGCCGATGATGTCACATCAACTTTCGATTTGAGACTTACACTCTTTGCCAAAATGTTTCACTCGATGATCTCTTGGTCATTGCTCGAGAGTCTGGAGTAGATTAGATCCGCGATGCAATGACTTATTTTGGTGGAATTTTTGATAAATCGCAGAGCTGATACAGACACATTCAACCATCGTCGGAGCCATGATGGTTGCTGTTGCACATGCGCACTGTACACCGCTATGACCTGTACTCTAGTCTTTGTACCAACAGTCTTCTTGTGACTTTTAATTTGAAGTGTTGACATAATAATATTGAATACTACTGAATAATACCGAGTTTTACTAGATAATACCAAATAATAATAAATAATGCTAAATAATACAAAATAGTACTAAATAAAATTAAGTAATACTAAACATTACTAAATAATACCAAATACTACTCTATAATACTAAGTAATTTTAAATAACACTAAATAATAGTGAGTAATACTAAATAATACTAATTAAAACCATGTAATACTAAATATTACCAAGTAATATTTAACAATACCAAATAATACTATATAATACTAAATAATTTTAAATAATAGTAAGTAATACTAAGTAATACTAAATAATACTAAATAATAACAAATAATACTAAATAAATCTAATACTAATACTAAATAATATAAAAATAAATGCTATTTAATGATATTAAATTAAAAAAATACTGAAAATACTAAGTAGTATTAAACAATACTAAATAATACCGAATAAAAGCAAAAAATACCAAATAATACTAAAAAATACTAAATAAGTACTATACTAAATAAATACTGTTAAGTAATGTCTAATAATACTAAATAATACTACATAATATCAAATAATACTACATAATACTAAATAATATTAAATTATACTAAATAATACTAAATAATACTAACTAATACTGAATAATACTAAGTAAAATTAAATAAAACCTAGGAATACTAAATAATATTAAATTATATTAAATAATATTAAATAAAATTAAATGATACGAAATAATATCAAATTATACCAAATAATACCAAATAACACTAAGTAATACTAATTAATTAACAATATTAATAAATAATAATAAATAATACCAAGTATTACTAGATAATACTAATAAATACTAAGTAATACTAATTAATACTAAATAATACTAAAGTATACTAAATAATACTAAATAATATTCAATAATATTCAATAATACCAAAAACACCAAATAATACTAACAAATAAGTTCTATACTAAATAAATACTATGTTAAATAATATCAAATAATACTAAATAATACCAAACAATACTAATACCAATACTAAATAATAGCAAGTAATACCAAATAATACTAAATAATATTAAATAAAACTAAATAATATTAAATAATACTATTTAATACCGAGTATTTCTAGATAATACTAATACATACTAAGTAAAACTAAATAACACTAAATTATACCAAATAGTACTAAGTAATACTAAGTAGTACTAAATTATATTAAATAATATTAAAAAATACTATATAATATTAAATAATACTAAATAATACCAAATAATTCCAAGTAATACTAAATAATATAAAAATAATACTAAGCAATACTAAATTATACCAAATAATACCAAATAATACTAAATACTAAATAATACTAAGTAATATTAAATAATACTAAATAATACTAAATAATACCAAATAATACTAAATAATACTAAATAATATTGAATAATACTAAATAATACGGAGTTTTCCTAGATAATACTAAATAAAACTAAATAATGCTAAGCAATACAAAATAGTACTAAATTAAATTAAGTAATAGTAAAGATTTCCAAGTAAAAATAAATAATATTAAGTGATAGTGAGTAATATTTAATAGTACCAAATAATACTCTATAATACTAAGCAATTTTAAATAATACTAAGTAATACTAAATATTCCCAAGTAATATTAAACAATACTAAATAATAGTAATTAATACTAAATAATACCAAATGATACTAAACAACTTGAAATGATACTAAATAATACTAAGCAATACTAAATAATATTAAATAATATTAAATAATACTATATAATACTAAAAAATACTAAATAATACTAAAGTTATATAGTTATACTTAGTTATACTAAGTAATATTAATAGTACAATCGACTAAGTGTGGGATACTTCAAGTCACTTTTAGTCTGGTACTGAAACCAGTCTCAAACTCTCTTGTTTACTGAACTTAGACTCATTACAGTGCTGTTAGCACAAGCAACAATAACAGAATGAATAGAGTTTGACTTCCCTCTTAAGTTACTGTAGTGCCTTACCTTCCATATGATAGTCTGCAGTTACTGTTACTTAAAAAAAATTGCGGTCAAGATGTTTTCTTTATAATGTAATTGTCCATCTTCTGTATGATTGCCAGTTTTTGTTATTGAATATTTATCTATTGATGAACAATTGCACTATTTTCTTTCTTAATTCTGAAAAATTTCTCTGTGCTTTCTATACTCTCAGATGCATTCTGTTTGTTTATTGGAGTGAAATACATCACTAATACAGCTTGGAAAAGTCGATGTGATATGTTAGGATATCAAGCATACTGACCATACTAAAGCCACCATCTACAGTTCAAACTATGGCCAACTTAAACCCTCTTGTTGAGTGTGCGTGTGTGATAATTCAGCATCTCAAGTTCCTTGGGATCATACTCAGCATGTCAGACAATGAACCTGTCAAGTTATATGCCCTAACTACACCACCCTATGGGGGTAATAAGACCAGAGAGGTAACAAACTTCCTTTTCTAATATGTTCAGTGCCTGGTTGGAGAAAGTGAAGGCCTGCTGTGACCAGATCAAATCAAAAAAATTGCCAAAGTAATTTGATAAAGGTTGAAATCCCCTGCTCCACAATGGAAGGATGTTGATGAAGATGATTATGTCTTATGTTGTGGGAGGCTCAAGGTCACTGAGCGACCTATTTCTGTAATACTTAGATTAGATGGATATATTCCTAATTGTGGGATAATTTTATTGGATCTTAAATTCACACCATCAGCTTAAAACAAATCTGTTTTCATTTAATAAAACCTTTTTTACATGAAAAACAAGCTGTTCTGTACTGGGGTGTATAATGTACAAATTGATTGACTAATTTGACGGTAGGCCTATAATTATGTCCTTATTGTTTGTTTATTTATATCAAGTGGATTGATATATTGACAACTATTTGATGTCTGTAATGTGACTTGATAGATTACAGGAATATCATACCTGACTTGTCCCACTGCTCCTTGTTTCTTTAATCGTTTCTATATGAGTACAATATTGGCCTACTGCTATGTCACTCACTGCTCCACTACCTCAGGGTCAAGTGGATATGCTATCAAATAACTTCTCAAAAGCATTAATATAGAAGACTTTTGAGCATCCCTAAAATCAGTATTTTTTTGAAATAGTAATTCCAATTCATTGCGTTTTTATTATTTACACCCTAGATAACAGACATAAACTGGAGCTTTAGTTCCAAGAATACTTTATTGATCATTTGTATATCGTTTCCCGCACTTAACTCAGTTGTGAACATCAGTCTCAATGGAGAAGACAACCTGGTAATGATTATTAATGAATGTCTAAGTTATACTAACTGAGCGTCATGATCATGGTGAACAGAAGCAAGATTGTATGTAATCCCATTGTCAAATTGAATGATTTTCTGTTTTGTTTTGGAGCAATCTGTAGTCATGGCAAGTGCTACAACCATTTTTGGTCCAACATGCTCATGTTGTTCTGTATTTCTTAATCCATCTGCAAAAGAGGGTGCTATTCGATATGACTTTCTTTACAGTCAAAAGACTTGTGTCATAAACATATTTTGTTGTGATTAACTTGCCAAATTAATCATAAATAGTTGCATTTACAAGTAGCATTAGTTAAACCAAAGTGGTTTTGCAGGTAAATTTATGTTTTATCCTTGATTGACTTTGTAAGATGTCCGTGTAGTTATTTTATTCCCTGCAAAACGAATCAGTAAATACAACTGTAACAAGAACCTGCGGTTCCTTCACCCATAACAACTGTCCTTTATCCTATGCTCGGTCAAAAAGTTGTGTTAGCGAAAAATGTTGCCGTAAAAACTAGCGTGAACACATTTTTAAGGTTTGGTTAATGCAAATTCCATTTTAAGTTTTGTGGCACGTCACATCTTTAATTATTTAAAATTATGCACATTGCAAATCAAACGTCTACATTGGTAGATTAAACTTTTCTTAACGTTTGTTAAAATAAACTTTGGTTCGCGGAGATTTTCACCACCATGGGTACGACGGAGGTGATATTTTAAGACTTGATAAGTTGAGTTTGTCAGCAGTACAAAACACAATGTTGATTGATATGTAGTTACTTTTTGTAATTTTGTATTATTGTTTTTTTTAAATAATGTGTGTTTACTTTACTTGAACCCTCAGAGCAGCCACGAGGATAAAAAAAAATCCAATGGTTACCAAATATGGTCATAATTTTTTTTTCAATGGGCCAATAAGGCCAAGATTCCATGTAGTCCTCACCCCTGGTACACTTCACAAGCCTGTAGACTCCCATTGGACAGACCCTAACCAGCGTGGAGTAAGGAGTGTTGAAAGACAGCAGCCACCTGTCTCAGTGTAGTAATTGATTGACCTTGTGTCAAGTATTCCCTTGGGACAGGGTGGTATGCACTTTGTGAAAACAACGTGCGCCGCATACTGGTTGTAAATAACATAAATAACACAAGTCTAAGTCTTGACTGGCACTCCAATTCACTAGTTATATAGATTAAAATAGGTTTGGGCTTGCTGTTGGGGGTTTTACGTAAAAAAACTGGGTGGATAAAAAAAGAGACTTATGGATGAACCGCGTGAGTTTTTTTTGTGGCTGCTCTGAGGGTTAAGGTGCAGAACAAGAGCAATTTTCATGTTAATCACGACGAATGATACTGAATGGCATTGGATTTGTTGTAACAGAAGTTGTTCCGTTTCCACAGTTGAAATCAGAGTAGTTTAATCAGATTAGCATGCATGGATGAGAGTCCAATAATCTGTAGTTTTTTATTTCATTCATGTTGTGTACTCGGCAGAACTATTGTCTGTAAATGAAACTTATAAGATGTTGTTGTGGTACAGAAATGGAGCGTTAAGTAATGATGTCGTACAATTAGGCTAGGTTTCCAAGAAGACCATTGTTTAGGACGCTTTGTGTATTTTAGATTGACACGGTCATGATAGGACTAATAATTTATTTTCTGAAACCTAAAGGTCAGTTTAACTATTTCTACTCTACGACCGATTATCTTGGATTAGATGAAAGCAGTAACTGCTAACAAAAATATTCAATGTGTTTTCAAAGGCGTTTATGTGTTTTATTCCCAACCTTTATATTGGCAAAGTGCCCTCACTCGGCTGTTTGGGGGTTATTGCTCTTACATAAAGTAGATAGAATGCATCTATTAAATTGAATATTGGTTTATAACTATCAGAAGTGAGCTATTTGTATGATTCCTAGTTTAACAACCCTATCCCATTATAAGTGTTCGCCATAAATCCTCCAGTGTCCTTTTATAAGATCGTTAAAAATAAAGACAACCAAAATGAGGCAAGTTAAAAGTAATTAATCGGCCATTTTGGGGGATTTAAACAATTATTATTTTACGCATAGACATTTCACCAAGCTGCATGTGTGGATGTCCCTCTAGTGTCAGTTAATCCAAAAAGACAATAAATCCCTTCATGTTTGATTCTTAACTGCAAAAGGGCTACTATTTCATCCTCTCAGCCTCGTTTTGGAGGTTCTTATTTTTTGGTGGTTCTTATTTGGGAAATGGCATCCTAAACACAAGCTATCTAAATCCTAGAGGTGGCGGTAAAAAATAACAAATCACCGTCCCGATTCTTCTGATGTCCTTTTTAGCTACCCATAATGGAAACCGTTAAGGTTGCATACCGCCCTCTCTCATTTACGCTTTTTACGAGAGGTTGATGGAACTCCACAAAGACCATTGTGATGTTGAAGAGAAGTTTCAATATTGTTATTCACAAGTTACTACACATGTAACAATTCACACTGTGTAAATTTGCCAATTCAATCGCCTTAAAGTTTGCTTTTTAGAAAAGCCATCGATTTCTATCCATAGTTACTTAATTTGCTGAAGACATAATAAAATACTTGGAAAACTGGGTGAAAAAGTACTGTGGGTAATTTAATTTGTTTTATGGCGAAGTTTACGAGCTCAGCGCATAAACAAGCATTAACGACAAGTCGGGCACAAGGATGCACCCTTCACACCGATACCATCTTTCGATGTTGAATGCTCATTTAGACAACAGCAACAATCCAGGGCTTCTTCTTTAGAGCAAAAACAATTCAGAAAAAAGGTGTTCATTTTGTGACAGTAAGAGACCACAATGGCTTAAAATGACCAATATTTGAACTTAAGTCATGGATTTAATGTTGACTTGGTTCTTCTAAAACCCAACGCGTACCTTGATCCTCTCCAGATACCACTTTTTACAGTAAAACATAAAACAACTTATTTTTTACAATTATTATTTTGCACAGAAGCCTAAATGTAGCTGTCCATTTGGGTAGGCCTCTTAAGCCGGGTACCACCTTAGGCACTGTGACCGTCTTTTAGTGTCAGCAATCACAAAGACAATAAATCATTTCAGGCCTAATTCTAAGTCGCTCTCGATTGTTTACAATGACCACTATTTCTAGCTTTCAGCATCGCTTTGGAGGTCCATACTAGCAAAGGAGTTGCTGCGCTAAACGATCTTTAATTCAAA
The DNA here is from genome assembly GCA_911728455.2 of Marthasterias glacialis. Lineage (NCBI taxonomy): Eukaryota > Metazoa > Echinodermata > Asteroidea > Forcipulatida > Asteriidae > Marthasterias > Marthasterias glacialis. The sequence continues at coordinate 208,939 of OU452232.1, forward strand.
CGGAAACTACAGTTTCAATTGATCAGAATTAAGTGCACTCCTCCTCCCCAAAAATGAATGGTGCACGCCTTTGTCACTCTAAACCTTTACCTAGTTCATCAATGTAAAACAAATCCATAACAATGATCTGAAAAAAGAAAAGCAATAACAACAACCGTCAATAATATCAATTGTACTTTAATCAATAGAATATTGTCAAATCGTAATGCGATATGTTAATATTTATCTCGTATTAAAATCATTCTACTATTTAGTAGGCATTATAGTGTAGGCATAATGTCATTGTCTTGTGTTAGAGATCGGAGCAGCAGGTCGGGAGCTCCAATAATCTATTAATGTTATTTTCCGTCAATTTATTTACCATTGGCAAATTACCGTCTGTATAACCAAGCATGGTGATTGGTTTGTATCCAGTATTATTAACGGCTTTGCAGGAAGGCCTTCCTGAGTTTGCAGGAAGGCCAAAAAATGACGTTTTGTTATTTCCTGGTACCTAAAGTTCAGATTAAAAATTTGTTCAGACATAATTGTTAGAAACATTGATTTCTTTGTGCACAGTATTAGTATTTAGCGCACACAATTGGCAAATATTCAACCGGTCCGAAGAAAAAAAAAATGTTTAAAAAGTAAGGAATTTATCCCTTTTGGTACAGGGAGTATTCATATTAACACGTGTTTCATTGTGAAAGTCAACGTGTCAGTATTAAGTTTTGTCCCTCCATTGTTATAAAAGTCGCACCATGTGCATGTGGCATACATTGTTGAATGAATTGAAATGTGGTGCACATTGGACTCATGAAACCAACTTCATTAATAGCGCCCTCTCTTGTCGATACGAAACGTCAAATAAACTGGTTCTTAAAGCCGACGCACGTTTTCTGATCGGTCCCAGAGTATGGAACTTAAAACTGTCAAGGTAAGCGCAATTAACCGTAGAAAGCAACATTTATTGAATTAACATGTGCGTGTATAGTTTGGTTTTAAGTGGTATCATTGAAAGTACGTAGTTTGGTTTTATCTTTTGTTAAAATACAGAACAAAGTTGGGTTGTATCCCAGACTCGGACTGAACAACACTTGAGTCCAATGCACTCTGACAGGGTTCTGAACACAAAGCCGTTAAAACCGTATACTGAGTCTCCAACTTCTTTGGCTCTTTTGCACAAAAATGCACACGTTTCTGAGGCAAAATGCCCTCCTTGCATCTTTTTAGACTCTTTCACTGACACTCACGTGCAAACTGCTCACAAATGTTCGCAAAATGTGAAATTTCTTGACACACTATTGCCCTGCAGCTATGCCCCATGCGCTGGACTACCTCTGCTTCTTGACCCTACGAACGCTATGACCCACAATGTGACATCAACTTCGGAAATGAGACTTGCATTTTTTGCACCAATTTTTCCCGTGATGATATCATGTTTATTGCCCAATAGTCTGGAGTACATTAAATCCGAGATGTGATGATTCATTTTATGAAAAATCTCAGTGCTGATCACACTCAAACATTGTCGGAGCCATGATGGTTGCTGTTGTGCATGCACACCCTGTACAGCCCTGGGAACCAATGACGTATAACTCAAAGCTTTTGTTTTAGCACATTTTGCCGATTTGTTATTAACAAAAAAAGTTGCAATTTCACTTCCAACAAGTTATCCTTGATAAGAGTCTATCGTTGATCACTGACTTGACAAGTTATAGATAGTCAATCAAATTCAAGTAAATGATTACTAGGAGCTTGTTATGCCTTGTTTACTGAAATTACATGCTCAATCAAAAGTTAAGGATTAATGTTGTCATTAGAAATGACAGGGGCTGTTGTTCAGGAAACTACTTAAGTCACAAAACTATAACTCAAATACCCAACTTTGACAAGTCTTACTGCATTTGCGCTTAATGCCCCGTTCACTTTCTCGTAATAAAATTAACTGCATGGTTCTACTTGACTTAAGTGGGGCACTTGTAGGGTGTCAAGGCAGCTTTTTTTACATGTCCCTGCCAAAGAAAAATTATTTTAAAAAACCTTCTGAAGAGAAATAGTATGTTGTAGAAGGTTCAATTCTCTTGAAGAATTTGTTGGCGGAGAAACTTATACTCAGTATAGATTTGATAGATGGAATGATATAATTGAATTTTGGGGTGAACATAGAAAAACTGACTGGATCAGGATTTTAACCTACATGTATAGCCACTGGCTATGTAGCCAGGGATCACACCCAAGTTTACGATACACACCATAGAGCTACACTATAGCTGTATGGATACAATCTGGAAAGCTACCACACAGGGTTAACCTTACGGTGATGCGACTTTTTGTTTCAAATACCAAGCAATAAACCACAAGGGAAACTGACTGGGTAGCTGGTTGAATTGTTTGTGACTGGCACCCCCGAACAAAGATATTACCTACATGTAATAGGGAGACCACCAACATAGGGCTGGATGGCTTAGTTGGTGTTGGTACAGCGTTTGTACATTAAACTGGTAGTCGCAGATTCAAATCGTGCTCCCGTCAAGTTTTTCTTTGTTCACCCCAAAACGGAATTGAAAATATACCCAGTCAGTTTTGTTTTTGGGATCTACTAAGAGCAAAAATTAACTCCCTGACTGAACAAAGTGATGCTACTGTTAAAATCAAGGTAGGCCTACTCATTGCACTGCAGTTTTATTATGAAGGTGGTGCCATGCGTTAGGCTTCGCTTGTGAAGTTATCATAGAGGAAAATCTTGGACGCAGCAATTACTCCAGCTTTTCACACTCTGTAAAAAGCTTCTCTGAAAAATATGACTTCTGGACTGCTTCTCTTTGGTTGCCATTGTTGTATTACAATTTGATACAACGTATGCCATGCACATTGTATATTAATCACTGTATTAACCTGTTGCCAACAAGAGATTTGTGAATTGCAATACCTATGGCATCGGAATGGCACTAAACACGGAACCATGGCTTGCTTGCCGGCTCACTCTGACTTACCTCCATTGAGCCGAAATACAATGACTAAACAAGGGTAAAGCCTCTTGATGCCTTGTAATCCTCTTCTTGAAACAAAAGGACAAAGGTCTAAAAAACAGGGATTACACAAAAAATGACTCTCAATGGCCAAAAAATATAAGTAGTATAATATGCATGACCTTTTTTGTCCTTTTGTTGGTGTATCAGTTGAATGACCAGGTCCAGGGGACCTTCGGTCCGGTGGTCCAAAATAACATAATGGCGTCGTAACACAGTTTCCATTTCCAGGCAGGGGAAATAGCTGCATGTAAACAGGACATCCAGCACCAACTGGTTAACGTGCGAAATCAAAAATATTTTGGGAAGCGTTGAATCAATGGAGTAGTATAACTGTATCGCAAACAGTGCTTAAAATTTGCAAATTTTTAGGTTGATGCATTAAAAAAATGTACACATAGTGCAAGTGAAACTTTGAAAATTTTAGCCTTCAATGTCATGAGTTGCTGTTATTATTATTGATTGATTGATTGATTGTGTCTGACCACCGTCATGACAATTGACGTACAACTTGTGTACATGTACACCAGTGTAATCAAAATAAGTTTATTTTTGAGACGGTGTGCTAAGATAAGTGGAGTGCTTAGATGTTTTGTGAATGGGTACGTGTAGTTGAATGCACAACTTAAGTTATCCGGGTTCTTAAAACTTACATGTAAGTGTAGTCTAATTAAGTATTTTAAATGCTAGAATTTGAATGTAAAAAAATTCAAGCACCTTGTGCATTTTGCGTTTTTATTATTAACAGGTAAGAATCATTGCTGTTTTCAGTTTTTGTGTTAACTAATATATGTGCCAGGATCATTGCTGCTTTTGCAGTTATGTATAGGCTTCAGTCACATCTATTTCTGGAGCTTCAGCATTTCTTTTTTTAATTTGAAAGATGAAATTACTCTTTTAATCTAAAATTCAGAAAAAAAGAATCAAAACATGGGTACCAATAAAAAAGTTATTAGTTGCTATGGTAACAATAGACCTTAAGTTTTGCTTAACCCCAGAAACCATTTAGGAAAGGCACCCCCAAAAATGTGTTCCAGTCCCCCCCCCCCCTCCCCAGCACACCCGCACAAGTGTGTAAACAACTGCAATCGGGACCTCCTATTGTCCCTCTTTTGTTTGTAACTTTTTGGCAACAGCTGCCATTGGTTTTGTACATGGCTTTCCATAACACCCACCCTTAGTTCTCATAGAGAGAATTAAAGAGTGGTGATGAGGTCTTAATGGTAGATTACAGGATTGGATTCATAAAAAAAAAATTTAGTACATGTATCAGTCTGAATGCTTCCTGATCATGAAGTTCATACCAAAATCAATCTTCCATAAAAATATTTTTGTCTAAAATACTTTCAAAGTCGAGAACGTAGAATTTGAAGACCCCTATTTTAATTTCAATTGTAACAATCAAAATAAAGGACAATGTGCATTTTGAAAAGTGCACAGTTTGTTTTCCTATTTTCACTTGACTCGGTTGATGGAATGAGCCAAAATTTTGTTTGTTTTCATGTATATATTGAATCAGACAAAGTAAGAACACTGCACTATCAGCTTGACCAATCCCATACTTTACTTTTTAACAACAGTTTAAGACCATTAGGGTCACAGCCCTGCAATGACGGGGACAAGCTGAAGGGAAGGTCCTTTAACTCACAGCCATGACCCTGCAATGTCCTAAATGGCCATTTAAGACCTAGTCACTACTCTTTTGTTCCCGTTCATAAAAACCCCCTTTCAGGCCTTGATCTTAAGAAAAAGAGGACCAGGCCTTTGCTGGTCGAATCAGAGAAATTCTACTAGGGCATGCTGGCCAAGTTGGTAATGACAGTGCAATTTTTCTGAAGGGCACGCTGGCCAACTCAACATCATTGTACTAACATGATGAATAATGCATCAATATACATCACGTGCTGATCAGCTGGCCTATGGCATAATACCCGATGTATCAATTGTGCATGGGTCACATTGTTTGTCTTTTATAGACCTACAGTATATGAATATCAATTAGGCTGCGCTTTGCGGAGATGTTTCAAACTTGCAAAATTGAGGCGTTTCAAAAACAACATTTGTTGCCATCTAAAAGGTCATAATGTGATTTACATGTACATGTGTCATATATCTTTAAGAAATTTTGTTTTAAGAATGGTTTCAGATTTAACAACATTGTAGTTTACTTGTAACAGATTTGTACAGCTCTTAAATCTAGAAAAAGAGATTATTCTAATGCAATAGTAGATCAAGTGTTTTGGCCATGCACTCAAGTTTTGGCCGAGTACTCAAGTGCCACTAGCTTCAAATTTCTAATGGCTAAGGCATACATGTAGGAGTGTGGGTTTAAATTCCGGTCATGACACATGTGTCCTTGGGCAAGACACTTAACTTTTTCCCATAAGTAAAGTGGTTTGTTAGGGGAGAGATGTTCTTTCAATTGTTTTGGCATGATGACCTACTGAACATACCACACTAGGCTGATTTGCAAAATGCATAAACTTCATGGCTGTTACTTAATAAGCTTTTGTGATACTAATGTACGTACAGTACATTTTAATATCTACAAAGGGTACTCCTGTGTACATTGCAGAGGTAATCTTATGGTTCTTTATAACAACTCAGTTTGAAAAAAATACATACAACGGATGACCAATGTGTAACTTTTGATATGAAAAAACAAGTCATTAAAAACAAAACATATTGCATTCGTTCACGAATGCCAAGCTGTTTCGCCAATAACATTTTCAAATTACTCATCTGAATAAGGTTGTAAACCTTTTAAACAACAATAATCCATGAAAAGTACTTGGTTTGTTTACCACTCAAATCTCAACTACTAAACATCATAGCTGAGTCAAAAATTAAGAACTTGAATAGACAAACCTACAGTTAGGTTTCACAGTTGATTCAAACACTTCAAGTTCTGAAAATGGACAATTTCATTGTATCAAAATCTGAAACTAAATGGCTCACTGCAAAATTAAATATTTTAAGCCGAATGTATTAACATAATGTCTTGAAAAGACAGCTTTACGTACTACTTGTAACCATATTCATGAAATGCTATCAATAAGATGTTAAAATATTGTTGTTATGTATTGTTGTAGAAAGAGGACAGAAATAAATAATGATATATTACTTGCAGGCTATGAGCAATACTTCATTCTTGACAAAAATGTTCGAGCTAATGAAAGGTACTTATTACACCAGATTTCATTACACCAGAGATGCCAACATTGAACTCCAAAAAAGAATAGCACCGCCGATCAGTTAACAGGTCAGGGGCAGCTTTATGTACTGGTAACTGTAAGGGCATAGGCTTCCTGAGGCAATTATTTCACTCAGTTACTTTCTGTGATGCTATTTTATTTAGCTCATTTTCAGGCACTGCTGTGATGAAAAAACTTACAAATTATTTGTGTATGATGCACAACATTGCAACTAGACTTTTTTGAAAACTTTATAGTTTGATGATTTAATGGACATGTTTACTTGGAGCCAGACAGCTGGGCACAACAGCCAGGACTCGAATTTACACTGGACTGCAGTAGTAAAATAACCTTACAACTTGACACATCTGGTGATGTTTTTCAAATAAATAAATATATTCCTCCTTGTTCTCCCCGCCCGCTGCCCCGCAAAGTGATGTAAATTTTAAAAAAAAATGTTTAACTAGTGACTGAACCCTATCAGGACTGGGGATGGGTGGGGGGGGGGGGGGGGGGGGCACAATGCTCCAATTTTTTTCATGTAACTTTTTAACACTTAGTCCGATCACCGCCAAATTTCTGACTTTTCCCAAAGTGTATCTACATGTAGGATCATGTTGTCAAAACATAATTGATACCGGGGGTTGGCTGCCTCGGCAACCATTTTTTTACCTTGGGTCACACGATTTTACTGTTTTTGTGATAGCTAGTAATGAGTCACGTGATAGTCTGTAATGGTTTTGGAAATTCAAAATGGCGGCCATTTTGGCGCCCATCTTGGATTTTTTGTTTTCAGCATGTAACTAGGGGGTCAAATTATATAAAGTTTTTCAACAATAGAACATTTTCAACATGCTAATTTCTTCCTTTTCAGACCCAAAAAATATTTAGATTTGTCAACCAGGCCTTCTTTTTTTTTCCTGAGCCCTTGGCGGCGTCCATTTTGATTTTATTTTGTAAAAATAAGCAAAAAAATGGGTTTTTTTTCCCCCAAAATGGAATAAGTTAATGGATTATAATGCCCTAAAAGGTGACTACAGTAACTAATGTAGGTTCGACTTATATTGATCTTGTTAAAATGTACAAGTGTGCCAAGTTTCAAAACATTCAGATCAAAAATATAGGAGTTATGGGGAAAACACAATGGGCAAAAAACAGTCAAAAACTTTGATTCTGAGTCTGTACTGGTTCTGTTGAGTATCAAAGTATTTATGGCTGTATGAAATTGAACATCAAAGTTTGCTAAGACCATATTAGGCCTACTGAGTTTACCGTGCTGCGTTGTCACTTTTGGCAGATGGCACCATCAATTTTATGCGCACTAGCTTAATCCTGCTTTGGATAAAATAGAGAATTTTTCACAACACCTGACCATGTATACTGATGCTTCTGTCGATCAAACTACACCAACAATTTGGCCATGCTTATACCAAAACAACCTCTGTATGGATGTCCATGTTTTTAAATTCATTTTTAGATATGAGAAAATACATTTTTAATAGAATTTTTATGCAAAATCACCTTTCTCCCTGTGCCCTTGGGGGCAGACATTTTGATTTTAAAGTAGAAAAAGCAAAACAAAAATGTTTTCCCCAAAATGCGATAAACCAATGGATTATAATGCCCCCAAAGGTGACTCCTGTAACTAATTTAGTTTTGAATTATATTAAGTTTGCCAAGTTTCAAAACAATTGGATGAAAAAAACAGAAGTATATGGGAAAACACAATTTTTGACCAAAAATGGGCAAAAATAGTCAAAAATGCCCTGTAGAGACGATTTCGAAAAATGTTGGCGTCATCATGTAGAACTTGATGAATTGAACATTTGTGGCAAGGTTATTTAAATTCGGTCAAACACTTTGAAAATACAGATGTCCCCTGTACATCAAAATAAAAACCTGGTCCTGATAGGGTTAACTACAATTCTGAGTCTGTACCGGTTCTGTAGAGTATCAAAATATTTATGGCTGTATAAAATTGAACATCAAAGTTTGGTAAGACCATTGTAGGCCTACTGAGTTTGCTGTGCCGCGTTGTAAATTCAGGCCCATGGCACCCTCAATTTCATGGGCACTACCTTTGGCCTGCTTTGGATAAAAAAAAGAGTTTTTCACAACATTTTTCAATAAAACTACACTAACAATTTGGCCACGGTTATCCCAAAACAACCTCTGTGTGGATGTCCATATTCTTAAATTCATTTTTAGATATCGGGAAATACATTTTTAATAGAATTTTTATGCAAAATCACCTTTCGATGTTTCAATCCAAGTACATAGACATATTGGGCAAACATGTGCAATTGTTTGTGTACCACTTACACCACCCCTATCACTGACAGTCACATGGCCATCTTACATAGCACGTAATTTGTGGAGTTGGGAGATTCCATTGACAGGTGAGCCAAACACTAAAATGCAGTTGTGTGGCAACCTCATCCCAATGAATACGAATCACTATTTCCAATGAATTATAAATGGAGATCAATGATAATGGGGAAAATGGGTAAGATCATGCAGCAGGATCTTCAGGCAGTTTAAAGTCCTGTGCGCAAAAATTTAATACGCTTGTACTTGTGGATTCGGCCCTCCTCTATCACTTTTGCTATATTTTACCACAGCGGCATTCATCATTTAAAGGGTTTTCTGTTAATTTTGAGTTAAATTTTCATAATTTTTATTACCAACTCATATTTAAACATTTTTTGATAACAATTTTGCAGAAGTTGCACTATTTTTACTAGGGCGGCTTGTAAGCATAGTTTATGGAAGTATTATTGTAGAGTTGTATTCAAGGCTCAAAATCGCATCTCTGTTACACACTTTTTTTTCCAAATATTTTGGTGGATAGAATAAAGGGTGTGAACATTGGGAAAAAGTACAAGAAAATTGCTAGAGATTTGCACAAAACTTACAATAAAATTAAATGGTCATGGTGGGAAACATCACATGAATTTTTTTTTGCATGAAATGCTGGTTTTTAAGAAATGAGTGAAACGATTAGTTTTGATCTCATGAGACCGTAAAACTTGATGTTCTCAAACAGTGAAAACATTCACTATATTCTTGTGACTCCCAATTCACTAAATTTGATAAAAGTTTAAAACTCTTTTATCACTTGCGAAAAATCAAACATCTACTGATTCACTCCTTGAACGTGCCACGGAAATTCAAATGATTTTTATCTGTACAAAGAAACCTATAGCTTTCGATTATTTTCCTGTGTTACAATTATCGTTTATTGTGTAGAGGATGAAATTTCCTTTTGAATGATTTGCACAGTTATTTTGTCTGCTCTTCCAAAATGAAAGCTTAGAGGTTGGCAACATAACACAGAACAACTAAAATTAACGAAACATTGTTTGTGTACAAAGTATATATTTGTGACTTGGAAAGATGTCCACAGAGGTTTGGTCAACTATCTGTGGTCGCAACAGAAACAAATGTAAAAAAAGTGATTGAAAATAATAGCAACAAATCTTTGAAAATTTAAAGTAATGCCTCTATTATTTACATATATTTTTGTACATAAAATTGTCCATAAAATCCTTTCAAATCCTGGTATTCCGTGAGTAAAAACACCTGTAAATTTACCATGGAAAAAAGCATGGTCTCCATTACTGTATACATTGCACATGAAATACACTGTACATAAAGTACTGTCTGTCCACACAATGAAACAACTAGACCTCTTCATTTAGGGGTTTGCGTGCTATGGTGATATGATTAGTGATAGGACTCCTGACCTTTCAACCTTTGGAGGTAGACAACATAATTTTTCTTATGGGGACCATAGATCATCATAATTTTGAGATCACTTTCTACATATGGCTGTTTAAGTGCGTTTCAATCACATGCGTAAAACTCCAGTTACAACTTTCAAACATCAAGGGCGGTTTTGGGCAGTTGTAGGAGTAACAGGCAGGACGATTTTAGGCGGTTTGGGGGTTAAGGGGGTAATGATTCAAGATACTTACATGTTTTGTTCTTGTGATTGACTGACAAAGAGAGCCTGGAGGTGGACTGAGTTGAGATCCAAACCACACCCTCATTGGTTCCTAACAGATAAATGAAGTTTGCACTGGAAGACTGTAGATCAATGGATCCATCTGATGATCAAATCCCTCTAAGAGTTCATCTACAAGAAAGTTCATTCAAGTTGTCTCTTGCTCATAACAAACTGTTGACTCATCAGGCAGACCCAACAACGACTTCTGAAATAGTCCGAGAATAAAAGACACCAGACTTTAGAGACTAAGATTGAACTCAACATGATTGTAGCCTCATGCATGTTTTATAAATGATGGAGGGTGAGATTGACAGCTACAATGAGGAATGATGCTGATCTACAGATTACTAAATCAAAAGCTTTTGCTCTGGTTAAAACTGTTATTTTGAAAGGAATAACATTTTTGGTGAAAACAAAACTTGTTTTAAAATAGATCTGAACCTCAGAACAGTCTCATTTTGAAAAGAATGAAATCAAAGCTGATGCAGTAGGGTCATTCCGTGCCTAATTACCTAAAATTCTGAAAAGTTTGGCAGTGACCAACCCATCTAGAAGTTACTGGGTCATTCCATGCCAACCCACCTGATGGGTTGCCAGTGACCGATTCAGATTTTGCTTAAAATTTTTTAAACCATCCTCTATGGGTGCAATGAACAAACACAAACAATTTTGAGAAATTTGATAAAAAAACAACTTTTTTTACACAAATAGACTGGACACTAAGTTTTTTGGGGAAAAAATTTGAAATTTGTCAGTAATGTCCCACATTATGAAATAACCACTTGAAAAGGGCGTTTTTGGCATTTTTCCAAGTGGACCCATTTTCAGACCCCTGCCAAACACCCACAGCTAATGAAACAGCTTAAAATACAAAATGCACGAAGTCAGAAAAAGTGCATGCACCAAATCTATGCATGACATCGGTTGCATGCGCGCATAGTTTGGTACTTGCACTTTTTCTGACTCCATTCTGAAATTGTTTTTGCACTCCCGCGCCACCCGTGACTTCGTGATGGCATTGCATTCTGGGTAATCAAAATGGCCCCGATCGCTAGCCGATATCTGTTTGTGTGGAGTAATTTTGAGCAAAATTCAAATGATTAATTGCCCTTTAAGGTTAGTAACTTCAACAGCCAAAGTACCGGAGGGAAGCTAAGAGGTACGTGGACACATTTAGTTGGTTAAAATGCAGCGCCGCACCCGTTAGGCTTCGGTGCGGCGGATTGGGGGACAAGCTGCACAAAAGATAGGCTTGGACGTGTGGCTAAGGATCCAACTGATGTCAAAAATCCTTGCCACACCAGTGGGGCTAGGGTGCTAGTAGCACGACCGATAATGTCACATTCTCAAATATGGCAGTGGAGTTGCAAAATTAACTGGTACGCGGAACTAGCCCCATACATTGTGCCAATACGCTGGACTCCCTCCGCTTCTTGGCCCAACGAACCCTGTCCTTTAAAACCAGACATCAACTTTCGAATCGAGACTTACTTTTTTTGGCAAATTTATCCCTCAATGATCGGTCGGTCGTTGCTGTCAGACATGTCAGACTCACAGGCAGAGTCTGGAGAAGATTTCCGCACGATCCTCCGTGCGATAAATCCTAGGCTTTTGCTGGAATTTTATGTCAAATCTCGGTGATATAAGCCCATGTCAACGACGGCGGAAGAGCCATGATGGTTGCTGTTCAGCGCGGGTCGTATTCCTGCACTAGTCTTTATTCCAGCAGTCATTTTGCGCCGTTTACCTCATAGTGGTGACGTCATGGTAATGCGCGCAATCAGTCAGCACATTCAAGAACGTTTACCGCTGCGCGACACCTTGACGTCACCACTATCAGGTAAAAGTCGCAAAATGACTGCTGGAATAAAGACTAGTGCAGGAACACGACCCGCGCTGAACAGCAACCATCATGGCCCCTCCGCCGTCGTTGACATGGGCTTATATCACCGAGATTTGACATAAAATTCCAGCAAAAGCCTAGGATTTATTGCACGGAGGATCGTGCGGAAATCTTCTCAAGACTCTGTCTGTGAGTCTGACATGTCTGACAGCAACGACCGACCGATCATTGAGGGATAAATTTGCCAAAAAAAGTAAGTCTCGATTCGAAAGTTGATGTCTGGTTTTAAAGGACAGGGTTCGTTGGGCCAAGAAGCAGAGGGAGTCCAGCGTATTGGCACAATGTATGGGCATGATGGGGCTAACGCGGAACCAGCCCATAGTTCTAGTGCACCGCATACCAGCATACCAGTTAATTTTGCAACTCCGGTCGCCATATTTGTTGCAATACTGTTTGAATGGGATCTGAATTACGGTGAGAATTTATCACTTTTTAACAACTTTTAGTTTGCAGAGTGGATTTTCTGGACCAGTGCAACGCTCGATGAGAGTTGAAAGAACACATAGAGCCTAGTTTTGGCGAGATCTGATTTCAAAAAAGAACTGTAGCCATGTAAACGTGAAGGGCAGAAAGTTTCGAATAAGATTTTGTACATGTCACTCTATGAGGTTCGTGGAGACGATAGCGGATTGAACCTCATACTATGACTATGACTGAGTCATAGTTCTAGGACTAGGACTAGGACTCGGAGTACTGTAACAACAGTAACACAAGAACAACAGACAATGACATATTTATTTGAGTTGATTTGGTAACAAAATTCGTTGTATTTTACATAGAATTTAAACCAAGATAAAACTAGCATCAATAAAACTTGTTCTCTACGGTTTATTTGTCACTCACCTCGACATTTTTCATTCCATATCTCATTCTCAGTCTAAGTTACTGCTTTCCGCAACCGCCCTTTCTTTTGTTATTGCTGGAGACACATGTGGGTGCGCGCGCAGCGCCAGACGAAACTTTTTACTGGCAGTTTATTTAGTCTGGTTAACAGGCCAAAGAATCCTTGATGAATCTTGTATCTTTAGAGAATGGTCAGAGATTTTTTTTTTGTCTGGGAACCAGACTACAATTTATTAACTTTTTAACGTCAATAGAGGGCAGGGCCCAATTTCATGGCTCTGCTTACTGCGTCATTCTGCGCTTACGAAGACCATTCGCCGCTTACGAGGTTAGCGCCGAATTTCTGCGCTAGCTGTGTAAGCCCAGAATCCTTAGTTACGTGAACTACGCACGCGCACAAGCAAAAATTCCTTGCTAACCCGTGAAATACGCTTAAGTAAGCGCGGAATTTTCTGCTTCCGCAAGCGCCGATTGTTTGCTTACGGTAAGCAGAGACATGAAATTGGGCCCATATGTCTTACCAACTAGACTACCGAGACTGCATGGTAGCAATGGTAATTCATCCAAAATGAACATATAGATCAGTTGTCATCAATAATTTAACCATATCAGTGGTTCACACGGACCTGTTTGATGTGTACAAGACATGCGCATTAAAAACATCCATACCAGTGGTTCACTTGGACTTGTTTGGTGTGTACAAAACATGCGCATTAAAAAAACAATCATATCAGTGGTTCACACGGACCAGTTTGATGTGTACAAAACAAGCGCATTAAAAAAAACAACCATACCAGTGGTTCAAATGGACCTGTTTGGAGTGTACGAGATGTGCGACATTAAAAAACAACCATATAAATGGTTCACACGGACCAGTTTGATGTGTACAAAAACAAGCGCATTAAAAAAACTACCATATCAGTGGTTCACACGGACCAGTTTGATGTGTACGAGACATGCAACATTAAAAAACATACATATCGGTGGTTCACATGGACCACTTACATGTGTAAAAAACATGCGCATTAAAAAACTACCATACCAGTGGTTCAAATGGACCTGTTTGGTGTGTATGAGATATGCGACATTAAAAAACAACCATATCAGTGGTTCACACGGACCTGTTTGGTGTGTACAAAACATGAAGCATTAAAAACATCTACATCATTGGTTCACAAGGACCAGTTTGATGTGTACAAAGCATGCGACATTGAAAAACAATTATATCAATGGTTCACACGGACCAGTTTGATGTGTACAAGACATAGTACAAGACACAAGGCATTAAAAACATCCATATCTGTGGTTCATACGGACCAGTTTGATGTATACAAGACATAGTACAAGACACAAGGCATTAAAAACATCCATATCAGTGGTTCACACGGACCAGTTTGATGTATACAAGACATGAGGCATTAAAAACATCCTTAGTTGTGGCTGACAATGGACCAGGTTGTCGTGTGCCCTGTAAATGGACGTCGTACTAAGTATCCGGTGAAAGGGCGTGTAACCAAATGATGTGAAATTTTGTGTTTCAAGAAAACTAAACAGCAAAGTTTGATCAAGTTGTTGCCATTCAAAAGTTATTTTCGGAAGGTTAAATTCTGCATGGGAACGGGAAAGCATGTCTTTGGGTTAATTCTAGCAACAACAATAATGCCATACTTTTTATGTCATGGGCCATTTTTATTGTTTACGTCCTTTTAATACTGGGAGTAAATACTTCATGTGCCCGGTAAAAGGACGTAACGCCTTACGCCCCTTTCCCGGGCACACTACGACCTGTTTGGTTTGTAAAAGACGAGGCATAACCAGTGGTGTCAAAAATCTATACGAGGTACAACAAACAGTAATGTGGCTCTACATTAGTCTATGGGAGCACTCGGTGCCACCAAAAAGGCACGCAGACACTCAAGAACATTTTGACCAACAATTTTATTTAAAACCTGTAGTCAGAATAGAAGATTGAGATAAAAATGATACTAATAGTATCATTTTCAAGTTCTATTATTCGTTACGAATGAAAAATTAACTAAGTGCAATTGTACAACCAAGCAACATAAAATATAGCAAAATCCAAATACAATGAACATGACAATGTAAAACATCGTAATTGTTTTTAAAAGTAGAAAGCATACCATTGAAACAACATCTTTTGACATTATTCAAGACAAGGTTATGTTTTTTCTATAGCATGGCATCTGGGAAGCCAATGGAGGCAATAACTAATAAAAATTAATCAGACAATACTATTGCTTCACCAGACAATAAATAATGTTCTGGTGAAGAGACAGTGAAGTCACAACACACAACAATGTTGATGACACTGGAATTCTCTGTTTCTACCAACTGTAGGACAACCATGCTCTTGATTTTGTGAGTTATTTTGTGAGCACAGGTATAATTATAGCTCTCCTTCATATGAAATTGCATCTTTTTTCAAAGTACACACAGTGACACCATAAATCTAGGATAAACCATGCTTCCGTTTACTACAGACCCTGTTTGTTATCAATGTGTATTGCGCAATGTCGGGTTTTAAGTTTTGTGAATGTTTGTTTTTGTTCTGTTTATAGTTGTAATTCTGAACAGTTTAACTGATTATAATAGCCCTTCCAGCTTGGAAGGAGCCTTGCCCGAGCCCAAGCCCGATCTGTAGTTTTGTAAAGGGCCTTTAGATGGAAAAATGCTTGCCGAGCGCCCTCTATGTTACAGCGAAATATAACGTTTATCATTATTAACTCAGATACTGTTTAATTAAAATGAGCTAACCGCCCAACCTTCAACGCATTAATTTTTACATGATAAGTCTTAGTTTTCATTCTATGTTGCACATTTCTGAGTGTTTGTTTTTGTTCTGTTTATAGTAGCAATTCTTAACAGTTTAACTGATTATTGCCCTTTCGCCTTGGGCTCGGCCTGCCTGTTCGAAGCCTGTGTGGAAGGAGATTCTGTCCGGCAGGAGATTCTGTCCGGGCATACGGCGAATTGTGTACTAACGCCTTCTGAATAGCGCCCTCTTTTGAATAAACTCCTCCAGCCCACGTTAATTTACCGTATGGTGGACACATTACCTGGAGGACAGAATACCCTATGACACCGTCCTCGCCTAATAAAAGCTCGCAATTTTCAAACTGACAGAGCCATAACCTTAGCCCAAGCCCAATCCATGGTTTGGGAAAGGGCCTTTAAATTGATAGTCTGGTTCCCAGATCCCCAAAATCCGACTATTCTCTGTCGATTTTAGGGTCCAGTTATGAAATTCCCCCAAAGGTCACTTCCCCCTTTTCCGAAATGCTCCGAACTCGTTGGCGTCAACATTCGGACAGTGTCGTTGATGGTCGGACGTTTCTTGTGTTGATAAAAATTCAAAACTATTGCAAACATATCGATTTTATTTTCTTTTTTCCCAACAAATTCAACACTATATTTGAATATTTTTACAGTTTTACAGTATGAACAAAGCCCGTCATCAGCGCTCCGATTTTTATCCAATGGCATCATCCACTGTTGGTGACAAGTATTTAATGTTAATATATTGCGTCATGCTCTATTGTTAGCTTTGGATGATGCCTGACCTAACATTTTTAACAAGAGTTTTTGGTCAGGGAACCAGACTATTCAATTGACAGGTAAGAATGCTTGCCGAGCGCCCTCTATATTACAGCAAAATAAATGTATTTTTTTACGTCTATCATTATTAATTTAAAAGGAGCTACCCGCCCAACGTTCAGTCTTAGTTTTAATAGCATGTGCCATATAAACATATGTTCAAGATGTTTTATGGTTAAGGGCTCAACATAATCTTATCGCTGGTAGTCTGCATCGCAGGTTAAGCAAAATGATAACATTAATGTTAGCCGTGAGCTTGCTTGATTGTATCAATATTCATAACATTAAAGCATTTTGCGCATTCTGTGATTGAAAAATATCTTTGCGCCACTGTACGTGTATTATCTTTGTGATTTTGTTTGTTAGGGTGCTTTGTTTGATTATTTTTGTCTTGTACGGTTCCAAGGTTACACTTAGACTGGTTCCCGGTCCCTACATCGTTTACGTTCTGACTATAGGGACCGGCAGCGGGTAATGAAAATTAACATGTACCTGGCAGATTTCTGCCAGATTATGCTAATTAGAACTAGCATATGGGTCTACGTAATCCCATAATGCAATGCAGCCTGTACACAAAACATGATGGGCACAGGGTCTCAGAAACTCCCATCGTGCAGACTAAAGTTAACTTCAATTTTGATGTTGAAGGTTGGTTCACTATGTCCAGGTGAATGGTTACGATACACACGTGTGCTAGTGTCCAAACAACAACATGCACACGTCACAAACGTCATCTCTAAAACTAGAAAATTACTGCGCCCGCGCAATCGAGGGGCCTATCAAAAGCACCATATCGGTAGTAGCTACCGGTCCCTATATACAGTCAGAAGAGAACGATGTAGGGACTGGGAACCAGTCTAGGTTACACTGTAATGTTTCATTATCACACAATATTTAGATACTTCATTTTTTGGTCCCCAGACTTACATAACTAGATGTGTCCACGTTAGCAATTGGTTTGAGAGGCATATTCTGATAGTGGTTGTTGTTTTGCGGAACTGAATAATACAATTCTTCAAACTTCTTGTCTTCTTTTGAGTTTCCCGACGGCCAATTATCCTGGGTTGGTTGCGGCTTCTGACGCTCGAAGTGGATACTTCCGTCAGAGACGGAGTTGTAAGGTCCTGTATTTGTTTGAAGGAGCTGACTGGACTGAAGTGTGTGTATTTGATCTGGAAATTCGTCATTTTCTTCTGGCTCTCTTTCATTTTGTCCATCTGTAGATACTTCCTCGTAAAGTTCATCGTGATTCTCAACGAAAGTCGGCACTGAACGGATGGGTGTCACTTCACACAGAGATTGCATCCCATTGGCAGTATCGTACTGCTGCCTATCTTGAACATGGTTTGTTGCATCAGACGGTGGGCCTATTGTCTCGTAAAGATCATTGTTATACGTGGCGGAAGTCGGTTTTGAACGGTGTAACTTTGCTTCACTGAAGCTTTCTGCATTATCTGAACATTGTATTGGGCTAACAAAACCGCATCCATTCTCTTTGCCTGAACACTCATCAATGTCTTTGAGAACTATTTCAGCTGCTCTTACCAACTTACACTCACTGAGCATTGATCTTAGTTTTTCTAAGGTCATTTTCGAAGACCCTGTCATTGAACCCTGCGAGAAAATTATGCCGAGCAAGACGGAAGAAGGGTTGGGATATTTATCAAAGTCCTGCTTGGCTTCTTCACCGATGAAACATGGCTTGACGAGTAACTTCCACCGACGCTCAGAATCAAGATATGAGGAAAGTTCCCGATACCTTCCCGGTGACATTGGGTAAAAGCCGTCCACTCTGTCAATACGGTTACGTTGGCCCTAAGGAGAACAAAACAATTTAACACTGATGATCTAAAAACTTGAATAACAAAACACCATCTTTTGCTAATTGATAACTTTACATATCGTCGCGTGCCCAAAAGGACAGGACGAAACCTTTACCAGAGAAACGACGTAAACAACATTTTTGCAAAGTTGTGTTTTCAGAAAACTGAGCATGGAAGTTTGATCGGTATTCGCCATTCACAAGTCAGTATAGCTACAGAAAGGTTAAATTCCGCATGGGAATATAAATGACATACAATCGAGCCGTATGTTTGTTTGTTTCTTGGGTAGTTGGGTTGTTGGGTTGTTTGTTTGTTTTTTGTTTTTGCCAAGAGCCATTTTATTGTTTACGAACTTCTGTTACTAGAATAAAAATATTACTTTGTGCCTGCATGGAAGAAGGGTGTGCAGAGCCTTACGCCTTTCTTCCGGACACACAACGATAGCGTCCACTATCTTACCGCGCTCTCTCTTCCACTCCGAACATCAATCTCATCAACTGCACAGACAGTCACTGCAAAATCCTCAAAGGAACTTTGACATATACTGATGTCACATTCAAGTGGTCGATGCCCTTGCTGATATTCGGAGTCCGTTGCAGCGTCTTGGGGTCGGACTTTAAGATTAAGGGTGCATGATTCGTCCACTTGATGGTACACTTCAAATCTTGCCAGCGAAAATATCTGTTTTAATTATACATATTTGCATTAGCATAACGCTTGCATTTCAAATACATAAATAGGGGAAATTGTATCACTAGTTATGTGATGATGAACGATGATTTATCCCTACCAGATTTCTGAAGGATGTTTTCCAGGGTTTATTCAGACTTTTAAGCGCAACAGTCACATCAAGATCGGCGTCGTGGGTACCACATTCACTGGTGTGCAAGAAGAATCTACGAGATGTATCCAGCAACTTACTGCCCTTCTCTATTTTCTTGATTAACTGTATGGGGCAGTATTATACAGATGTTTAATTTAGTTTTTTGTTTTATGGTGGTTGGTTAGGATTTAGATAATGATGGAGAGAGTGTGGGAAGGTCAACACAGTCAGTCAGTGAGTCTGTCTTTTGGTCAGTCATTTTTTCTGTCCTGACAGTCAGACAGTCTGCCGGTATGTCGATTAATAGGCTGTTGGTCGGTTGAGATGTTTGTCTGTTTGTTGTCAGTTGTTGGCAGTCGTTTTACGTTCAGTCACTTTTGGCAGATATAAATTTGAAAAGAATGTTTGAAACTGTTGACACTATTTGTAAACTTACCTCATCTGTCTCTGGGGATTCATCCCAGATACGAACCCGTAACTGCAAACAACCATGGACTGGATCTATGGCTTCATTCTGTGAGATGAAGACCCCGACTCTGAGCGGTAGTACACCACAATCTTGGGATTTTTGGGGGCGGCCAACTGTGCCAAATCCTGTAAAATGATCAACAACTACTGTGCAGAGATTGCCATTAAGTAGCACGGTATCGGTCGAATCGTCAGAAATGTTTGCCCATGGTTTTGTAGAAGAATCTTGACGAATCCCTGTCAACTCCCATTGAGAAGAATCTTTGACATGGACAGGGTAAGTCAGAATTACGGGAACTTTGAACCTGAGTCCAGAGGTTCCGCAGTGAACAATGGGTGAAACAAACCCATCTTTTACAATGTTATGAGATGACTTCAAGTTCTGTTGGACATAGATGAATATCTCCTGAGGCTCATCTCCAAGAGCATCGGGTGGTATGTAGAGGACTACGCCATGTGACTTCAGCTGCAAACATCCACCTCTGCTGTCCAGCATGCGCCCCGTGAAGTTGATATTACCGATAACTATCTCAGTAATATCAACATCTTTCTGTTGCTTCAAAAGTGCCCTGAATAGTTTTAATTCCTCCTCAATTTCTGGTAGTTCCTTGGTAGGTGGCAGAGATGAGGGCCGACGCTGTGCCGGTACAGGAGGCAAGGGCTTGGCGATTACGGGTTTGTCAGGTTGGAATGTCGGGTCATTCTTCAACTTGCACCACTCTTGATGGATCTTTTTGGATGAACTCCTCGTAATACACGCTGCTCTTGGGAGGGCAGTTGGTGGTTTCTTGATGACACATGAGTCTGCTTGCTGCAGTTAATCAAAACAAAATAATGAATAGGCCTAATGAGAGAAAAGTCTGGTTATACAAACTTATAAACCCCTCTTCCATACACCTATACCTTTAGCCATACAACGTTGCAATGCCAGTGCTTACCGGGTGAAACCAAACAAGAGGCGAAATGGCGGTCAATGAAATTCAAGTAATAATATATGTTAAGGGAAAAACCCCACTCATACATGTATCATCCTTTCACATCCTTTGCTGCTATGTGGAAAATGGCTCTATGAAAAGTACAAGTTAACTTTGTCAATCAATTGCGACTCTCCACATCAGGTCTACCTTGTCTTTAACATGGGATGGGTGGCTTATTTTAGCAATTATTATAACACACCTCTCCCTGGTTCTTTATCCTGATTGGCTGAAACACGGTCACGTGGGGTGAACTAAAATAGCCTATGTGCATGAAATATGTACCGCCGTGAACTTGACGCACGTCAACGCACCGCAAGCGCTTCATTGGGGGAAATAGTTCGCAAAGCGGGAAATAGTTTCAAAAACCCAAAACTATTGACTGGTAAACAGCGCCCTCAAGAGGTTGAAATAAAACAGTTTACAGTTGTAAAACCGTGCGTCCTTAAAATAATTTTTTTCACATGACATTTTGGACTGAGGTGTGTTATAGAACACATATGGACTGGCATTATTCGGGCAAAAGTGCATGTCTCAGGAAGTAGGACCCTCTCCTGGTCACTCACAGGCCCTCGGGGTGCATAGACGTGCACTATTGCCCTCATTGCCAGTCCATATGTGTATCATAGACAAGGTTAAAAGAAACAGACTTGTCTATTATTTAAAACAAAATATTGTAACATTTACTCATTTGTTTATGTTTAAGAAAAGTACAAGGGTGAAAATATAGTTAGTTGTGACTTTATTATTTCCCAAAGTTCTTTACTGCTTCCATCCCTTCCTTGGCATGATTTTCCCCGGTTATTGAGGAAAGCACATTAAACTGATTCCATGCTTCGCTTAAAGACAGCCCCATCATTTCACAAGATGTGATAGCTATCTTAATTTACTGAAACAGTCACGGAGTCTGAAGACCAGTATTGTCTTTAAAAAAAAAGAACGGACTTTAATATCCACAACACAAACACAGCTGTAAGAGTACTTTTTACATTAAACTTAAATATAAATAAATTATGTTAATTTCACTGACCAATAGTTTTCTGGAGCGTGGTACATTGGGAAGTACGGGTACAGGTTCTGCCTTGCACAATGAAGATGCCATAGCCGGATTAAAGTCGTCATTAATACTCAAGCTGTCATAACTGTGACCCCAAGACTTGTCAATATCTAATTCTAACTCAGAAGAGGCCTTGCTATTGGCTGGTGAGCCGTGTATAGTAACATATCGGGGCTTCCTTTTACGAGCTGGACAAACTTGAGAAACTGGTATAGGGCGAACTGCATTGACATTGTTCTCGCTCCCTGTATAGGCTTCCTTGCTGTACTCTGTTGGTGACGATTTATCACATGATTCACTGACTGGTAATAGCTCTGAAACGTCTTCGTAGATGTCTGATTCGGAGTCAACATTTCTGGATATAAAGTTCGGAGGGCTGGGTTTGTCATCCGAAGCATGAACATAATACTCGTTATAAGGCTCACCCTGGTCTGTTGGCGGTGGAAAGTTGCTGTTTTCAACTCTGTCTCCACACTGTAGACTGCCTTTATGCGATCTGATTGTTGATTTACTTTCTCTTCCAAACAGACTCTTAAACGGCTTGAAACGTGATTTGTTTATTGGTGTCGAACTTTTGTTACACTCTTTGCTTTTATTAAGACATGTTTCAGAATCTTGAGGTTCCAGTACACCTGAATGTTTGTCATGTTTAGATACTAAAAACATCTTGCTGTTATTGTTGGAGCGATCTTTTAGTTTCTCATTTATTTCGTGGACAAGCTTATTAGAGTTATAGCTTTCTAAATGGCACTGCATGATAAACGTATACCATGGAGGGCAGAAAGACATACGATTCTAAGTTATCGTTTGATGATCACTGTTTGAATAGGTCCTGAAGATACTCTTTGATCAAACTATCTTCTGCATGTATCCGTCGAATCATCAGCTGCAACGTCGTACCCTCTTTTCTTGAGTTCCTCTTCCCAAACCTGAACAAAAATAAACGTAAAAGCGACTATATAATTACGGACAAACATCAAGTACAATATTTATGCCTTATTAACCACTCGTAATAACGTATTATTAGAAGTAAACCCAATGTTCGGCAAGTGACAATCAAACAGTCTGCGAGCAAATTTATTCCTATCTTATATCCTGTTGGCAGGCACGTAGGAAGATGATTCTACCAGGGGAGGGGCGGAAAATAAAGCACGAAACCTGTACGGCGTGGGGTCCGGGGCCCGCTTAAGGGCCCGGGAATTTTTTTTATGGCTTAATGCTCTGTAGTGCATCTTAAGCCTCACTGAAACACTTTTTGAGCAACAGATATTTTAAAATGCCAGCACCTTTCAAGGTTAAAAGGCCCATGAAGTGCAATTTTTCACATTTTTTATCAAAATATCCATGCTTGAGGACAGTTTAAAGAAAACGAAAACTAAATTTTTGTACTAAAGTTAAGATTTAATATACTGATTTTCGTTCTATAGGGGGCCCGGCCCCACCATATTTTCAGGGGGAGGGGCATTGGCCCTATAGTCTGGTTCCCTGACCAAAGATTCCCTGACGACTCTTAAAAATCTTACGTCAGGCATCATCCAAAGCTAGACATAGACTATGACGCAACATATATAAATATTCTTTACTTGTTGCCAACGGTGGACGATGTCATTGGATACAAAATAGAGCGCTGATGACGGGCTTTGTTTATTTTCAAAAAGCCTGGGATAATCAGTTTGTGAAAATGTTACAAATATATTCAAATATAGTGTTGAATTTGTTGGGGGAAAAAAAGAAAAGAAAAACGATAATGGGATGTGTCTGCAAAATGTTTGGATTTTTTATCAACAGAAGAAATGTCCGACCATCAACGACACTGTCCGAATGTGGACATGTTGAAGACAACGAATTCGGAGCATTTCGGATATTTTCGGAAAAGGAGGAATTCCTCCTTTTTTTATCACGTGACATTTGAGTGATACCGGACCCTGAAATCGACAGAGAATAGTTGGAGATTTTGGGGTCTAGGAACCAGACTACATTGGCCCCAGCCCCCGGTTCCTACGTGCATGGTTAGTATGATTTAGTCTTAAGCGTGCGCATCATGCTGCACGCGCAGGGTTTTCGCATTGGGCTCCAAAGCTTGCATACGTTTTTGTGTTATTTTGCAGAAAAAAAACACTCATTCCAACGTTCAAAGATGTTAAAGAAACCGATATTTTCTAAAAGGAGTTGAGTTCTTGCTAGGCATGTGTGAAAGCCAAGTCCGAAAATTAGTTCGTTCTTACATAAATTATTCTTAATAAACAAGTTCAGTCAACTTCCAATCGATGAAGCCAGTTTGCGTGAAGTGGGCGTGGCTGACAGTGGATCGTCACACTAACCCGTAAACAATTAGATGTCGGTAATTGGGTAAAAAAAAGTTTTGGGGATTGTCAGGGATTTTGTGCGCATTCACACCAGTTTGATTTCAATTGCGACTATTGAAATAATCAAATGGAACTTTTGGAAGTCTTCACGTGTAATTGGTGTATTAATCATCGTGACCTTCAGTTACTTTTTCGTGGGCTTTTTGATATGAAGTTTGGGAGGGACACCTCCCTGTTTGAATTCACGGGTCAGTGCTTAAGATCATCACCAGTCGGCTACATGGGCATTAAACTCGCTATCAATCAGTGATCATTTGCATTTACATGTACTCACATTAAGGCAACCACACTGTCACAATGTGGTGTGCATCTACATGTATTATTATTATTTTCTAACTGTGGACTAGTGAAAGTTTAATTTTCAGGGCTACACGGCACACCAGTACAGTCTCACACTGTTGAATGGTCATGGTCAATTGGGTTTGTTAGATTGTTGGTGTTTGCTAGCGCGGGAGCTTTGAATAAATTATTGCATTTTGGGGCGCGGTGTGCAAGGCATGCTGGGATGAACGACTTGGCATACCAGGCGAGTTTTTTTGAACTAGGCGGGGCAGAGCCTTAAGATCGCAGACTCTGGTGCACCAGCAATAACCAGTCTCCAGCATGTAAAATTCAGGGTATAATTTTGTATATCTTGTGACACTGAGGTTCATTTGTAGAATCACGGCATTGAGCTGGAAGTAAATGCAGATAATTCTGCCCTACAAGTTTGCTGTGGAAAGAACGGGGCAAATCTTCCCCGAGTGTTTTAGTCCAGGCAACATACTCATATGCTGACTGTAAGTACATTTACTTTCCTAAGATACAATATAAATGCAGTTTGTTGTGTAGATAGTGTTATTAGAATTTTTGATACATGAATTTATGTTCAGGTTACCATTCTCTCATTCGTAAAGTTGTAGAACAAGTAGAGCTTATGTCATTTGTAGATAAGGAAATTGGTACGCTCTTTCCTATGACCGATGCATACCCTTTCAGAGTGTACGAGGTATTTTGCATTACTGAGCAGCAAATTGATTTCTCTATTGAAATGCAAAGAGAGACGCACGATCTTTAGCAATGTTTAACTTACGAGAAGAAGAAGACGCACGAAAGCCATAAAGATTTAAGTAGTTCATCTTGTTTTTTAATTAATAATTTGATTATAATATTTAGATGACCGACGGAGGCGAGAGGCCGTGAGGCTCTCATACTTCACCTCCCCAATTGAGCGGGTGCTACCATAGGCGTAAGCCCAGGAGCTACAAGACGGCTTAGGAGGCTAACAAAGACAGACCGCGAGACGGCTAACTGCTACTGTGTTACGCACGGCAGCACAGTCGGCCCACAGATTCACTGAAGCGTGACAACACACAGGTGGGACCGAGAACTGTTTATAAAGAACTGATCAGAAATCACACTCACTGAACAGGTGTGAGGAGATATTAAACTGGCAAAACGGACGTCCTGCACTGAGATATTATATTTCAGGTTTTTTTTAGCGTTTCAGGCACCAGACTACAGGCACGCCTGGGCGTAATTTGAATTTGTCAACATTGACAAAGTAATAGTGATGCGTCTGACTTATTGAGAGTGCTCACACAGGCATACTATATCGACATAGCTTTGGCTTATTAAAGGGTACAATTTGTAAAGTTTCAGGCAAAGAAATTTATCATTTATAATTGGTATCGGTAGTAATTAAAGACCCATAATCAGAACTTGTTCAAATCTTGATTTATTTTGCTGTGCAGTAACCCAGTGGATCTTTCCTCCAAAAAGGGTTTGGTTTTTTAATCTTTGGGAATCAGTTGACACACACAAAAAGGTGTACTACAAGTTTGGAAAGGGTTCAAGCAAGACAGTGGTCATCCAGTAGGCCTACCAGCGGCGTTGCTACGGGGCCGGGGTGGCCTGGGGCCCTCTCCACATTTTCCCAGTATCCCCCAACCCCTCGAAAATAATCCAGACTTGTCAATCGTAAAAACATGGACCCTGCGCCCCCATTGAAAAGCAATACCCGCCCTTGTGCACCCCCCCCCCCCGTGATAAAGTTCTGGCTACGCCGAGGCCTACTATACTTGTTTCAATT
Source organism: Marthasterias glacialis (assembly GCA_911728455.2). NCBI lineage: Eukaryota > Metazoa > Echinodermata > Asteroidea > Forcipulatida > Asteriidae > Marthasterias > Marthasterias glacialis. The sequence goes on from OU452232.1 coordinate 235,096, forward strand.
GTTTTTGGTTCAAGTATAGAAAGAAACAAAAATAAGAGAAGTTGAGGCAAACCCAACAACAACCAAAGAAAGTACAATTTACACATAAGAATACAGATTACTTTAAAACAAATGTTATTTCAAAGCCGCTGATAATAAGGACAAAACAGAAGTGCATGATTGTTAAACGTGTACACACACAAAACTACTTGTGCATGGCGTCAAAAATTTCAACTAATAAATTCTTTACACAGAAGTGAGTCTGTTTTACAAGCAAAAGTATCAGAAACTGTTCGTGTTTGACAATCAATAAATAATAGATAAACTTACCCAGGCTAGTAGCAACACGTCAGCCTTCACACGGCGACTTACAGGAATGATGTGATGTCAACACCGAGTTACGTTTAGGCTACTATTCACACTTTGTTATCTGATAGTGTCTGCAGCGTGGCCCGGTTATTTCCTTCTTTGGATTGCGCAATGCATTATGGCTATTGTGAATCATAAACTATTATTAAACTAACATAAAAGTTCACAAACTTTCATTTTAGTCCCCAACCTCCCCCCCCCCCCCCCAGCCAATTGGTGTTTGGGAATTATCAAACTTACCAGGCTACTGTCCGGCTACTATCCTGATAATTTACACCCTTGATCAACTTTGCGAGTTTTTATGTTCATTTTGTACTGAAGTCTACTACGTATGACTAATAACCCTCCATGTTTTTGGTTTTACTGCAATGCAGTATTGGCTCTATTCATCTGACTGGTAATAGCTCTGAAACGTCTTCGTAGATGTCTGATTCGGAGTCAACATTTCTGGATATAAAGTTCGGAGGGCTGGGTTTGTCATCCGAAGCATGAACATAATACTCGTTATAAGGCTCACAAAAACGATGGTCTGTTGGCGGTGGAACTTTGCTGTTTTCAACTCTGCGCACTGTACATTGCCTTTTTGCGATCTGATTGTTGGTTTAGTTTCTCTTCCAAACAGACTTTCATTACATGGCTATTGTGAATCATAAACTATCATTAAACTAACATAAAATACTCAATATTTTTGGTTTTACTGCAAATAATGTATTGGCTTTATAGACTCCTTTTTTCATTGCCAAAATTATTATTTTGACATGTTACATGTATTGGGTTGTAGCGGGGCCCATTGCAAGGCCAGCGGTCTCCGCTGAACCCCGTTTCCTAGGCCCAGAGGAGGTGGGTCAAAGAGTAGTTCCACCTCGTTAGTGCCATCTCCCAGTGTCCATTAATAAGGGTCTGACAAAGACATCGCCTTCCCTGTGTGACATCTCCACAGATTGATGCCGAGCAGGTTGGACAGTTTTGTTAATTCTGGAATAATTAATACGGCAGTGGCAGTGTGGGAGTATTATTGATAAAAACAATTCTCACGGAGAAAGTTTTAGGGAGATTTTTTATACCCATCTATGTACCAACGCAGCTGGAGGAGAAAAGATGAACTCATCAGCAAGGTGCTTCTTTGGGATCCAACGCAAGTAAAAATGGACGGCCAACTTTAAGCTAGATTGATCAACTTCGGAACAACACATGCTAGGAAGTAGATAAACTGATCTAAAACATGGGCGACAGGGACAGATGGAGATAGCTAGTCATCGATGTTCGGGCGCACTAGAACTAAAGAAGAAAGAAGAAGAATGTACCAACGCACATTCCTCAGAAACTTCTTCACTCCTCTCCAAACCCAACCCCCATCCCTAACAATGCTATTGTTCGTTATAGGTTTACAAGTAGATATACGTCACTATCCTGCTAGTAAGTGCTGATGCTTTGGAGCCGGAAGTGCAATGTAAACGAATGGGACACATACATGTACATCCATTCGCTACACTGCATTTCCGGCTCCAAAACGTCATCACTTACCAACAGGATTCACTTTATGTTTATTTACGGGTTTTTCAATTTGACTATCATTAAAGGCAGTTTGATAGAAGTTTTGTTCCGTACAAGACCATCCGGTGACTGATTTTGAAACAGACTAAACTAGTACATATTATGATGACACTTTCATTGCAGACTTCTTCGTGAAAATATATTAAGGGCCAGAATGGTGATTGCATGAATAAAATTTACAATTAAAAGGCAACCGCAATATTGCATGGTTCTCGTATTTGCAGAAGTTTTATTTTGCCCCACTGGTTTCTTAAAAGTTACTTTTATTTAAAAAAAAAAAATGACCTGCATTTCACAATACCTCATGGCAGGTATCAAATTAGATAAGGCACAGATCTGGGAGCTAGGCTTATACTTTATAAGTTTATAAATATCGCCCCATCCGACCAGACTAAAACTAATCTATACACAACCATATCCATAGTCCAATACCATTGGATTAAAGCACTGGTGCACACCCGATTCGGTTATTCACAGTGTGTGAAGGACAGGGTACCAATCATTTACCCCTTGAATAAACTCGGTGTATTATATAGACTACAATGGTCAGTTTGAATCTTTCTTTTAAATGCTTCACGAAACTCTGATCTTCCGACATGGAAATAATCTATATCAGAAGTAGATTTTAATACTCGAAACTTCCTTCTAGTTTAAGATGCTTCAAATGACCATTTCGATTTTGGGGATCCGCAAGAGAAATACAAAACAACAACAACAATCACTTGATTTCTAAAATAATGAATTATTATTTTAAACACTAAATATCACAAGTTAGTGTCGTGATGTCTCTTCAGAACTCAACACACGAAATCGTTGAAAAGTGAATGTTTAACCCTACTTTGCATTTCACACCAATTACTTCTGCTCGAAGTTACTGCATGCCTATGCACTATTGTTATAATCACAATGGAGTATGTGGAGTACAATAATGCGCACTACAATGGCGTGATCGATCATGCAATCTGGGGTAAACAATTTGGGATTCCCCTTACGTCTTGGACACTCATAATACAAAACACGTCAACAATAGAAAAAAAATAAGTCAAACCACCAATCATTTCAATAAATGATGACTCAAAATGGGAATCCCTGATAATGATGTTACGAAATATCACAGAATAAAATAGGCCATAGCAATACGAGTTCACGGAACTCTTGTTGCTATGAGCTGAAACATCGGATCGTAACCAAAACAACAAGGCCTACTTTACGTTCATCAATGTTAACCGCAAAACATTCATTTACTAAGCAATTTCGACATTTCTGAACTATTTATGTTGATGGGACTGTACTTCCGGTTTGACTGTAACCTTAACCTGATAATGATTAATACTCGTTCATGCAAAACTTACCTGTAAAATACAAGCCTGGTAACATTTTGAATTCATAATCAGCTCAAGTGACATTTTAATTACTATTTTAATTACTTTCATCTCTGAAAATATCGACCAAGGTGAAACGATATACAAACTCTTCCAAAAGAAACTGCATAGAAGAATTCCAAAACGTTTTCACAGTGTTGTAGTGCCCAGCCCATCCGTTATATAAGCTCTTTCTGTATTGGTAGATTGATTTTCATATCATCCAGCTGACCAATCGTACATGGCGTTTAAACAGATAGACCACTATAGGATGCACCTCGACATGTTTTTTTCTTAATAAGTGTTGGTTAATAATTTAAAATTCTAATAATATTGGTAAACTTGATACAATAGTATCAATCTTTAATAAAAAAACGTTTTTAATGACCCAGTTGTCACGAGTACATCAATATTTTTTCGACATCTAAAAATATCACCCCTCTTTTGGGGTCAACTGTTTAAAAATACTAGGCCTATTAAATGCAAATGACGGAAAATATAAACGATCAAAACCACAACGAAAGTTACTTATTAATAAAGAAATAAATTCTCCTAACTCTAGATTTATTTTATGCAACTTAAACTTGTGACTGTAAATAAGACACATTTTAAATGCATTTTGCAGACGCGTTTTGCGTGACGCAGTCGAGTTTTAAATCTTAAAAACAACAAACAATAACAAACAAAATAAGCCTGAATGTTTAATTAGTTATTAAACCATTAGAAAATGTTGTCAAGTTATTACTGTTGCTATAAAATGTATTATTATTTGAATGATATTTAAAGTATTTTGACCAAGTCTAATGCTCGTGACGTCATGTTTCACCCCTGACCATAGCCCTAACCTCTGATTGGACGGCACATACCAATCAAAATATCACGCGAGAAACTACAAATTTTCAATGTAAGAAAACCAAACTTTACGACTTTTGACATAATGTTTAGTGTTTTAGAGGTCCGCTTTTGTCCCTTGGTAAGTTGCTCTCATAAGTAGGAAAAACCGTTTCTGGTCAATAATGTATTTACTGAGGCAATGTTTAAGACAAAGATGAATTCCTTAAGAAAACAGCGAAACTGCGCACCGTTTTAAAACATTTGAATGTCTGATATTAAAAATCAACGATTTGAAAATTCATCGAAGAAATGCTCAAACTCCAGTATTTTAGAAGTGTACATTAGTTTAATCTCTGCATGTTTTTCAAGAAAAACGTGGTTAGTTTTACATAATTTAGAACTCAGTTTAGAACAGTTTATTTATTTTAATATGTGTTAGTTTCAATAATTTATCAGAAAGGCATGACGGTATGTACTTCATTTTATTTTGTGTTAAATTCATGAAACATTCCAGGATTGTAAGAACAATAGGATGTTATACTATTGGTTTGGAAAAGTGTTCATTTTTTTTTTTTAGTTTTTCAAGAACTAATTTATGAAGGGCTGGTACGTTTCATTCCTCTTTTGACAAACTGAACCTGCGTTCGCTTTTCCCAATAAAATTCTGGTACGGCTACGTTTGTTTGCCATTTTGTTGTGGGTGTGATAGATATTCTTGTTTAAGACTGCACACCGAAAAACAACAACAAAACAACAACGACTACGATGATATAATAAACAAAAATCAAATGTTCAACTCCACACCAGAAGGTGAAATTCCTCCAAGCGATTCAGTATACTTAATAATGAAAATTTTTCGATCATAAATCCACAGATAAATATCACAACTACTTGCGGAGAACAATGATGACATCATTGGAACAGATTGCTCAGACATTGTTTGGGTGAGTTTGAAAGGGGGCTTCGCTTTGACGAATTCTTATTGTGCATTTGTTTGGTTTTCATTTTTGCCGTCTAATTTGGAACACAGAGAATCAACCATTGTCTTTGAAAGAACGATCATTCCAGTCCATTGTCCATCAAAATAACATAAAAGTATAACATATTAAAGCTTAAAATATGAGCTCAAAAATACACAATTACTAAGTGTTGACACAAATATGATTTTAAAACTTGGCAACATTTTCTAAGCACTGTATTATTCTATTTGCATTGTTTGGAAAAAAAAATTCAAACTGAACTAAGTTTTAAAACAAATATTTTGTTTAAATACTGCAACGTTTCTGTCACTTTAGATAAAAATATTTCTCTCTTCCGTTTGAAATGAGAGGTGGTTTTGTTTTGTTTTTGTTTTTTTTTTACAGAGAAAGAGTGGGAGTGATTTCTCTGAACAGGCTTACCTGGATCGATGCTTAGTATTACGCGATCAGGTATAAAACACTTTCAATCAGTTCTTCGTTTTCATTTTCGTTTTGCACGAGCTATAAAGAGTAGGCCTATCTCTGAAAGTGTTCGATTGAAATATATGTATATATTCCATTGAAACTAGTTACAAACTGCAAACGATTTGTCCCTGTTCTCAATCGACAAGAGTGATTTTCCATAGTATAACAAAAGAGTGCACATTAGAGCCATCTCGAAACACTGCGAAATTCAGAAGACGCAAGCTCGGGGCAGGTCTATCTAAACTGCAGTGGTGTGTTGGAAAGTTTTAAAACAAATATTGTGTTTAAATACTGCAACGTTTCTGTCACTTTAGATAAAAATATTTCTCTCTTCCGTTTGAAATGAGAGGTGGTTTTGTTTTGTTTTTGTTTGTTTTTTTACAGAGAAAGAGTGGGAGTGATTTCTCTGAACAGGCTTACCTGGATCGATGCTTAGTATTACGCGATCAGGTATAAAACACTTTCAATCAGTTCTTCGTTTTCATTTTCGTTTTGCACGAGCTATAAAGAGTAGGCCTATCTCTGAAAGTGTTCGATTGAAATATATGTATATATTCCATTGAAACTAGTTACAAACTGCAAACGATTTGTCCCTGTTCTCAATCGACAAGAGTGATTTTCCATAGTATAACAAAAGAGTGCACATTAGAGCCATCTCGAAACACTGCGAAATTCAGAAGACGCAAGCTCGGGGCAGGTCTATCTAAACTGCAGTGGTGTGTTGGAAATGGTGTGTTGGAAACTTGAATTTGAACTTTTGGACAGTTTGGCAACCCGTTTTTACATTATTTGAAATCAGCAATGACCCATAAAATGTGAATGAATTACTTTAATGTAAGCCACCCTTCGTACAATCTTGTGTTTCTGAAGTTATGATTTTTGTTTTGCTATAAAAAAAAAAAAGCTGCATCCGTACCTTCACTGGTACCTTGTACGCATTGATACACGGCTCATAAACAAAAAGTATAATACCAAAATGTAGTAAGCTGAACTTTGTCCAAGTAGCAAAAGTGTTGTATTTAAAACAATGCACCCAAGTTGAATGTCACTACAACAACAAATGTTTGTTGAGAAAATCCTACACCCATCATTATTTAAGTCCGCGAAGCAGTTTGCGCTATTTGGAATTACTGAGCAAAACAACTTTACCCCAATACATGTAATAATTATTTTTATGACAGAAAGGAAAAAAATAATTGTAGTTTGAACAAAGACGTCAGAATTAAAATGGGTGATAGAAAATATATATCAGATAGGTTGATAGGTAAACAAGTTTAGTCATTAATTTGTAAATAATAAGTGGACAAGTCCGTACCTTGATTAAATCACTGACAGCAGTCAATCTTCTACAAATTCCTCATTCCAGGAAAAAAAATTATTCGAATATTTTATTTTGAATCGTTCCCCTGGATGAATTCGTTCTGTACTATCTCGATTTCATTCTCTGAACTTTTCACCAATAAAAGTTCACAATCACAATTACTCTTGCTGATTTGGGCGTCATAACAATTTTTTGTTGTTGATAGTTGTTAAGTTTATGACAGATATGACGATTCCAGTTATAATAGCACAACAATGACGGTATGGAAAAATACTCACAGGAAAAATTGTTGATTATTTCCTCATTCGTCATTGACAGTTTTCCCCAGTAAATCTCAGCTGGGTAGACTGGACAATATTCCTCGGCGGCAAAATTTGACCATGCTCATTTCTGTACACTCAGTGATTGTTCCTCCCGTGGCCACCCATTTTGTCCCCGGTATATTATTGTCAGCCTCGTCAGGCCATTTGCTTTTGCCGCATGATTTAAGACCGTGGCACTGGATGTCCACCTTATTTAAGTTTCCATCGTCTATTGACTGTATAGACTTGAAGGGCATCAGTGTGTATGCCCTTCAAGAAGTCATAAGTTGGGTGGTCAATAATTTCCATGTGGTCAGCAGGGCTGGGTTGCTGCTTTTCTCTATCACGATGATGCCCCATTTCTGCAGAATGAACATACAATGTCGTCTTGCTCACCAACCATCGGCGAAGTTTCTTCGATGTACCATTGGAGAAGGAAATAAGACGGATCCAAACAATAATCGTTCTGATTTAATTCCCCGACTAGATTTCTCATTAATATGACCATAAGTAGTCTCGGAATTTCCAAGTCGAATGAAATGCCTTGACTCAAGCACACATACACACACGTCGTTAAACACCAAAGCTAACTCAAGCCAGGATTTACACAAACATGGATGCGGTCAGCAAAGACTTGACTGTACTTCTCAAATCCGTGTTTCTCTGTCATCAAGCAGGATCTACCAATGTTAAAGACCATATTGCTCGTCGGATTTCCTATATAAATGAATTCATGTCCCACTTAAATGGGGCGTTGTTGGGACATCTTGGGTACTTTACCGTAAAAATCAAATAATTACTATAATTTATTATGATAATTTAAAGTGCTATTAAGCACATTACATTCCAAAGACTTACTGACACAGTAAACAGAAGAAACAAAGAAACAATTCTTTCCGGGATTTCATATCGTTATTGTAAAAAAATAATTTAAGCTCTGGAGAGACGGGAAATATTTTAATATTCCAATAATTATTAAACCTGTATGTGTAAAAAACGTTTTACGATAGTGCACTTTAAGATGTTTGATGTCATCGGACTCAGATGGGGATTCCCAGCCCAGTTCCCGCCCTCTTATCAACAATCCTTGGTTACTCACGACCCGCCCATTATCTACGTCATGTCAATAGTAAATGACTGTCAACCAATCACGATGCGATATGCCAGTTAGTATGTCCGGTTCATTGGTTCTCTGACAAGTGTCTGCAAATAGAATTTAAGTCATTGGATCTGCACGTTTAAAAGATGCTAATCTGTACTAAGAATTAGGCCTACCATGGGCCCACTGAGAATGCAAACATTTAGGTATGTCGTCTGAGATAAGACGGCAACTCACAATCCCAACCGAATCTCGCTGGGCCCCCATCCCTTCGGTCAATGCCTAGAGGAAGCTCTCTTTTTTTTTGTGAGATCTACGCTTCATTTCAGCTGTATTTATTAGGGCCTAAACGACGTGGGGCGGGTCCCAAACCATTTTGCCGGGTTTGCAGTTGCCCATCTCTCACTCAGTACAGCTACAATTTAGAAAATAAAAGAGTTCACACTGATTTGAATTACTAAACTGTTCCTTTGAATTTGAAATCTATTTAGCTTTGAACTGAAGTGATTTGCTGTTCTCAGACTGAAGGCCTTGATCGAATCGGGAGTGTCTCGGGACTTTCCCTAAACAGACAGGATAGAAATCAAACGAGCACAGTAAACATAGACTAGCCAGACAATCGCTTAACTGTTCCAATGTATGCGTAGGCTACGTGGTATTACTTAGAAAGAAAATAATGTGAAATTGTCACGGAAATGAAAAATAACTGACATAATTTTACAAGATAGCTACAGTTAAACTCCTATAAATATTTTTGTCATCGATCCTGAATGATATTGACTGAGGCCCGCCCCTACTGTTTAATGTATATCACGAACTGAATCCAAGAGGGCGCGCTTCAAAATGGCTGCGCCCGTTGCCAAAGCAGCTCACACGCTTGTCGGAATTTGTGACGAGGAAATAGCATTTTCCCACGATACCAGTTACACTAATTGGCAATGTAATAAGTTAGGGGGATATCCGGTAAGTTGACTGTCATAACTCGGGCAAAAATGCCGTATCCGACAGCCACTTTAACTTCCCTAATTTAGGTAAAATTATTTCCACTCCACTAGGGCCAGGGGTTATTACTCCTAGAACTATGAGGTTCGTTCCGCTATCGTCTCCACGAGCCTCATAGAGTGATGTGTACAAATTCCTATTCGAAACTTTCTGCTATTCACGTTTACATGGCTACAGCTCTTTTTTGAAATCGGATCTCGCCAAAATTGGGCTCTGTGTGTTCTTTGAACTGTCATGTAGCGTTGCACAGGTCCAGAAAATCCACTCCGCAAACTAAAAATTGTTAAAAAGAGATAAATTCTTACCGTAATTCTGATCCCATTCAAACAGTATTGCAACAAATATGGCGACCGGAGTTGCAAAATTAACTGGTATGCTGCTATGCCGTGCGCTGGTCCTATGGGCTGGTTCCGCGTACCAGTTAATTTTAAATTTTTTTAAATTAACTGGTACGCGGAACCAGCCCATAGGACCAGCGCACGGCATAGCAGCATACCAGTTAATTTTGCAACTCCGGTCGCCATATTTGTTGCAATACTGTTTGAATGGGATCAGAATTACGGTAAGAATTTATCTCTTTTTAACAATTTTTAGTTTGCGGAGTGGATTTTCTGGACCTGTGCAACGCTACATGACAGTTCAAAGAACACACAGAGCCCAATTTTGGCGAGATCCGATTTCAAAAAAGAGCTGTAGCCATGTAAACGTGAATAGCAGAAAGTTTCGAATAGGAATTTGTACACATCACTCTATGAGGCTCGTGGAGACGATAGCGGAACGAACCTCATAGTTCTAGGAGTAAGGGGTTATTATTAAAAAAATATAGGGCCATGACTGTGTTTAGCGCATAGATAGAGTTATATAAGACCTGAGGGCGTACAAACCATGCGACACGGCCCGACAAGGAGCCCGACAGAGTCAGAACCGAGAATGTGAGAGAGAGGAAAATGCACTTTGGTTGATTTGTCTGTTTGTATTACAAAGTGTCAACAAAATGAAAAATAAGCCTTGTTCGGGTCTCGGTAGTCATGACAACTCTACCTGCTAAATAAATGCAATTTTATTTCCTTATTAAGAAAGGAAATAAAGTCCAAATATCTGTTCATTCAAAACTAGAGGATGGGATGAATTTACTCTTTATTTACTCTTTCAAACATTTTGCATCTCTAAAACAAAAGTTATCGTTTGTCTTGTTCGAGAATCTTTTATATGCCTCTCCCCCCTTTGGTAAGGCGCTCTGTTCTTTGTATAGCGTGGTATAAATGCTCTTTTATTGTTATTATTATTATTATTTACATACATACACACATACTGTACATATACTGTACATGTCAGGTGTGTACACTTGCATGATGGATTTCCAAACCATTGTTAAATTAAAACATTTGGCAATAGACTGATCCATTAAGCCCTGCCTACCTTAGCAACTGCCTAGCAACAGCGCATGGCATGACTTTCTTGCCACGATCACAGCGGTGGTTCGGTTGATACACACACAGACATGGTTTTTGTGAACGATATGGATTAAGTTTCGTGGCCTTTTGGTCAGTGCATTGGGTCCAAAGAACAATGCAGACAGGAACACTGTTAAACCAATTGTACACAACTGTACAAGGACCACTGCTGTGGGATTTGCACCACCAGAAATACAAAAAAATTAAAGCTAAACAAAAGTAAGTACAGTTGTCTGTGCTGTTGTGTGTCAGAACAATGGCGGCGGTTTGTTTACTTTTCTAATGGATTTTTAACATGTCGGACATTTGTCGGACTTTCATTGGTGTTGTCAAGACTATGATTGGTCGATATGTTAGTAGGGGGGGCTTAATGGATGGGTCTATTCTACAACATAAACTATGCTTATTAATCTAGGCCATTGAAATGTCATTGAAGTGGATTTAACACAAAATGTGTTTTTTTCACAGGACTGGATGTGTCTTAACAGCCTGGAACCAAGATGTGCTGCATGTAGGAATCCTCTTTGTCTAGTTACGCAATTATACTGCCCTCTAGAGGGGTCACAATATCACCGAACTCTGTATATCTTCACCTGCATTGCAGTTGAGTGTTTGAACAAGCAAGAAAGGTAAAGCTGTTAAAGAGTCGCGTACAGCCTTTAAGAAAGACTCTGCTAGGGTCGAAACGTGAGGCCATTCACATTTTTTTTTTAATTGGATACATGGATCTAAATGGCTCAGTATCAGTAGGCCTAAAGGATGTGACCATATTGAATGAGTAAGCCTCAACACTAACACTACATACACCTGCACCCTAGACCCAGTCACTGGGGCGCTGTACTCCTTTTTTCAGATTTTGACACTATCGATCGTACTAGCGCTCCAGTCCGTAATGTATTTAGGAACTCTGAATCTAATATCAACTACTGTTTCCTAACAAAAAGGATTGTGTGTTCGCTGATGCCCTGGCTTGCATTGTTTTGCGCGGTCAAGACAGGATACCAGTCTCCATAAGCCAACACGCAATCCACACTGTATAGAATTTTCCATTGGTCATGATTGGCCGAGCGCGCGATCCACATAGCTGGTATCCTACGTTGACTGCGCAAAACAACATGCAAGTCAGGGCATCAGCGAACAAGCAATCCATTTTGTTAACAGTAGTTGATGTCACGTGGTAGTAAAACGCAGATTGTAACGACTGCATTTTTAGTTGGCCTAAAAAAACATCATTTTGGCAGACAGAAAAAAATCTTGAGTACAATTAGATGCATTTTATTTCATTTTTGATATCTTGAGAAGCCAGTAGGCGATTTCCAGCAATTCTGTTGAGTCTTTGTCTAAATTTTGACAATAAAAAATCTGCTTCGTCAGAGTTCCCACTTGCATGGGGCGCTAGTACGACCTATAATGTCAAAATCTAAAAAAAGGAGTACAGCGCCCCAGTTACTGGGTCTACCTGCACCCCTACATTATATTCAGGCAATGCCACAATAAGGGTCCAAAAAGATAACTTTGTAAACTAAGAGAGGCATGGGAGAGTGGGACAAAAGTAACTAATTTGTCCCAGTCTTTTCCTGTACATAGTACATTCCAAAGCTGTTTATGTTTGATTATAGCAAATAAGAAATACAAAAAAAAATTCATAATAATCGGCTTTAAAATAGTGCAATTCTAAAGTATGGTCATTGCGCTTGGAATGTTATAACTCGAGGTCACTGGGCGTATTAGGTCATTCCTTAAACCATCATAGCTCCCTGGGGAGTATACAGCCTGTGTTGCTAAGTATTAGTGCACAGTGTAATTCATTCACATAAACCATCTCTACCCTCATGGGCACCCATTTACCTCATGGGCACCCATTTACCCCTGGGTGAAAAGAAGCAATTATTTTTAAGTTTCTTGCTCAAGGAAACAAGTGTCAGGACCGGGATTCGAACCCACAAAGTGACGACTTCACCACCAGAACTTTAGCCCTTGAGAAACTACAAGGTCTTTGAAAAGTGTTACGTATGTAACAAAGACAGACATTGCCTGCAAAGTGAAGAAAGAACAAAACAAAAATTCTCAAATAGGCCTATTGTGCCATTAACATTCCTATCCCTTAAAAACTGAGATATTGCTGCGGGTATTCAGAAAATAACAACTGAACAAGGGGGAAGAATTCACGTACAATCATTGTGACAAAAGTCTGTCCCCATTTGTACATGTACATATACATAACAATTTTTTTTAAACTTATAATTTCTTAAATAACTGGGGGGAGGGCTTTCCTAATTTTGGCTGGTAACTATTCCAAGGGTCTGTAGAATTGGTATTAAACATTGTTGGGCAAATCAATTTATTTGGCAGGCCTATAACTTCCACCAAATAATGACAAAAAAAGTTTGTCCTTATTACATATGTATACATCTTGAAGATTTTACTCTTCCAGTTTCTGAAATACTCCAACATTTACCTATTTTTTTAACCACAATCCTCTTGAATGTACACTGACAAAAATGCATGACAACAACCTCATTTTGTTAGTACTATCCCATGGTCCCCGCCCAGGTCACACTTTGTGCCCATTAGTCTGGAATTGCCCATTTTTTTTAATTATTCAACTATCAAAGACCAAATAAAAGCACACAATAATTGATCATCCATCTTTTTAAATGAACCTGACATGTATTTCTCTTTTAGTTGGAGAGTGTTTCGCTGCCAGCTTCCCGTCACCAAAGTTCTCAATGAAAATGTAGAAAAAGGAAAGGAAGAAACTCTGCAGAAGGTTGCTATGGCAACAGAGGATTGGTGTGATGATGCCGATGATTGGGGCAGTGAATCAGATGGAGAATCATGTAGTCAAATTAGAGCAACACCTCGGCCTGAGAATCAACTCATGAGTTCCTCATCGGAAACAAACATAGTCCCTGACCAAACACAAGCAACTAGTATTAGTAAATATAACAATGACAGTGAAGGGGGTTCTGTTGCTATGACAACACATCAATCAAATTTTTCTTCGAATAATGACAGATTAGAGCAACCAATCAATGATCTGAATTTATCAACACACGGAAATGCTGTAGTTACTCATTCCATTGGACAGCCAACCGATGATAAAACTATTAGTGAAATGAATGCAAGATGGACGACACATGATGATGTCATGAATGATGTCATGAACAGCTTGTCAATTAGTACAGAACCTACAGCGAAAAGCTCTGCAATAAAACCAGACTGTTGTGACGTACTTTCCTTCAAACCCTTCTATGTGAGTGTATTTGATGAACCATCTACATCCTTATTGGCTACTGAACTGACCAATCATGCTCGAGAATTGATGCTGAATTATCAGCAAAGGGAGGGAGTTGATATCTTGGAATGGCAGGAACAGAGCTTACATATAAGCAGGTACAATATCCCTAAAAATGATAATCCTATTGTTTGAAATTACTGGATAGTTAAACTCATTCACTACGGCATGCCGCTCACAGTCGGCTCGGTAAATTACTTCGCGAGCCAGAAAGCCACTGCAAGCAGCTCAAAATCAACAAAATATAAAACTAGAAAAATTGCATTCGTGAACGAATGCGCAGCTGTTTCGCCAAAAATATTTTCAAATAATACTCATCTTAATATGAAAGTCTGTGTGCATATATATGAAAATTGTGTGCATGAAGAAGTTAATAATGCAAAAATTACTGCCTAGTGAGATCGAATCCATTCTGTATATATATATATATATATATATATATATTGTGAAACTGTACCTTTAAGGTAACATAACCTGACAAATGTTGACTTCATGATGACGTCTAATCGTTTTCAGAGCATTTATCACCCATCGAGCCTGTTTAAAAAGGAATTTTGATCATACCATATTTCGTTATTACTACTCCAAGGGGCAAAAAATGAAAAAATCATAAAAAATCACATGATTACGTCATCATGACGTCACTTCACAATAATCAAGAACTTACCAGTATCTAACAACATTCCAAGTTTTAATATGATCGGACCAACACTTTTGGAGATATACCACTTCAAAAAGTGCACCTTTAATGGTATGTCACGTGACAGCTGATGACGTCATCAACCTAATACTTCACACATATGTTGGCTACCTAATGGTCATCATGTGTATCAATTTTGAAGCGATTACAACAACTTTGCCACACAGATCTTCTCAAAATGCATTTCGAACAGTTTTCAACCTGCTGCTAGAGGGCGCTCTTGTATAATGTGACGTCATCGTTTTTTTTTTAAAGCTGACCCTGGCCGGGCACTAACATCGTTGAAAGCAACTTCATTACTTTTACCACTTTTGAATTACGAGGCACTTCCGGTTTTGGCCGGAAGTAGAGGTCACGGGAGGTCACGCACACTGAATAAAATGAAGACCTAATTTATCCCTACCCAATCCCGCCAACAGAAACCTATGGTCTCTTATGGCTGATTTGGCTGAAAATAATCTTTTTTTAAGATGACATCACTCGAGGGGTGATGACGTCATCATGACGTCATTGTAATATGCACACTATTGCACCAGTGCCTTTCATCACTGAAAGTTTCTTTGCAATTGCTTATCAGGAACATTGCAAAACAGCACTTAGAACGAAACATGCGTTATTGCAGTTACTTCCGGTACGGAAAAATCTGAAAAAGAAAAAAAAAAGAAGAAAAAAAAAAGAAGAAAAAAAAAACTTTAACGAAAACAAGAGTTAACAATTCTGTCATAGCTGCACATTATATTCCGCAGTGAGAGAGTTACAAAAAATTATTTGATACAATTTTGATAGACCATCTGTAAAGCTGGTATTAGTCCAGTTGTAGTGACAATAATGTATGTGCGATGTTCTAACCCTCATACAATCGGATGACTGAAAAAAAGACTTGATTTGAAAGTTGCCCAACAAAGCAACTTTTTCAATCTCTTTTATCAAAACTTTAAGCTTTATTCATTTTGATGTAACCCATCAGAACTGAAAGTGTTATCAGTAAATTTAAGAAGCCAAATTTACTGCAATCTTGTTCTTCAGCTGGGCATTTTTCTTTGACCTTAACTTGACTAGTGTTTTGTTTGTTACAATAAGCCAGCCAACCTACAAACACTGTATAATATACTTATCCAGTTAAACAGCTACACAATATAACTCCACTCTTTTCTGAAATTGTTTTTTTTTTTTTACAATGGCCCTTCATTTCCTGCCCCAAAATACACATCCCTGTTGAGGTCTGAGCTGACTTGCAGTGCAGACACAGCCGACTATAAATTGGAGGCTTGTGGATGGTCCTTTTTCGCAGTTCTCACCAGTACTACACATGCTCAGAACTACTCACGCAACACTGAGCATGTGTCTCCCATTGACAGTAAAACCTTTCATGGAAATCTTGATATAACAATTTTTTATACATGATTAATTTTCAGTGTTTCAACTGGATCAGATGAAGGCTACGAGAAAACAACAGCAAAACATGGAGATAGAATCTACCAGAAATTCTCAAAGAAACTACAACTGTGTCCTGAGCAGTGTATACGGTAGGTCAAAGGATAAGGGTTAGAGGTCAGTTGTTGTTTATTCCAAAAATTTTCCATTTCCAATCCATACATGGAATGTATGAGAACTTTTTGGGACTTATGGATGTTCAGTAATCACAGGTTTGATATCATTGGATTTTGAAAGAATAAATTCTTTAAATTTTCTACTTTTTAAGAATCACATCACAACTAACCTGCTTTTTTTCTTCAAAAACAATAAAGATTAATGATCTGCATTTTGTTAATGTCCATGTATGTAGGCCTAGGTGTTAATTTCACTTTGGCAAATCAAAATAATCAAATATTCTGGAAGTTTTTCTCACTTTATTATACAGAAATGATCCCAGGGAAACATTGGACTGATTTCATAAGTGCTAAAATTTAAGGTTTTATATTGGATTCCTCAATTTATTATTTCTGATCATTACCAATCTCAGATTGGCATTGTAGGGTTGTATCTGAATAAATTGCTCTGGCAGTGGCTGATAGTATATAAACAAATTTAAAAAATGAAACAGTTGAACAAATGAACAAATAAATACATTAACAGTTATGGCAATATTTACATGTATGTGACGCGTGGTGGGTTGTGGTCAAGTGATTTGTTACACTGGATTCAAGTTTTGGTTTTGTCAAAGTTACACCCCTATGTTCCAACACCCCTAATGTATTTTCCTAATCTTCCTACTCTTGGTACCTTTTTCCAGTAAGTTGGTGCCCCATTTAAAACCATTCACTATTGTGGCTTTGAATGGTAAAATAACTGCACAGTGTTGATTCCCCAAGTGTTTTTGAATGGTACCAAATGAACATGGATTTAGTTTTGTTTGATTTTTATTGTGATTTTGTTTATGACTGACTGGTTTTCAAGTTAAATTCTTTTTTATTAAGCTCTCGGCCCCGGGTGTTGTGCAATGCACGTAAAAAAACCCAGTACACTTATCGTTATGAGAAGGGGTTTGCCCCTGTGTTTCTGGCATGCTGGTTGCAGATTGCACTGCATCACCTTGTAAACTAAACTCTTACGAGGCGCTAAACAAATGCCAATCGGCTATCATAACACAAACGTTGCACTGCATAGGCCTACATGTACCTGTCATAAAAATAATTAGCTCTTTAAGAGGCCTGTCGTAAAAACATTAAATAAGATCTGTGTATCTAGTAAAGATCTGTGATTTGTGATTTATGAGCAAGGACCTTAGGGACCTATATGCTTATGAAATTTGACCTAAACTAAATACATCTGAAGGACTAAATACATCCGAAGATGTCCTGACCAACAAGTATGATTTCACTTACAAGTTTAAAGCAAGATTGGAAATCGTCAATGAGCTAGTCAGTCAACGCTTCTAACCCAACTGCAGTGACCGTCTGAAGTGGTACTTAAAACAAGATGCAACAAGCGTCTTAGGCAGGCACTGTTATGATAGTAGATAGAAGTTGCATGACCTTGGGAAAAGTTCATTTTGCAGCCATGTTGGGTTCAGCCATGCACAAACTCAATGACTGAAACGCCTCTATTTACTGGATTCATCTGGGATCATTACCACAATAACTTATGGCCTTTTGCAGTTTTTCGTCATTGTGGGAGTCAGTTTTCCTGTGTACTGTGTATTGGGCATTTTACAGTTTTAGGCGACACAGCATGTTTACAGACACACACACACACACACCATATCCTGACATACAGTTTGACTCCCACAGTGGTAGTCCATGGGTAGACCATTAGCCTTTTTGAGATTACATGTATAAGGGAAACCATATAGTGCACTAATTGGATTGGGTAAATCAATATACACCCAAAGCAAACAGTGCACTCATATAGTGTCCCCAATATCTCAAGAAGGCTAATGGAGCAGTCTAGGTTATTGCTCCATGGGTAGACAGGGGTAGACAGGGGTAGACAGGGGTAGACGGGGGTACGCAGCGGTAGACGGTGTATACAGGGGTAGACGGGGGTAGACTGGGGTAGACGGGGGTAGACTTGGGTATACAGGGGTAGACGGGGGTAGACGGGGGTAGACAAGGGTGGTCAGGGGTAGACGGGGATTGACAGGGGTACATGTACAATTTAGTTGGGGGTAGACGAGGGTAGACGAGGGTGGACGAGGGTGGACAGGGGTGGACAGGGGTACATGTGGGTGGACAGGGGTACATGGGGGTATACAGGGGTAGACGGGGTACATGTAGTTTATAGGCCTATTTGTTTATATATTTATTTACATAGACAAGATTAGATTCAAACTATTTGTATTACATTTCTTTACATTTTCTATATCTTTTGTATAGATATAGTTGGAATGGTAGCCCCCTATACATAACATCACCAAGCGAGGGCAGTATAATCCCAGTGTGTCCGTACTGTTGTGGAGTGAGGGTCTTTGAGGTTCAATTAATGCCGCCACTCATCAGTGCATTAAAAACTACAGGCCAGTCAGGTAAAACCCTACAACCTACACTTTCCCCAGTAATGGGTGATGTATCTCCATGCACACATTAAAATACATGAACAAAATTCATCTCCAGTTATCGGTACAAGAAAATAAAACTTACCACAGTACTTGAGTAATTTTCCTGGTAATCCATAAACGCATGCAAGGCAACTCCTTCCACATGGCTACTATGCCTGCTAGTAAATCCATACCTGCTAGAATACAAGCCTACTGCTTTTCTCAACATTCCATGCCTGCTAGTCTCAACACTCCATGCCTGCTAGTCCCAACACTGCATGCCTGCTAGTCCCAACACTCCATGCCTGCTAGTCCCAACACTCCATGCCTGCTAGTTCCAACACTCCATGCCTGCTAGTCCCAACACTCCATGCTCACTGCATGCTAGTCCCAACACTCCATGCTCACTGCATGCTAGTCCCAACACTCCATGCTCACTGCATGCTAGTGCCAACACTCCATGCTCACTGCATGCTAGTCCCAACACTCCATGCTCACTGCATGCTAGTGCCAACACTCCATGCTCACTGCCTGCTAGTGCCAACACTCCATGCTCACTGCATGCTAGTCCCAACACTCCATGCTCACTGCATGCTAGTGCCAACACTCCATGCTCACTGCCTGCTAGTGCCAACACTCCATGCTCACTGCATGCTAGTCCCAACACTCCATGCTCACTGCATGCTAGTCCCAACACTCCATGCTCACTGCATGCTAGTCCCAACACTCCATGCTCACTGCATGCTAGTCCCAACACTCCATGCTCACTGCATGCTAGTCCCAACACTCCATGCTCACTGCATGCTAGTCCCAACACTCCATGCTCACTGCATGCTAGTCCCAACACTCCATGCTCACTGCATGCTAGTCCCAACACTCCATGCTCACTGCATGCTAGTGCCAACACTCCATGCTCACTGCATGCTAGTGCCAACACTCCATGCTTACATGTCAAGCTCTATATCCCAAATGACCAGGCAACATCCCTTAACAAGAAGCAGTCACTCATGCACAGGAAAGTCCATGACATACTGTACAGTACAATACAACCACATTCCATTCTGACCTTATTCAGTGTTTTATTTGAAATCTGGGTCTGACTTCACTAAAGCATGGTGCCATACAATCAAAAAGAGTTGAACACTGGGGATTTAAATATTTTAACCGCCAGTTCAGTTGCAACAATGAATGGTTCATTTGTGTGTAGCTACTACAACAAAGCCAATCTCAACAGGTGTTAGAGACAACATATCCATGAAGATTATATAATAACTTGGCACACACCATGCACACCTGTTGAGTTCTGTAAACTCCAGCAAGCCATTGACACAATCACTTCATGTGAAAAGAAATTGTACAAAGGGTGATTTTATTTTGGAATGGTTTAAAATGCTGTGTTATTATTACTGCAATGTGTATGCATCATTCTAGCATTTCCTTTTGTAAGTCACCATCTTTCTGTAACCTCAAGGTGCTAAGTTCAACATTCAACTTAATAGGTGAACAGGACTTCAAACAAACCCCTTTTTATCTGTTATCATTTTTTAGATATCTCCCTTGATTTTGGAGTTGTGATGATTTATACATGCAAGAGGAGTTGTTGGAGTGAACCCAGTCAGTCTGGCCAATTCCTTTACAGAGAAGAACATGTAATACTCCAAGCTGATCCTGACAGTGCACTCATAAACCAGGCTACCTCACAGTCACTTGTACATTCTTCAATCAAGTAGCATCCTTCTGAAGAAATAGTGGGTAACCATTTCACAGTTGTGAAGTAGATTTTGTGCATTGAGTTATCGTACATTTATCTCAATCTGGACAATATGACCAAAATATATTGTTCCCCAACAAGATGTGTTTCAATCCCTCGTATTGGCGGCTTAAGCATCAGAAATAAGCATTTACATAAAATAAAAAACTAACTTAAAGTAAAAACTCCAAAATATTTATACACTATATTATCTTGAATAATGAGGGGGTATTTACTAGAAATTTACACAGGTTAGTTTTACATTTTTTTAAATCTAGAGGGTTTAAATTATGAACTGTTTCCAAAGTCAAATGATGTACTCCTATTTAAAATGATCAACAATAAAGAAAAGAAATTAAAATAATTCTCAGCTTTTTGTTATAACTTTATTAAATTGTTTCCAACTGTGATAAGATGTTGAGAAAAGAAATCATCCTGGACATACATGTAGGTGGTTTAAATGAATGACATAACATTAACTCACATAGTTGAAGATTTCCCATACTGTGGATGTCGGAACATAGAGTTTGAAACAGAAGTAAATGGATATAAAAACGAGCATGAAATGAAGAAATCCCCAGGAAATAAATCAGCCCATAAGCTGTACTGGCACTGGACTTACCATTGCTAAGTTGAGAGGCACAACGAGTCCCGTTTACTTTACATTGCTCACTATGGATCAGACGTCCAGTCTCTCCTCCCATAACTTTGGATTGTCAAGCCATTGTGTGGCAGTAACTTATTGTACCCAAAACTTAAATGCAAATGCAGCCTAACTTATCATTTTGGGGAGAAACTAAAAGAGAACAATGTCTTAGCAAAGGCACAAACATTTCTGACATTTTTATATGGTCCCTATTCCAGTACACCTCCCTGATCTAACTCTTAAAGATTGACATCATCCCATCATCATGGTTCTAGTCATACACATTTACAGTGACTCAATATCACTCACCCCTTGATCTTAATTGTTGTACATCCACTTTTTAAACAGTATTAATTCAGTTGGAAATAAAGCCATTTTCAGGCACTAGAGAATAACTGACATTAATTAGAACATGACTTAACATGACTATGGCCATGTTTAAAGTAGCGGCTGCAGCCTATGCTTAAACAAGTGTTAACGTGCTGAGCTAGTCGCTGCCAGTAATTCAGAAATGGCCTCATTGATAATAAACAACTCTAAGCACAGAAAATAAATGTAAGCACAAAAAGTTTACAAGTCTAGATGTCATGTGACATATATACACACTGATGTTCACTTGAAACAAATGAAGTCATTAAGCAATATTAGTGTCTTGGCATTTATCCTCAGCCAAAGAGGTTAAAGGTAAAGATAGAGCTTAAGTATCATTAATTTGTCTTATCAGATCAGTCTTAATTCCTCAACAATTGTGTTGTCAAACAGGGATTTACTCTTGGTTGGCAGACCAACACAAGTAACACAGTCTGTATGAGTGTTTTAGTTTCCACAATACTAACTTCAAAGCTGCCTAAGGTTACACACACACATCTTAACCATATCCTTTTTTTAAAACAAGCTTTTTTTTTAATAGAACCTATTTACCTGTGAGTCCACACAATCTTGTATTCTTTTTAATACAGTCAATTATTGTGTCTTTCTTCTGTAAAGAAAAATGCCAATTATGCAATTAAAATGAAGAGTGCATGTGACATGAGACTTTGATGGTACTGCAAACAAAAAACCGACCATTTCCAGAGTTTTTGGCATGGGTGGCTGCATCGACTTGGAAAAAGAAAAAAAAAATTACAAGGTGCTATGGGTCTCATAACTCAAACACAACGCTGCTCACAAATATTGAGCGCTTTGAGACGCCTGTCCAATACATTAAACTCATCACTCAGAATCACAATTGATACATAACACACCCACCTCAGATATGTAACTTGTAATTACAAAAATAAAAAGAAACTGTCTTGGACACAAATATTTGTGAAGTATTTTTAAATTTTCAATGGAAAAACAAAACAAAAAACATGAAATAAGGAGGTAATCTGCTGGTCCACTCAGAAGATTCTTGCCCGCACTATAAATCCAATAACCTAAATTCTTCATAAATACTGTACAATTGTTTTTTTGGAGAAAATTGTAAACTGAATTGAACAACACAAATAAAAACATCTATCTTTTAGAATGACCATTTTGGTGGGTCAAAAACAAAAACATTTATAATGTCAACTTTGTTACACAAGCTGATGTTACATTACATGGTAGTAGTATAGTAGTACATTACAAATGTACTGTTCCAATTTTAGATGTACTTTAAGTCATTTATGGTGAGATGGATGTTGTAGCTTGAATCATTGCTTGCTGTGATTCGGAAAAAGAAAACAACCAAAGGAATTCAAATAAATACTTGCAAAGTGCTTGGATTGAACTACAATGGTTTCCCGTAGTGTGTGATTTATCATTACCATTCTCAAACACATCAATGCCTGATACTTCACGATGGCAACAGAAGCAATCACCTCCATGCCCCTCGGTCATTGCCTTGATGCCCTTTGACATGGAGACATCAGAGGCAATCACCTCCATGCCCCTCAGTCATTGCCTTGGTGCCGTTTGACATGGAGGCAATCACCTCCATGCCCCTCGGTCGGTGCCTTGATGCCCTTTGACATGGAGACAACAGAGGCAATCACCTCCATGCCCCTCAGTCATTGCCTTGGTGCCCTTTGACATGGAGGCAATCACCTCTATGCCCCTCGGTCATTGCCTTGATGCCCTTTGACATGGAGACAACAGAGGCAATCACCTCCATGCCCCTCAGTCATTGCCTTGGTGCCCTTTGACACAGAGGCAATCACCTCCATGCCCCTCGGTCATTGCCTTGATGCCCTTTGACATGGAGACAACAGAGGCAATCACCGCCATGGCCCTGGTCATTGCCTTGGTGCCCTTTGACACAGAGACAATCACCTCCGTGCCCCTGGTCATTGCCTTGGTGCCCTTTGACACAGAGGCAATCACCTCCGTGCCCCTGGTCATTGCCTTGGTGCCCTTTGACATGGAGGCAACAGAGGCAATCACCTCCATGCCCCTCGGTCATTGCCTTGGTGCCCTTTGACACAGAGACAATCACCTCCGTGCCCCTGGTCATTGCCTTGGTGCCCTTTGACACATAGGCAATCACCTCCATGGCCGTGGTCATTGCCTTGATGCCCTTTGACATGGAGGCAACAGAGGCGATCACCTCCATTGCCTTGGAGCCCTTTGACACGGAGGCAATCACCTCTGTGCCCCTGGTCATTGCCTTGGTGCTCCATCAGTGTTTAAAAAGAATGCCACATTTCCATTTAAGTAGAGCTGTTGTATCACAGAATAAGTGCCAAGGCCTTACAAGATCTGAAAGTACTCTATCAGGCCAGATACAAAAACAATAATATGCATTGTCACTATTTTCTATTACAAATGATACAAGACCTGTAGTTTGTTAATGCATGAATTGATTCATAGAGATTAAGCACACAGGTTGCAGATCTACTCAAGCTACTGTGTTAATACTTTAATCCTTAAGTCAATTTGACAATAATCTAAAGTAGTCCACTGTAAAAGAAACAAATATTTAAATGTCAGCACACAACTTCACATAATACTAAGCATTGCAAAATCATACTCCACTATTTACAAACATATTATGCAATATTTATACTTGGAACAATCCTGTGCAAAATGTCTCAATCTTTGTACAATAAATTCTCTCCTTAAAAAAACGCATTCGTCATTTCCAAACTTCAACGTGAGAATGCTTAAAAAACAAAACTGTTCAAATTATTTACAAAATATTAACCATTCTTGCCACAAATGGATGTAACAGCAAATTCTACTGGATTACAAAATAACACCTTTACTTTTGGCACACAACACACTTAAAAGTGTTGGAATTACAAGAGAAAAAACACACATAGCACATTTTTAAGAATAAAAATATATATTTCATCAAATTGAAACACTCGACGTTGTTTAAAATTTTTTTGGTCTTAAGTATCTATTTTATCAAAATAGATGAGAAACAATTCATCGGAACTCCTCCCAAATAAATAAACTCCAAAGTGCATCACACATGAAATTAAACATTACAGATGAACTTTGACCTGCCTAAAAGTTGACCTTTGGCATGGCAGAATCATTCACATTGGGTGCATTCGATTAGCTTACAAGTATAAGTAAAATTTATCGGAGAGCGTTCGATTAGCCATCACGTGATACTCATGTCTACCCCCGGTGTAAGCCACCACAGCCCCAGCTCGCGAGGGGGTCTCAGGTGGCTTCCCGGTGTAATGACATAGTACGGCTGCAGGCTCACGGCGGGGAACAACCTTTAACCTTTTATCCAGAATGTCAAGTGAATACACTGCAGCGTTCGATTAGCCTCGTGTCATGGCTACCAAGAGTGTGACTCCCCGGTATACATGGGGAAGCTAATCAAACGCACCCATTGATTAACACACACAAAATGCTATTTATAAATGACCTTCGTTTTGAAAACATCCCAACATGAATACAAACATGTATCACTGAATACATTCAATGTAATGTAGAAATTGACAGTGTACTGTTTGAATTTTTAAAGTACGATATAAACAGATTTTGATTCGTGTCGAACTCACACTATTGTATTTCTTCAAGAAGGATGTGAGCACAGTGGAAATGCAATCTAATCAATTTGGTAAAATGTCCTTAAAATATTTCTTGTTTATTTTTGTTCTAAAAAGACTCAGTGGTTGAAGGACTCCAACCAGACTAATGTATCACACACACCTGTTGTTTAATTGATTTAATAACAGCATATTATAGTTGCTCATCTTCAACACAGCATTGTTAAAATTTTAGTTTATTTGTTTTTACTTTATTGTTTTTTTTTATTTGGGAGGCTAATCATCCTTACTCGCAGCTGAGAAGCTGAATTGCGAAAGACGCGGCTACACGTGTTCGAGCTGCAGGCATTCGAGGGCGCCCTTGGCAGCCAGCCACATCAACCCGTATATGACCACGGAGCACAGCCTGAGATCGAAAGTGTTTGGTTTTTCAGGAGGGAGGAAAACCTGATGGTCTGGAGAAAAACCCTCGTGGCACAGGAGAGAACATTTAACCTACCCCCACCTCGTGTATTACTTCAATCACTTCATCTTAACTCCATGAAACTTTGGGTGAAGAAAAACCTGAGCAACATAAAGGAATGCAAATCTGACCAAAAAATACAAAAATATCTGTGACTGTTTAAATCAATCAAGGTGGTTAAAAAGTAAGCAGAACTGAACAGTTAGCTAACCAACAAATTGGTTAGCAATGCAGTTTGGATGATAGTTAACCAAACAAATTGACCATTTTGCTAACTTAAAGGTCGGTTAACCAAGCATTTACATGTAGTTGATAGTTAACTGGGTAGACTGACCAATTGGCCGGGTTACCTAAAGGTTAGTTTTCATTGAGTTTGTTTGTTGTTTACCTACATGTTATCATAAGTAGGATTTGAAACTTTGCATGGTGGAGATACAATCCATTAAGGTTTGCGTTTAAACCATGTACAAAGTAGGCATGGTAGGATTTGAGAGTTTGCATGGTGGAGATACAATCTAATCTAGTAAGGTTTGCTGTAACACCATGTACATGAGTAGGATTTGAAACATAGCATGGTGGAGATACAATCTAATCTAGTAAGGTTTGCTGTAACACCATGTACATGAGTAGGATTTGAAACTTTGCTTAGTGGAGATACAATCTAGTTAGGTTTGCTGTAACACCATGTACATGAATAGAATTTGAAACTTTGCTTATTGGAAATACAATCTAGTTAGTTTTGTGTTAACACCGTTTACATGAAACATCTCTCTTTGAGCTGTGATGATTCAGAAAAGAACCAGTTGGTGAAACAATCCTGTAGGAAAATAGATATACATTAAATTGAGAATGTTGAACTGTTGGACTATTTATTCTGCACAGTACAGGAAGATGATGACGTTGTTTATGTTCTAAATGTGTGTGTTGATTGATCAGTATCAAAAACACCAATAATAAAAAGGCTTCAAAGAAAACCCTTCAACAAATAAATTCAGATTGAAATTGTTTTTTCTTTGCCAACCTCTGGTCAGACTAGTTGAAGGTGTTTCTGTACTTCTTGTACAATGTACATAGAGTAAGGATGGTTCTAAAGATTGACCCACTGGCATTCACAATGGCTAGAGTCAAGCTGGTCTCTGCTTTTATACAGAGGTATAGAAAAACAATCGTTGTTTTAGAGGTATAGTCACACCCTCTTTGTTTTAGCAGTACAAACGCTCGTTGTTTTAGAAGTAGTCAAACGCTCTTTGTTTTAGCGGTACAAACGCTCGTTGTTTTAGAGGCATAGACAAATGCCTTCTGTTTTGAAAGTACAAACGCTCTTTGTTTTAGAGGTACAAACTCTCGTTGATTCAGAGGTAGACTCTTGTTGATTTAGAGGTACAGTCACACGCTCTGTGGTTTAGAGGTACAGTCAAACGCTCTTTTTCTTTACATTCAGTCAACATTGATGATTCCCCCACTTGGTGTTGAAGATTAAGATGTACAGGTACAAGCCTTATGCCTCATCATGCTTCAGGAAAGATCGTAGCAGCAAAAAGAAAGGGACTTATATAAGCCAAATAACTGATATAACGATCACGCTGCTGTGTCGTTAGACACTTTGATGGTGCATCATCAGATAAGTTTAAAATGTGCTTGCCATCTGATATTCCACTGGGCTTTGTTTCAATTGCCGTCATCCGTTATTTCCAGACATTTCAACAGCTCACTACTCAGCATCAGATCATCTTGCTCTTGCTCTTCTTGTTCCAGAGGGACATCACTGCCACCAAAGCTGTGAGAAGTATCACTTTTATAGCCTACAAGGAAAAAAACATTCCGATATGGTTATGATGAGTAGTGTAAATGTGACCAACACTTGTGAGGACAAATAATCATGACAAGAATTATGAGGAATTGAAAAATGAAAATAAAGGTGATTAGAGCTTGAGTGAATGCCAATACTATCCACTGAAAAATGTCATTGTGAGTGATGTGGCTTTTTCTGTGGCTTATTCTGACAAATAACTATGCAGAATGCAACAATAATGTGATTAAGAACTACATGTACATGTACTTGAGTTTAATAAAAGGACACACAACAGTTGACGAAAAGGATTTGACACTAAAACACATTCCTGTGACTGGTAATAATGTGTACAATAAATTGTTAAAAAAGAGAGGTAGTCTGGTTCTCAGACCAAAAAATCTCTGACTATTATCTGTCGATTTTAGGGTCAGGTATCACCCAAAAGTCACGTGACAAAAAAAGGAGGAATTCCTCCTTTTCCGAAAATATCCAAAATGCTCCAAACTCGTTGTCATCAACATTCGGACAGTGTCGTTGATGGTCGGACATTTCTTTTGTTGATAAAAATTCAAAAATTTTGCAGACATATCCCATTATAGTTTTTCTTTTTCTTTTTTCCCCCAACACTATATTTGAATATATTTGTAACATTTTTACAAACTGATTATCCCAGGCTTTTTGGAAGTAAACAAAGCCCGTCATCATCCAATGACATCGTCCACCGTTGATGACAAGTAATGAATATTTATATAGTGCATCATAATCTATGTTTAGCTTTGGATGATGCCTGACCTAAAATTTTTAACAAAAGTTGTCAGGGGATCTTTGGTCAGGGAACCAGACTAAAAGAGAGGTACATGATTTGAATTGAGGAGTGGCTAGATAGTGGGATGGTTTGAGTGGGGATTGGTTGAGGCATTGGTTTTGGTGAGGCTGAATATGGTTGTGGTTTGTGTCTGGCTTGGAAACTTGGTAGTGTTTAGGAGTGGTTGGATACAGGGGGTAGGGTCTGGGAGGGGATACACAGGTTGTAAAGGAGTAGAACCTAGATCTGTGTATGTGCAGGTGAATATAAAGGCAGTGATTGAGTGGGGCAGGGGATGGATAACGGCAGGACTTGGAACGAAGAGACTGGTTGTGGAAAAATGCTTGTAAAGTGTGCTATCACATTCTATTATGATTATTATTCTGCTTTATTCATATAAAAACACAAGGTAAGCAGCCACAAAAGAGTCACTGATATAACCATGTTTACACTTTACAAGAATTTAAAATTGTTACATAGCAGTTAAAAGGAGTAGAAGCATAAAATTACAACAAAGTAGGATCATAAATACAGTACAACATAAACAAAAAACTGATCCATGTTTCACAAAAAATGTTAATTCATATTTGACTAATGTTTGAGTCTTGATACTTGATGAAAGAAATTTTAACAAATACTTGTTAGATTCATTTCATTGAAACTGTTCAGAGCAAAATCAAAATTTATGAAATTTGTGCTGTTTTGGTTTCAAGTTCTTAAGTTTACTTTAGGCTTCTGTTTGCATGGGTGTATCCTTTGTTTGATCATGTATGATGACCAAGGAGCACAGTATGAATATGTAGTGGACTGTCAGATCCAAATTAACTAACAAGAATCTACAAGTCAAAACTGTAGAACTCATTAAAATGTAAATGACGACAAACGACATTGAAATTTTAAATGAAGAAATTTAGTAAATTATAGCAATGAGTAGATACATGAAAAAAATAACATCAGTATGAAACAAAGGTAAGTTACGAGGTAAAAACAAGGTTGTAATTTTGAAAGTGCCTACTGCAACCTAAGTTTCTATGCATATCAAAGCAATAAACGGAGACTTTGCTGCCGCTCCTGTCATCTATGGAGCACAAAATAGAGTACCCTTGGCATGCCTAGACTGTGCCGAAACTCATTTGGTTACAATCACTGTGAATGCGTGTAATGGCGTGACACAAGCATCGCGATTGCGGCAAACACTTTCATGATTGACCTGGACATGGGTGCGCTAAGCTGCAAATCACGCAAAGAAAACATGCCAGATTTTTGTTCATGCCCTGTCTAATGTTTGACTTTGACAAATGTCGGGTTTTATGTGGGTTGTATTTGAGACGCCATAAGGAACAACGCGGTTACACGGGGCCGTACAGGAAGTACTAGTTCTCTGGTTCATTTCAGTTGATTGATACATGCAGCTAGCACTGAAAATACCTTGTTGCCAAATTGGAAATGAATAAGGAACAAGAAGAAATGTTCATGGAATTGACCTTTGTGAATACTCAGTTATACCTAAACAAGTTCGCATATCCACAGCAAGTAAAGTATTATAAGTTATCCCACAAGCGCGAGTGAAATATGGTAAAAATATAGCGCTTAATCGTCCGATTTTCTAAATAAGCCATAGGCTAGTCCAAGAGTATGCATGTGAAAACTAATTTATCATCCAGCCAGCACCGTCTGCTGTGTGATGTAATTCCTGAGTAACAATCAGCATAAGTGGCGTGTCGTGGCAGAGCGGATAAGAACACCGGACTCAAGCTCTGGTGTTTCTGATCACCAGAGTGTGGGTTCGAGTCCCGGTCATGACACTTTGTGTCCTTAAGCAAGACACTTAACCATTATTGCTGCGTCCTTCAAATGGGACGTAAAGCCGTAGGTCCCGTGTGTTGTGTAATGCACATAAAAAAACCCAGTGCACTTATTGAAAAGAGAAGGGGTTCGCCCCGGTGTTCCTGGTTTGATCGGCAGCAGATTGCGCCATAGCATCTTGTAAACCGTTACATGGTGCTAAAGGAACAGGTCTCATACTACATAACTCCGAATACCTTGCAGGATAAAAACTGTGTATGCGACAGGAGTGACAATTCTGACAGACATGGCGCGGTGTAAATGTTCAATATTATAACACGCAAGACATGTGAGTGTTTAAACATTCTGTACAAATACATAGGCATAAACATCCAATATAACTAAAGTGAGCAAACAGTGTTCAATTTGCACCAAGATATACATTTTTTTTCTGCCTAGTAATATGGGTATATTAATAACAATAGTATGCAGTTTTTAGACTGTTGTCTACCTTTGTTTGCTAATGCTATTGTTTTTTTTCTTCATTTGTATGTCTATTCTTAATGATTTAGTTGTCTAACTGTAAGACAAATTTGATAATTTTTAATATGGTTGCAGAATAGTAACATGTCATGGCTGAGCAGTTTAGTGCATTGAATTCAAGTTCTGGTGGCTAAGTCACTGGAGTGAGGGTTTGAGTCCCGGTCATGACGCTTGTGTCCTTGAGCAAGACACTTTACTATAATTGCTTCACGGTGCATTTATCATTATTCATATGATGGCTGCACTGTATAAGGAAAACCCAAAACCCAAAAAAAAGAAGACGACAAAAATTTTTTTATAAATAAATAACAAAATAGACTCATGAACACACCCTAAATGGGCTGGCCAGTTAGATGCGCTCACGCCAAAGAAATAGAACCTTAGAATACTGTGTGTGTAGAAATTATCAGTGCTAATCTTCTTTGAGGAAAATGCCCGCCTTCATTTTAGCTGTACGGCAAGTTTCAGCTGTCCCTTTTTTCCCTAATCTGTTTATTTGAAACTAGCAATTGCTATTGATACTCTACACCACAGCTGATAAAGAGGGCATTCACAACAGACACAGAAGACAACTGACCTCAGCATTCTCTATGTTCTATGGTTCATAAAAGTAGAGCTTCTACACCCAAGTTTGGCTCATGCGAACAAACCCTGCCAGCTTCATCAACAGAAACAATAGGATTTAGGATACTTAGTATTATAACACACCTCTCCCTGGTTCTTTATCCTGATTGGCTGAAACACGGTCACGTGGGGTGAACTAATATAGCCTAGTGCATGAAATCTGCACCACCGTGAACTTGACGCGCGTCAACGCACCGCACGCGCTTCATTTGGGGGAAATAGTTCGCAAAGCAGGAAATAGTTTCAAAACCCCCAAAACTATTGACTGGTAAACAGCACCCTCAACAGGTTTACAATGCTCATAACAATGAAAATGGCGGCGTCTGCGGATCAAAAAGAATCTCCTGCCCAAAAATCTGTGATTTACTCTTCCAACCGACATTTTGGACTGAGGTGTGTTATAAAACACATATGGACTGGCATTATTCGGGCAATAGTGCACGTCTATGCACCCCTTGGGCCTGTGAGTGACCAGAAGAGGGTCCTATTTCGGAAAATAGGACCCTCTCCTGGGCCGAGGGTAATAGGACCCTCTCCTGGTGCATAAACGTGCATTATTGCCCTCATTGCCAGTCCATATGTGTATATGTGTATAACATTGAACTTTGAAATGTTCATAGAGGAGGAAATATAAACGTAAAGTGACAAAGTGACTGTTATCAGAACAAATTGAAAACAGGAACTACAATGTGCAAAGATGTAGTGGAAACACTACCCAAGCAAAATATGTCAAAACGTGCGACTTGAATTGATCAACTTCAAACTAAGCGTGTAAAGAGGACACATGAAAAGCCATACAGGAAAAGAAGGTAAAGAAGAAAGTCACAAAATGTTAGTACATGTAGATCCTGTGCCATGAATATGCTGAACTGCAGTTCATTGCCCAGGTTGATATAAAATGGAAGTGAAAACCAAATATTCTTCCATGAGACCTTTATCACACAGCAGCTATCTTGAATTCACAACGAGGCTCGATTCCGAAATCATTTAATTTCTGACAGTATGCTTTGTGATAATGATCTCTAGGTCCATTTTCAAAGCTCTACCTACGCCATATAACAACGTATTGGATCACATTGACAGAGAGAGTTGTCTCTCATATTCATCTCGTAGCCGGGACACCATTTCAGATTCTTCGTCGGGTTCACTGCACTCCCGATCAGACGGAGGGGGAGACGAGTCATATATCTCACGGGATACCCCTTTACATATAGAAGGGTTTTATGCAATGATAAGCAGCGTGATGGATGCAAGAAAAGGAGAGAAAAGGCGCTCAAAGTTAAATCAGAAAGTAGTCTTCAGCTAAATGCAACGTTGGTAATCTCTTCACTTGCAGGTCATCCAAAGATCCCACTAGCATTATTAATAAGCTCTCATTATAACACTGAGCCCTGGAGCCCCACCCAACACCCCCCCCCCCACAAAAAAAACAAAAAAAACAAAAACAAAACAACAACAAACAATCAAACCAACAGCAACAACAATATTTCTAGTCCTGGAAATCTGTCAAGTCCCGTGGCTTGGAAGCAGTCTCTAATCCACACAGCCCTTTAAGTAAGATCCTTGGTTTCTGGTTTACAGCTTAAAGGGGCTGTGTTGTCATGATTATAGCAGGCCTGTGGCTGTGCATGGAAAGATGAACTCTCACCTAGATACTGCACATGCATGCGCTTGCAGTCAAATCACAAAGGGTGACATACTTGTCAAACTTTGATGTGACCACCAGCGCGCACACACACACGTAGTTACTGGGTTAATCCATTTACTGCTATAATCATGACGACACAGCCCCTTTAAGACGACAGTTGTTAGCAAGGATCATATCTGTTGGATCATTAATTTTACTAACACTCAGAGAATATGTAAATGTAATCACCAAGTTCATTAATGAACAATAATTAATCAATCTAATTTGTAAGCAGAAAAACAAATTGATTCAAAGCCCAAATATGTAGATAAATACTGAGTTCGATAGAGGGCTAACTGGGAAGCTTGGAGGATAATTGGAGGGTACTTTGTTTTTTCTATACATACCTTCTGGTGGTAGGACAGATTCCCAGGAGTATTTAGTAATATCAACAGCCTGTGTAATCCAGGCATGATTCTGCATATCACGTAACGTACATCTCCATTCAGGCTCTGGGTGCAGTAACCACGCAATCAGCTGCATCAAATCTAATAGAAACAACCACAATTTTAATAATAACTCAAACATTGCATTAGGTAACAATGGGGTCACTCCACACTTTGACAAAAGACCTATTCATTAAAATTCACTTGTTTTAAGAAACACTGAACCAAACATTCTAAACCTTGAGATACAGATGTCGCTGTTTCCAAATCTATTTCAACAATGATTATCACAGTACATACTCAATGCAAAAGAGTGAAAAACATTAGCAATGCATACATGTAACTCATCCTGTTGCAAATATCTTCCTGCTGACTCTTGTGTCACATAATTACAAGCCTATTGTCTGAATTGCAAATTGCAAAATAGTATATTAATCTACACCTACAATAGATCTAATTCTTGTACACCATAAAGTTATGAACAGCTGTTTGCCGATCACACCATTTAATACAGGAAAAGGCGGTTTGAGTTTGATTGAATAATTTTACACTAGCTGTTTGCTGATCTTACCATTCGATACAGGAAACGGCGGTTTAAGAATGGCTTGAATGATTTCTTCAGCATCATAGAATGGGTTTTCTTGGAAGATGAGTGTGTATAGCGTCACTCCTATTGCCCATAACTCCAACTCAGGTCCCTTGTAACTGAAGAAAACACAACAAGGTTCAAACTTACACGCATGCAACTTGGACTTGACAAAAAACAAGGAAATTCCAATGGCATGAGTGTGAGGTGAACAACAAGGAAATCAGCTGATCCGAGGAAAAGTGGCATGCCTGAACTTTCCGATGTTTACATTTAATACCCACAATAGGTCACATGACGAGGGTTGCACAATCGTTCTATAAGCAGCTCCATGACAATGGGCCATGGCCTATTGGGCCGTGGCTTATTGACCCCATGCACGCAGGTCACACCTGGCGACTGTCACGCTCACCATTTTTGGAGTCAACAGCCAACAGGTTAGCGTGTAAACAAACGTTGCCTAAAATTTGCGCTACACCGTATAACACACAGGGAAATTGACTTCCAACATGGCGCGACCAAGATCATTGTGATGATGACGTCACACTGAATTCGGTCAGCAGACCTCATGCATATGGCAAATTTGAGTAGGGCGCCCTCGCTGAAGGTCAAAATGATGATGCTCATTTTCCTATCCTGTGCGCCGCACGTAAAAATCTGTTCATTTCCATTACTTCGCTATCGTTTTACCTCTAGGATGGCGGCGGATGAGGACAATGCATAATGTCTATAAAAGGACCCCATTAATGAATCAATCCTGACTTACTTGTTTCCAAGAAGTACTTCAGGTGAGCAGTATTCTAACGTGCCACAGAACGTAGAGAAGAGTTTGCCTGGTTCCATCTGAGCAGCTGAACCAAAGTCTATTAGCTTGACATGAAACCGCTCATCTAAGATCAAGTTCTCATCTTTGATGTCGCGATGGAGGATGTTCTTACCATGGATATAAGCCACTGCAGCAACAACCTGCAAGTAAAGTTGTTTACAAAATTTATTTACTCAATTTAGTTAGTCAATTTGTTTACTTAGTTTGTTTACTCAATGCCCAGTGATGTTCACTCTCATGGTCTATTTGTGGTGTGTTGGACGTCCTCGCTCCGCTTTCTTGTACAAAAGTCCTTCAAAATAGCATTGACCAAACAATGGGAGACCAAAGAGAAAACCTCAGGTGGAGGGGTGAGAGTAGAGGTGGAGGGGTGGGAGTAGAGGTGGAGGGGTGGGAGTAGAGGTGGAGGGGTGGGAGTAGAGGTGGAGGTGTGGGAGTAGAGGGTTTGGAGTAGAGGTGGAGGGGTGGGAGTAGAGTTGTAAGGATGGAACAAGTCTTGTCAAAGATTTGTAGATGTAGAACATAGTTACCTGTCGGAACATGTAACTGGCCAAAGCTTCATCTAGAATTGGTTGTCTGTCAATGAACTCGAACAGATCAATTCCAGAACCATGTTTCTCCATTATCATCTGGAAAAACTCTTCATTCTCAGCAAACTCATACACCTACAAAAATTAAACCAATAACTTCAAGCAATATGCAAAAGCGTACAAATATGTTAGGAATACAAAATAATAAATAACACTTACAAAGCACCCAATGCAAGGCTTCTAACCACTTGGCAGAAAAGACATAAATCAACAAATATCTAGGACAAAAATCTACAAGCAAAACATGAGCATATTTATATAGCGTCTCATGCAAGGTCTGAAAACACTTGACAGACAGAATATAAAGCAACAAATGTATGTGGTACTGAAATCCACAAGCAAATTGTGAGCATATTTATATAGCACCTCATGCAAGGTCTGAAAACACATCAAACAAAAATACATAAATCAATAAATATTAAGTACAGAAATCTACAAGCAAATGATCAGCAGTATGCAGACTAAATGCATAATTAAAATACAGGAAAAATACAATGGAAGTGTTTATAGTAGAACTGTGGAAATATTTCATAAATAGAAAATGCCTAAATAAAGGAATAACTTTACAACCAACTGCCAAGATATTCAAATTATAAAACTGAATAAACGTGGTGAGTCATTTCAACGCCCGATACTTCACGGAGGCAACGAAGGCACTTGCCTCCATTGCCCCTAATCATTGCCTTGGTGCCCTTGAAATGTTACAATAGAAATTTACAATTTCCTCAAAGAGGTGCCCTTTACCAAGGAGAAAATGCCTTAGTGCCTTTTTTAGAATGAAGCAACCAGTCCTACATTTCAACTGCAACGAGATGCTGAAAAATTTAAACAAGAAATAGTTGCGTCTGTGACATGAATGATGGGACAGTTACTGGATTGAATCTTACCTTGACAATGTTAGGATGTGAGAATCTTAAGAGCATGACAATCTCTGAAGGAACTCGACCAAACTCCTCATCATCTAACCAATTCTCCTTCAATATCTTCTTCTTCCGAATAAACTTTACAATCACCTGCAAAGGAAGAGCCAAATAAGTCACCAACAAATGTTTACAAAATAAAAATAATATAATAATACTAATTCTTATATAGCGCATTTCACAATGACGTCCCAATGTGCTTTACATCAGTGCCCTGGTCATTGGGCCAATAACATTCCTATAATCTTTCTCAGCTCCCTGGGGAGTATACAGCCTCGATCTGCCTTAATGCTCTGAAGGCTTTTTCAAACACAGTATCAACCTCTACCCTCGCAGGTACCCATTATACCCCTGGGTGAAAAGAAGCAATTATTTAGTAAAGCATCTTGCTCAAGGACACAAGTGTCATGATTGGGATCCGTACCCACACCCCGATGACTTGCCCACCAGAACTTGAGTCCAGTGCACTAGACCGCTCAGCCATGACATGCTACGATCATCGTCAGCCAAAGCACTACTTAACAGCATTTTCCATCTACAATTCAAGTGGTGATATTTCAGATGAAGTGATATCAAATAACTAGAATAAGTGTTACACTGGATTGTAGCGTCTTACTCCTTTGGCTATGGCTAACCCACAAAAACCTTCTCCCTGTATTATAAACTAGTATATCTTAGCAGAGTACCCCTCTTGTTTCCTGGTAGCCACTTTGACAAAGCCAAAAGCTTCTTTGCCAATAGATTGCAGCGTCTTACTCTAGTGGCTATGGCTAACCCACAACAATCTCCCTATAGTATAAACTAGAATATCTTACCAGAGTACCGTCTTGTTTCCTGGTAGCCATTTTGACAAAGCCGAAAGCTCCTTTGCCAATAGACTGAAGTGTTGTGTATTTCTCTTCATAAGCTCCACGGCTTAGGCTAACATCTTCCTCCTCCGGACATGATGATGTACTTAGATTGTTAGCTTTAGCCACTACAGCCTGATGCAATAATAATAAATACTCAATTCATAATTTGCTTACAAAAAAAAAGGTTATTTGAAATGAACCACAGGATATGATTCTTGTAAAGTGTGAATACATTACCGATCTACAAAATGTATCCGCCTCCTTTATCAGAAAAAGTATTCTTGTCACAAAATGCAGCATCTTTAAGTTTGATAGGCCCTAATAATAGACATTTATTAGGAGCTTTTAAACGTTGTTTCAAAGCGCCTTACACTGTTACTACCCCTGTTCATTATAGCGTTTCTGAAACCATCTCAACTCCTTTGGAATATGCAGCACCGGCAGCCAACTCAGTGCACAGGTTGCTAATCATTCACATCAACAATCTCTATCGTATTAGGTACCCAATGGGAAACTTTTGGACGGTCCTTTTTTGCAGTTCTTACCAGTAGTACGCATGCTCAGAACTATGCGCACAATACTGAGCATGTGCGCGCATGCTCAGAACTGTCAAAAAGGACCGTTGTGTCTGCTGCCACCAGCATCTCAAAAGGCTCCCATTAGAGTTCAGTATCTTGCCCAAGAACACAAGTGTCACAACTGATAAGCTCTTGACCTTTGACATTGTGTACAACATACCTCTCCCAGACTGACACCAGTAACAGATGCATTGAAAGTACTACTAAAACTAGAAGCTAAGGTGAGATTTGAAGTACAACGACCTCCTTCCCCGGGGTCAGATGGATCACGTGATATCCACATGCAATGCAACACAGCATCATCCTCCAGCTGAACACACTTGATTTGGAATATAATACCTGGACAGGATTTGAAAAAAAGCATTCAAAAACAAAAACATAGCAGCTTCAAAGACTGTTTGAAAAGAAAACTGAGGCAATTTTGTGGAAATTTGACTCGCTTATAAATAGACCGATTGCGCTACAATGTTAACATGCGGTCATGTGACCCCCTATCGGGTATTACGTCATACAGCTGGTGAAAAAATACGTGTAAAGAGATAGGTCGTGACACAGAGTGAGTTCGAAAACAGTCGATTATACTTTCGTTAAGCGATGAATTAGTTAATCAGCCCCTTTATTTAAAGTAGTATGGTGTGGCATTAATTTAAATCACGTCTCTGTTTCATAATTTAACATAATTCTTCTGAAAAGAGGTTTTTTAAGCCATGCACTACCGGCGTCGGACGACTATTATGTAGCCACCCGTCTGTTATTTTGTTTGTAGTTGGCCTAAATCACTGTAAAAAAAAGGATAAACAACGTTGGAAAAGTGAGCATTAATACCTAGCCTTGCAGAATTTCAAGTAGGCGAAGGAATCGAACAGTTTTGGAAAGCAAGTTCTTTGCATGATTTTAGCTTCAAAACTTTGAAATTTTTGTGTTGAAAAGTGTGTGGTGATCGCGGTCGTCTGGCCGAACGTTCCGTCGTGCGCTGTACACATCGTGCACATTTATACGGTACTTTTACAATTTTCAAGACTTGCTGGAACTGTCCTTACTGGCTTTATTCAGCCACTTGAAGGTCTTTGGTACAAACTCTGGAATATGTTTCACATATTTGGAGAAAAAAAAAGCCTTGATCGAATTAACTAAATGCATTAATCATCGTGTACTGTACCACCCTTTTCTATGGAGGATTACATGTGTGTTTACATTTTTAACCCAACAGGGGTCACAAGACGTAGATCATGCAATCGGTCCATTGTTCATGAAGATATGTTGATACTGCGCTCAGTTTCATAGAGCTGCTTACGCTTAAGCACAAAAAGTAGCTAAGCACATAAAAATTATGCTTGCAAAAAGTTGTTAATGGCCTAAAGTTTTGACCCTAGCAGAGTCTTTCTCAAAGGCTAAATGTTTTAAGCCTTTGAGGAAGGTCGAAAAGTGAAGCCATTAACAATATTTTGCATTTATACAACAGGTCCTTGCGGTTGGTAAGCAGTTTGCAACAGCTAATTTTTAGTTTTTCAAAAGTTATGCTTACCAGAACAAGGTTACCAGCCCAAATACTACATCACATGTACCCATCTGTGACTGGTACCCGACTCATTTTTGCTTAACAGAAAATTTCTAAGCAGCTTCATGATATTGGTAAGAAATATTAACTTTATGAAACCTTAATAAACATTTGACGTCTGTATGGTCCAATACAAAGCAACAAATATTAAGTTGTCATATTTTCTAATAAATGTAGCTGTACGTTAAGTTCTTTATTTGGAGTCCTTATTTTCTTTTAATAAAGTAGCGAGTGAATCTTGAAAGGTGGGGGAAGGGTGTATTCAAACCCCATCCTACATCTCCCAGCCTACGGATTGGTTCTGTACATGAAGGAAAACGATATGATTAAACACCTACAACATGTGCATAAAATGATGGCTCATCGTGGCCGAGCAGATAAGAACACTGGACTCAGGCTCTGGTGTTTCTGATCAGCAGAGTGTGGGTTCCAGTCCCGGTCGCAACACCTGTGTCCTTAAGCAAGACACTTAACCATTATTGCTACGTCCTTCGGATGGGACGTAAGGCCATGGGTCCTGTGTATTGTGAAATGCACGTAAAAGAACCCAGTGCACCTATCGCAAAGAGAAGGGGTTCACCCTGGTGTTCCTGGTTTGATCGGCTGCAGATTGCGCCACAGCACCTTGTGAACTGTTACATGGTGCTATGTAAAGGAGCAGGTCTCATACATGTATTTCCAAATCTCATATTTCCAGGTCTAATATCTCCAAATACCTTAAAGGAAAAAGTACTGAGCACTTTGAGATGCCCATGGGGTGTGATAAAGCGCTATATAAGAACTGCGTATTATTGTTATTATGTGACGTTACACCTACTGTTTAGTGGATGTGAGTATTGACCCAGTTCACCTGGCAGCATCATCACAATAATCTTGGTTGCATCATTTTGGGAGTCAATGTCCGCGTGTGTTATAAAGTGTAGTGAGCATTTTAAGCAACGCGGCAATTACAGGGTTGCCATTGACTCGCAAATTGGCAAGGGTGGCTGCGTGTAATGTTGGTGCTAGCAGTAAATACATGTATCATGTGAAATCCAAATATAATAGAGCGCCGAAGGCCCAAGATGGGGGAACTCTGGCTGAAATGTGAAATCTCAGTGGACGCCATTACGGCAAGTGACTCTATCAACAATAGATATGTGCACATCAGTGTAGACAAGGACAGATGCTATCAATGGGAAACAAAGCATTCACTTGCCGAAATGGCGCCCATGCGTATTTCACTTTCCAACAATAGATAAAGGCCCAGTTCCCCATCTTGCACCTTTGGCGCTCTATAATCTTCGGTGAAATCACATCTTACATCCAGTTATTATTGTCACACCTTCTGTCAGGTACATTCATTTATAAACATCTCAGATTCAACAATGAGTAACTTACCGAGGTATGAGCCGTCTCTATGCTTGCATTGACCCATAAAACTCCCCTCCGGAATAGGAGGCAATGACATCCCAGACACCTGTCTCATAACCTTACTAGCAGGTGTAGATGTTGCCAAGTTCAAAAACTCTCCATCAATACGATCTTCCGGTGTCTTCAGCACATCTTCTGATAAATTACTATTGTTGATATTAACATTGTTGTTGACAGCTTTCTCAGTGTCTCCTTCATTAAAAGCCCACGCTTCTCTAGGTGCACTTGGAGGTGTAGAGTCCAGCCTGCTGCCAGTCCATTTCTCTGTGCGGATTTCCGAATGACCTTCTTCAAAGCTCACGCTTTTCTCTAGGAATTTAGTAGCAGTTTTAGGTTGGGTTGAACCACCTGCTGACCCTGAGCTGACCCTACGTGCTGTTAATACATCCTCCTCCTCATCACTATGTACTGAGTTATCGTCAAGCTGTAATGGACTCACTGCCTCAGAGTCTGACACAGAGTCTATACTCTTCTTAGCCAAACTCTTTAAAGATGGAAAGCATGGTGCATCAGGTGACCTGGACGACTCACCCTGCTCAGTAAGTGATTTATGTTTAGGGTCATTAGTTGATGAGTTATCATCAATGATTTGTTTCTCAGTCTCATCGGCTGGTGTTGGTAATTCTCCTGACGATACGGGACCTTCAGAAGCTACTCCTGATTCTCCACCTTCACTCCCCGATGGTTTCTCATCTTCGGTATCCTTCTCCTTCTCCCAGTCCATCACTCGAAGTTTCTCTCCGAGACGGACATGCTCCTGTAGCTTCTGAGCAGTTAGATTGCAAGCTTTCTGTGTTGTCAAGTCTGAATTGGAATGCCTCTTACGTAAGAAGTCTTCCCCTAGAGGGCCTTCTCCTGGGATGATTTCTTCACTCACACTGCCTCTCTCTGATGACTCAAATCCCAAGGATGATATATCACTCAGCCCATCTGGAGTACCACTACAGTTGACCTCCATACTCGCATGACTACTACCAGGGGGTGACACTCCCAGAAATCTACGTGGACTAAGAACATAAGGATTCATTCAGGCTATGAGTCTATACAGTGTTGTTTAACAAATCCGTTTAACCCATTAGCACCTGCACACAACTTCATTTACTTCATTTACTCACTGAACACAGCAGGGGTAAGTCAACGGATAAATGCAGTATCTAGAAATCATGGTTTAACTTTTGTTGTGATTATTTTTTCATGTTACCAGCTTTGTTTATTTTGTAGAGGATAAAATAATCTTTCGAATGGTCTACAAATTTGCTTGTTTGCTTTTACTAAATTAAAGCTTTGAGCTTGTAACTACAACGACACACCAACTAAGATTTCTTTAGTATTATATGCACACAACTTGTTCAACTGTTCCGTTGTTTCAAACCAAAACAAGTTAAAAAAAGGATTAAAATCAATCAAATCATATCTTTGGAAATGACAAATGTCTGTATTACTTACAAATAACAAAATTCCTTTACAATGTAAATTCTTTCCAAAAATGTGTAAAAAACACAGCAAAAACCCTTGCAAAAGTATGCATGGTCGCCATGGCTGTATAAATTATTGTGCATAAAATGCATTGTACACACGATACGAAAAAGCACTGTGAATTCCACTTCTAACCTTTGAACATTTGGAAGTAGGTTATTCCATTTTTTAAACGGTGACCAACGGCTAATTTTGGACCACTGTCGTCTTCAGATCAAGCTCAATCTATGGCTATTTGGTGTGACCCACTAGCATGGGAAAAACTGAGATCTGAAGTGTTTTGTAAACTCAGGCAGTAAACTCACATAATGGTTTAGTGTTTTCAGTAACATTGAGACAAAAAAGTTGGTGAAAACTTTGTCCATAAGTTGAAATAATTGAGAGAGATCAAACCTTTCAAGGCCGTCTTCTGATTTACAATCATCAACGAATGATGGCACAGACTCCAGTAGTTCATTGGTGCTAGCACTAAATGTCCGTTGACTACCACGGTTAACTTTATCCACAGTCTCAAATATTCTCTCTGCCTCGTTCATCAGATCAGCCGTGGATGGCCTGGTATCAGAATATAATGTTACAATGGTTTACTCAATCTCCAAGGTTCAGTTAAGTATGTGAAGCTAAACCTCCCTATGGTCTCCTAAAATGACTTAATTGGTCACAAGTGACAACTCAAATCAGATTCCCCAGACTATAGACTTAGTGATCAGTGATCAGTGCTATGCCACACAGTTCGAGGTAAGCTCATCACACAGTTCTGGGCAAGCATGTCCCACTTTTCTGGATAAGCTTCTCAAACAGTTCTGGGTAAGCTTGTCACACTTTTCTTGGTAAGCTTGTCACACTGCTCTGGGTAAGCTTTTGCAACCTTCAGATGGGCAAAGCCTGGTACCATTGTGCCATACACTTTCATTCAGAATTGTGTTTGGTTGTTCACCTCCTCTTATGATGTAACTATGCAAAGTCTTGCCCCAAACCATGTGGCATACATGAAGCAACTGTCTTGAGTTGAGCAATTCGAATTTCAGCAGTCACTTCAATTCAAGTACACTTATTTTAAGGCTGTCCAGTTGTTAAAGCAAATATACATTGATTAAGTAGCAAATTAAACAAAGGACAACATTTAGGGTTGGGTGAAGCCGAGATATTTTGGTGCCCTAACATGCCAAACCCAGGGACAGACACTGATGCAGGACAGGACAAAACAAAGTACTATAAAAGAAACATGTGTGCAAGCAGTTGCTGAAACAGACCAATACGACATTGATAAACTAAAATTTAAACATTATGAATGCGCATCAAATATTGCCTGTGAGGGTGACTTTTTAATAGATTCACAAAGACACCCAATTCTCCTCATTTGTTTCAGTAGTAAGCGGAACAAAGTAACACTGAGCCCTCATTCATAAGCGACACAGATTATAATCTCATAACCTAGATTACTCTAGTGTTCTTGTATAACGTCAGTCAGTATAATCTGGGTTGATGGTGGCATCCCAGGTGACTAAGACCATTCCAGTAATTCACACCACGCTGGACAAGACTGGTTTTAAACGATGTTCGATTGTAACAGACATGAATGTTTTTACTAGAAGCACCACGGGTGTTGTATGAATGTATGTTTGCAGTTAACTTAAAACATAAGATAAAACAACCAGGTAATGCATTGCGACTTACAGACGCAGACTCATCGCTATTACCAGGCGGCCATTTTGTGGCACGAAAGATCATGTACATATACACACATACAACATAAAATAAGTCGCCTTTCTCACTGCAAGATACCTATGGCTGTTTTTCCCGACCAGCCTGTATCTTTAAGCATGTCATTGTACTAAGCATTATTCCCATCTAAACTCACAAATGGCTGACTAGAAAGACAGAATGAAATATTTAGTTACTGTACCTGTCTAGAACAAGATCTGGAAGAACCAGG
The DNA here is from genome assembly GCA_911728455.2 of Marthasterias glacialis. NCBI lineage: Eukaryota > Metazoa > Echinodermata > Asteroidea > Forcipulatida > Asteriidae > Marthasterias > Marthasterias glacialis. The sequence continues at coordinate 278,979 of OU452232.1, forward strand.
CCTCTGATATCAGCTCTGTTCTCTGAGAAACCTTTCCCAGGATCTGAGTCTCCTGATAATAATGTACTGGACTTATTATGAAGCTTGTCTGTCTTTGCTTGTTGCTGGTCAGCGAGTTGCGCAGCAATAGGATTGTATGCAGAGGAAGTAAAGGCACTGGGATCTGCAATAAAAATACAAAGCACATACATGTACACACAAATAGGTAAGCCTTGCACTGGGATTCAACTAATAGACAGTTTCTGAAGGACATCTTTACAGGCAACTTGTGTTTTGGCTTTGAGCTGCTTCAAGCACTCTAACTTTTCAAGTGGTTCATCGACCAATCGTACAAGGAATTTGATAGAACTCCCACATGCCGCACATGGTATTTACGTATAAGGCATCATTGTGAGCTTAAAAATGATGTATCAATGTCTCTAAAGATGACAAATTTTACACTGTGTGGCATTGGTTGAAAAGGATCTATTGTCTTATTGTCTATCACTGAAATAGATTTTGATAACTACCAAAGAATTCCGGAGGAATGACTCCCAAGTTGTCTTTCAATACAATTGCATCAAGATGCTTGACAGAAGGATGTAAATCAGACATTACCAAAAGTCAACAGGGTGTACATAAATGCCAAGGGTGTATACAAATGACGTTATCTTGTCTTTCCCTGCCCATGTACCCCACTCCCCTACCAATCTCTTGCTAGCTTATCTCACCTAGTGATACCTGACGCATGACGTTATCTTGTTTAGATTGCCAGCTATCTGGTCTCATCAATGGTTCAGATGATGGTCTACTTGGGTAAGGTATAAATTCATCATCTTCATCATCAAATGGTGGCAGTGGCATCGATCCATCATCAATCAAGTCTAAATGCTCGTAGAACTCTGGCACTAAGAATGTTATATGCTATGAGAAAACAAAGTCCAGAAAAATACAGACAATTATTGTGAAAGTAAAACTTGATATTGGTTCATTAACGGAGTATGATTGATCATAAATCAGAAAGTGAATTCTTACCTCTCAATTATTTTAATGGATAGATAAGTAACACTTATTTCCTTGCTATTAATTTGAACCGATTTGTGAAAATTTTATAAAATTTGGCTCACTGGTTAGCACCCTAATAATATTTTACTTAGCAGGTTAAGGTTACTAGCCTGTATGCTGTGTAGTTTATGTTGTTGAAACTGGTACCCTGTAATATCTTATTTAGCAGGTTACGGTAACAAGCCATTATGCCATGTAGTTTACATTGTTGAAACTGGTACCCAGTAATATCTTACTTACCAGGTTAAGGTTACTAGCCTATATGCTATGTAGTTTACATTGTTTAAACCGGTACCCTGTAATATCTTACGTAGCAGGTTAAGGTTACTAGCCTACATGCTGTGTAGTTTATGTTGTTGAAACTGGTACCCTGTGATATCTTACTTAGCAGGTTAAGGTTACCACCCTTTATGCTGTGTAGTTTACATTGTTGAAACGAGAGCCCGGTAATATTTTACCTAGCAGGTTAAGATTACCAGCTTATATGCTGTACAGTTTACATTGTTAAAATTGGTACCCTGTAATATCTTACTTAGTAGGTTAAGATAGCTTAAACTTAGCAGGTTTAGGGTTAAAAACCAATATTCCATGTAATTTACCTTGTTGAAACTGGCACACTGATAAGAAAATTATTAACAGGGCCTGAGTTTCAATAAGCCTCTGTGATGTCCAGTTAAGTAATCCTGACTGTACCCTCAACGTCCCCCAAAACTTGAGCATATTTTACCTGTCCGACTAGTTCTTGGTGTGAGTATCCAGACAACATGAGAGAGAAGTTATTATTAACACTGTGTATTGTACCATCTTGATTGAAGGAGACCATACCGCTGATATTCGTAAAGACCCACATGCTAGCCTGGTAGACCACACCAGCAGATTGATATTGATCTGAAAATAAAACAAGAGTCATGAATGACTTAACCTTTTAGAAACCATAGCGGCCACTAAAATGCCTCCAAAAACCTCAATACCTTGGTCTTCTTGTAACCTGTTATTATCTCTCTGCCCCTCCTCTTTATGGATTGGTAGAGAGCCCCACCCCCTCACAGGGAATACCACCTCCCATAACCTCAATACCTTGGTCTTCTTGTAACCTGTTTCTATCTCTCTGCCCCTCCTCTTTATGGATTGGTAGAGAGCCCCACCCCCTCACAGGGAATACCACCTCCAATAACCCCCATACCTTGGTCTTCTTGTAACCTGTTACTATCTCTCTGTCCTTCTTCTTCAGGAATTGATGGAGAAGTCTGGTTCTTAATGAGCAGACTAATTGGGAAACTGATGCCATCTTTAGTACGTCCCGTAATTCGCTGCTTTTTCACCTCCTTAAAAAAAAAACAAAGATGCACCAGTGATTAGAATGGTATAGCTATCAAAAAAGTTTTATGTTTTGATGAAGAGAAAGAAAGTCAGCAACTCTGCAAGAAAATCACACATCTTTGAAATACCTAGTTGGTAAGAAGTATATAAGTCAACACATTATGGAAGACATATTTTTCAAAACGTTTCTCTTATCGTGTTCCAAGAAAGAAAGGGCATGCAAGAATGAAGAAAATACCAGTACGGACTTAACACGAGAAGAAACTTAATGTCTGAATAATAATAATAACTGGATTTATATAGCGCCAAATTGCCAAAGGATACAAGGCGCTTCTCAGTATTTTTCCTGCAAGGTATTCAGAGTTATGATTTGAAGTATGAGACCTGTTCGTTTAGCACCATGTAACGGTTTACAAGGTGTTGTGCTGCAATCTGCTGCCGATCAAACCAGGAACACCAGGGCGAACCCCTTCTCTTTTCGATAAGTGCACTGGGTTCTTTTACGAGCATTACACAACACACGGGAACTACAGCTTTACATCCCATCCGAAGGACGCAGCAATAATGGTTAAGTGTCTTGCTTAAGGACAAAAGTGTCACAACCTGGATTCGAACCCACACTCTGCTGATCAGAAACACCAGAGCTTTAGTCCGGTGTTCTTATCCGCTGGGCCACGTTTAAATTCTTTCTGAACTCAGAAATGGAGATGGAGTTCCTCAGAGGCTGTGGTAGGTTATTCCAGAGCTTTGGAGCAAAGGAAGAAAAAGCCATCTCCCAAGCTTGCTTTCTAGTTTTGGGGCGGACAAATGACACGGCAGATGACGAGCGAGTAATGCGAGTTGGGAGGTGGCATTCCAAGCAGGCAGAGATTTAGCCAGGAGTCTGGTGCATGAGTTACTTGAAGACGAGGGCCCAATTTTGTAGAGTTGCTTAAGCCCAAAAAGTAGCTAAGCACAAAACAAATATGCTTACCAGAATAAGGTTACCGGTCAAAATACCAAGTCACGTGTACAATTTGTGACTGGTATCTTGCTCATTTCTGCTGTCTATTTAAGCAGTATTTTCAGCTTTATGAAATTGGGATCAGTAGAACAAAATGCTTAGCAATGTAAAATACGCATATGCACACATGCAATATTTCCTTGCTAACCTGGAAAACATGCTTATCACAGTTAAGCAAAGAATATCCAGCACTGTAAATACTGCTTTGTGTTATTCATGGTACATGTAAGCATAGGTATGAACCTGGCCCCAGACGATCTGGCTTTAAATGAGCTGAGTATAAAATAAGACAAATTTAATGAGAAGAAATTTTACCTTGGGAAGTTTGGCTCCAGAGGGAGGGAGTAGGATAGATGGAATCAACTGCTTGATTGGCATGCCAATTACTTCTGTGTTTGATGTGAAACCATGGAGATATGCAAATTGTTGGTCAGCTTCCACAATGTAGCCCTGTAACATGGCAACAAGAAACATCCATTTTATACTGTGATATATTTAACCCTAAACCCCAATGGTGAGTCACTAGGATCCTTCCCTACAAAATCAGACACTATGGTGACTCTCTGAGTAAGGTGGTATGCCTGATCCCATGTACAGTATACTCAGTTAACTAGTGCAATCCTCAGTCCAACAGAGTCAATCAAAACATGCAATTTGAGTTTGATGGGTCTGGGGTGGTTAGGGTTAATATTAAAAACACAAATGTTGCACCTCAATTTTGAATTAACATTGACTCTCACACAAGAGGGGCTTGTAGGTCAATGTACATGGGTCATTCCATGAGGTGGGACCTATTTTGTGACATTTTTCAATATTATCATTTTTGTTTGAAAAAATGTTGATTCTAATTTATGTTTATCAATCATCACCTTTTATTTGGGTTTTGAAAGTGTTTCAGAGAGTTTCAAATCCTTTCCACACCATTTTACCTGATATTTTTGCTAATATTCTTAAAAATTCAAGGTAACGATGTAACAGGGACACCATGCTTGTAACACATTTTTTTCAATATTGTGGAAGATGCTTGTAACACATTTTTTTCAATATTGTGGAAGTAATAAACAAATTTACAAGGTTCAACAGAAACTTGATGCCAAATCCATAATAAGAAAAATTACTGCCTTCATGGGTATTAAAGTACACATGGCTGAGAAAATTAAGGATATATGTCACAATGTAAGGGGGACACCAAATGTCACACCTATGGTGTCCCCATTCCGTCAGTGTAGGCACTGTATCACATTTATTTTACACCACAGTAATCAAGTAAATCTTTTTTATGATTCACGTTTGGTGTTATTTATGCCATGTAAAGCAAGATTGACAAAGCAGACTAGTGAAGTGTTGAAAAAGCTTCATAGGTGGTAACGATGTAACGGTGTCACTATGGTTCGACCTTCATGGAATGACCCACATGTAGCTCAGTGCTACATGTATGTAGGTGTTTTGTGCATACAATTGAGGGAGCTTAAGTGAGACACAGTTTCTGCAGTTTTGAAAATGTTTCGAACAAATTTGTGAAGAATCGTTTAGGCACTGACACAAAAAAACCCATATTTTTACTATATTCTATTGGTGAATAGTGGCTTTACCATTGGCATGTATTTCTGTTCTAAAAAAGTATTTTGATTGTCGTTTATAATAAGTCATTTTAACCATTTGACGTTGAATAACGTTGTATTATATATGCGTTTTTTGTGCGTTTTTATATGTATTTGTGCATTGTAATTGTAATTTTAATGTATAACTTTTTATGTAAAGGCCGAAATGAATTTCCCGTTTGGGATAATAAAGTTGACTTGATTGATTGATTCATTATGCAAAACTTTTAAAGGGTAATACTGGAATTCATACTCAAAATCTCCCTTTTTCATGGGGGTTATTGTGTAATCCCCGATTCCAGACCTTCATCTGTTTGTTGTACAAGCGAAGGTTACTAGAGATCAATAGGCTGCTACCTTTGTTTATCATTGTATTCGGTTAACCTGACTGTAAGACACAGTGACTGAATCCACCAAGAGATATGACTAAGATGTGGGTGTATGGAGTTTTATAGAGTATACCTTGCTGTCAAATGATAACCTAGCTGTGCTTCTTTCTACGGGTTCCATGACAACTAAACATCTTGGGTTCTCATCTGATGTTAATTTCTTCATCCATAGAGAGATTGGTATGACTAGACCATTGGCATCCACTGCATCAAACTGTCAAATATCACAGCAAAGACAAAAAAATCAAATACCTTGAAACAATATACCACTACTTGCTCTTTGTAGTATTAACTATTATATTTTCTGTTTATTCTATTGTACTGCGCCTTGAACACCTTCTTGGTGGAGATGTGCGCGTTATTAAATCGTCTTTATTATTATCATTATTATTATTACATGTACCAATTTCTTGTATATTGGAAATCACAAATGTCACACAAAATTCATTGATTAATAAGCAGCATGAATACATCTTTGAACAGATTGAAAATGATGAAAAATAATCACATCAATCTAAATTCATTTTCACTATTTTTCATTATATACCAAAAAACGCTATGAACAAATATACAAATGTTTAGTTTCAGCATATGTTGATTTGAAGAGTGAAAGTATACATATTAATAACATCATACATGTACAATGTACCTCACTTATGACCTGGAACTGTATTATTATTATTTATGACTTATCTAAATTCAAATATGTTCCCACGGGCAAAGTTGCATTGAATGTACTAATAATCAAAACAGTAATACATGTAAATTTTAAAGTGGTGAAAGGTACTTGGCAATAAATCAATGGAGATGCTGATAAAATTTAAAATAGATTGTGATACATAAGTTCCAAACACAAATAAAACTACAATTTAAAGAAAAAATTACCCATAAATACCTAACCACAACTCTGAGTGTGAGCTCACCAAGGCAATGTTACATGTGATTGTGGCGCACACAAAATCGTTTTCAATTAGTACATTTTTATTTAAGAATGGAAATGCCCACATTTAAGAGTTCCTACAAGAAAGCCTCCGTCCAGGTCTAACACTACATTCAATCTAACCCAAAATTTTTTTGGGCTTCATAGAATTGACAATTGTTAAGATTGTAGTCTGGTGACAATACTTACCACTTTACCTGACACCATGACGACTTCACCATTATCTTCAAGATGTTGTTCACATAATGCTTCAGGTTGCTTACGATCATTAACGGATAATAAACTTGACATCTTCATTCCAACTAGTTCATTAGTACTATAACAGAATAACTCACATGCCATCTCATTAGCAACTAAAATCTGTCGACAAAAACATACAAATAATGAAATTAATGCACAGAAATTAAGTGGTTTTGTATAGTGCGTTATTTAGTAGGTTGCTTGTGAACATAAATGTAACTTGTTATTATTTCAACTTTCGAGTTAACAAAGAAAAATTGACTTGAATGGGATATGAACCTGCGACCTCTGGATTAATGTGTGGCTGCTCTACCAACTGAGCAATCTAGCCTTATTGATGGTCTCCCTATTTTGTCAATATCTTTGTTCGGAGGTGCCAGTCAGAAGCCATACAACCTGAAACTGCTGTATAACTCAAGTTTACGATACAACCTGGGAAGCAGCAGTACAGGGATGCAAATTTTTAATTCAACAAAATATTTCATTACCCAGTTTGCCTGGTGCTTGTTTTTGGAATATGAATTCTTTGACATTCATTCTAACTGTATAAACAGCTTTATTTATTTTGGACTTATCTGTAAACATTTTAATGAAACAGATGCTGATATTTTAAAGACAACAATATCGAGTGTAAAGACAAACAAGTTGTGGGATTTTTTTAATAATCCATATTGCTACATGTATGACAATTCATACTACCTGACCAGGGGTGGATTTCACAAAACTAGTCCTAACTTAGGACGAGTCCCAACTTATGACTAGTCCCATAAGTTAGGACTAGTTACATGTCCTAACTTGAGATAAGACTAGTCCTAGCACTTTGTGAAATCCACACCAGGTTGTGTGAGTATGATTGCATTTAAACACACTCGTACCTATAGTGTATTCAACTTTGTGAAAGTGCAATTCTTTCTAATAAACATGTACATCATGCCATGCCCGATTACATCCACTGCTTTCATTTCTAGTGTTTTAATGAATACCGACAGGCAACAGTCATATTGCAGATTGTATCCTGACAGAATGTATACAAACTACACGTTATACTGCATGGCTTAATGGATTACCAATGGATGATCTAAAGATAAACATTCAAAGCCTCACAGTAAATACGATTGTTATTAGACATGTGAAATTGTAAGTGTCATTTGTCAAATTAGCTAATCAACACTCATTAATGCAGGGTGAATTTGAACTTCGGTGGTGCACTGTATAATTAATCACCAATTCATAAATGTTTGGTTTATTTGCTTCTTGCAAAAAACAGTGTAGAACTCACTAATGATACTGGAATGCGCTGACAAAAATGGGCTTTATTTCCAAGTAAACTGTTCAATATCCAACAATGCCAAAGCCAATAACAAATATACAAAAACACAAACACACATTATATTACCATTTATATATCACACACAGAGATCCTTGTCATTTGATGGATGGAACATGCGTTCCGTGTCATCCATTATTTTCTGCCGCCATGCTCCACAATTTAATATTGGACAAACGCCTGTCCAATATGGATAATTATTGTACGCTTTGCAACATTGTTCCCATTGTTCCCTGCCCGTTTGTCCACACAAGGCAAGGGTGTGTCTTGGCAGACAAGGTTGATTTTTACATGGAGTCGTCCACCATGTTCAGAAGTTTTTTCTTAATTTTCAGAGTGTTGGGTGGACGAGTTTCCTTGTCTATTTCGTTCTAACGTGAAAAAATTTCAAAGGACAAGGGTCTTTGTGTGAGTTATATAAAAGAAATATTGAATGCATTTCGTTTGTGCATTGTTGCAAAAAATAATCACTCGTTGAAATTTGGCTTTTCCATTTCATGAGGCGAAGCCGAGTAAAATGGAATAGTCAAGATTTCACCTTGTAATTATATTCTCTGACAATGCACTCATGTGCATCCAATGTTTGTATAAAGTAACACAGAACACATCAAAAGATCTGACAAAATTTGACAATTACAATTAGTGTCATTGTTGAAATTCATTTGATGTCTCAAAATCAATCAAATAAAGACATTGTGAAATAATGACTAGACCGAATCAATGCTAACCTTTGTAGTCCTAGCTTCTATGGTCAATATAGCCTTGTTTGGATTCCGCACTGTAGTTGGGAAGGACGCCCCCATTTGACCACCCCCGACAAAATTATAGAAAGACCAGGACTGTCCCAGGGATGTGTTGAGGTGAGGGGTAGGAGCAGGAGCAAAACTACCCTTGGAGAGACCAGCTGAGAAACTGAAGGTATCCAAACCGTCACCTACAACGAAATAGTCACACAAAAAGGTGTAACAGAAAAAACAGGAGAAATGAAAACATTAAATTAGGAATTAAATAAATCATAAAAAAAAATTATGTATTTGTTTTGTTTGAGTCCCAGATGTTTTCAAAGGTTTTTTTCTTTGACGATTCTGAGTAAATCAATAATTAATTCCTTGGGACAACAGAAAAAATGAGGCCATGAAGACCCCTGAGGCACTGAAAATATTGGCCAGTGATGGAACACTTGCCTCTGAGGCTATAAAGGCCACTGAGGCCATGAAGACCCCTGAGGCACTGACAATATTGGCCAGTGATGGAACACTTGCCTCTGAGGCTATAAAGGCCACTGAGGCCATGAAGACCCCCGAGGCACTGACAATATTGGCCAGTGATGGAACACTTGCCTCTGAGGCTATAAAGGCCACTGAGGCCATGAAGACCCCCGAGGCACTGACAATATTGGCCAGTGATGGAACACTTGCCTCTGAGGCTATAAAGGCCAGTGAGCCCCTGAAGACCACTGACGCCATGAGGGCCACCGAGGCCCTAAAGACCACTGAGGCCATTAAGACCACTGAGGACATAAAGGCCACTGAGGACATGAAGATACTGGCCTGTGATTGGACACATTCCTCTGAGGCCACGAATGCCACTGAGGCCATGAAGGCCACTGAGTACATGAAGGCCACTGAGACCATGAAGAGAGTGGCCAGTGGTGGGACATGTGCCTGAGGCCATGAAAGTCACTGAGACCATGAAGACCATTGAGGCCACTGAGACCATGAAGATAGTGGCCTGTGATGGGACATACAGTATATGTATGGCCCTGAGGCCATGAAGGTCACTGAGGCTGTGAAGACAGTGGCCAGTGGCGGGACACAAGCCTCTGAAGCCATAAAGACCACTGAGGCCATGAAAGCGACTGAGGCCATGAAAGCGACTGAGGCCATGAAAGCCACTGAAGCCATGAAGATCACTGAGGCCATGAAAGCCACTGAGGCTATGACGATATGGGCCTGTGATGGGACACAAGCCTCTGAGGCCATAAAGACCACTGAGGCCATGAAAGCCACTGAAGCCATGAAGATCACTGAGGCCATGAAAGCCACTGAGGCTATAAAGATAGTGGCCTGTGATGGGACACAAGCCTCTGAGGCCACTAAGACCACTGAGGCCATGAAAGCCACTGAGACCTTGAAAGCCACTGAGACCATGAAGATAGTGGCCTGTGATGGGACACATGCTTCTGAGGCCACGAAGGACACTACCCTCTTTCACTCAACTCAATTCTTGGCTCGTTTATGCCAACATACCTTTGAATTTTTCCAGCGTACAAACTTGTTCTTTGACTGCTTCATCCTCCTTCCTATGCTTGACATCAGCCGTTGTTGGGAAGGATTTATTCAGATCTAAAGATGCGTTGAATGATTGGCTCAATCCAAGCTGGGCAGCTTTTTCTCTGAAAACAACAACCAAATAAAAACAAAGAAGAAAAAATTCAGAATATTTAGTTTATCTAGTTAGTGAGTAGGCAACACAATTTTGACTATATCTCGACTGTAGAAAAAAATGTCCACAGTATTAGACTTACTTAAGTTAAGGCTGATGCTGCAGTACACCACCCCTTGTGATATTCAGCCAGCTGCATTATCATATCAAAGAAATAATGCAAGTACACTGGACAATTTCTAATGCTGTTCGTTCCAGTTTTAAATGACCAAGAAAAGCCAAGCCGACTTGGCTAGATTTTATCAGTGGAAAAATGAGTGTCATTTGGTTTTGGAATGTCTAAAAACAGACATTCACTCCAATGAAGTCAGCCTTTTAGTCAATAAAAGCTTAGAGCCTTGCATCACTTTTCCCCCGACCTCAAGTACATCATGGTTTTGGGTTTGACCTATGGAGTTAACACCCCTAGGGCCATAAGCCATTAGCAGAGATGGGCGCTCACTTAACAAGTACCCGGCGTCCAACCAATATCAAGGCATTATTGATAAATATAGATTCTCTATGTTGGTTTCCCATGAGATGAGAGATGTTTCACGTGTAGGCTGTGTTGAGAACCGTCCCTGATATTGCCACTCTTTCTGCTTAATTTGTTTCCATCTTTATTGACTGTACATCCTGCCAAGGGAGGTTAATGGTGGAGGCTTGGTGTTGGTGTCTCCGCTCCCATCGGACTACATCATGAAGATGACAAAATAACCAGCGTAATCCCTTTTCCCACTGTGTATTCATGGAAGAAGAGAAGATGTAGGACAGGTAACAAAACATAAATCTTTGCATCTGGGCTACCAATCTGGCTACCCACTCTACTAACTTACCTTTTTCCACTGCGTATCCTATCTAAGGGTGAAGGGTAAGACGGGGTACCAAACTGATCACCTTGCCTCATACTGCCTCCTAACGACTTAGAGAGATTCTGACTTGCCCATGGTAATCGCCCCTGCAAAAATCACAAAAATAGCACAATGTGAAATACACACGTCTGTAAACAATCTTGATGTAGTATTACGTACAGATGGGACAATGGACTTGGTTAATGATACATGAACATTCAGGGCTTGAAGTTGTGGGAAGAATGCACAAGACTGCGGGGCTTGCAGTTCAAACTTTTACTGGATCAGAATTTTGTTTACAAGAACAGAATCAAAATGAGAAGAAAAAAAAGCATCTTATCTACAATGAACTATTTTTATTTGAACATGCCTTGAGAGAAGATTTATCTCATTTTTCTGTTGAGTACGTACACTATGCTACTCAACAACAGAATCAAAAAGTATTTATCAGACTCCAAGTTATTACACAGTGAGGAGTTATTATAAAAATTTAAACAAAACACAAGAAAGCTGGACTTGTCCTGTCCTGGGTTTACTGGCCAGAAGCTCAAATCACTGGCCTCAGGCCGGTGGTCCATTGTAAATGTTGAGCCCTAGACACATGTATGTAATTTAAGTCAACATTAATACAAACTGTACCTGTCTGTGATAGATGCTTAGCTGATGAAAATACTCAAACAAGCTTACATGATCCACTTGCACAATGAACATACCACGTACTAAGAATGTACTTGCTGGCTGCAGTCTTATGAGTACATCAGAATGCTTCGGGTGAAATTTTCTCAAAGTTCAGTGTAACAAGAAGGGCTTTATAAGATTGGCTGAACAAGAATTTAAAAAATGTCTTTGTGTTCTCCTTACACACGTGTACGGGTGATACTGTAACATATAGAGGTCTATGGCCTCAACCAAGATAAATTGCATCTAACCTACAGGTGTGTATGGGATGTACTTTACACTGACGTTTGCTGCTGGAAATCAGTCTTGCTAAATCAAGACTTACTGATCAAAAGCTCAAGTGTACAAGTAAAACTTACTGTCCATTAGTAATATTTTTAAGTACACACATCAGTACTTCAGCACATCTACACTGTACATTATACAAAATATCAGCTATGTCAACAAGATATCTTATTTCTGAGTCAGATTTCAAGGTGGCTAGAAGCGGCAGCAAGAAACCGTCCAATTAATTCACTTAGCAATAAGCGACTGAGTGGATTTAAGGTCATTCTGGAGGCCTTGTGATCAAACACTGTATCCATTACAAGCTCAAGCACATTGCTGCAGTTGGTTTAGCACTCCTCATAGTTCAACTGCAAATATCCTTCTTGAGACACTTTCCAAATCAATAAAACCATTACCTACATATGAACATGTATGTATTCCCATACACCAACAGTATTGGACCTTGAATGAACTGTAATGCGTACACTGCACACATTGCCATACATGTCCAGTTTGACATGCTATACAGGGGTGTGAGTGGCCGCGTAAAAAAAGAAGCTGAAAACAGCTAGAAAAAAACCTAAATATAAAAGGTTCCCATAGTTTGGTACAGAGCAGGTGTACAAAAAGGCTGAAATTCAGAGTAAAATTCTAAAAGAAAAAAAAAAAATGAAATCAGCTTAAAAACTGAATTCTCACACCACTGGTTCTACTCACTGGTTTACAATAAAGCCACATTGGTGGTGATAATTCCTGATTAGAAAAACACTGAAAAGAAGGTCATCACTTCACAACAGAATTAACAATTTTGACCGCACCTCTAGGCAGTTTTATTTTTTCAGAACTTGAATATGTACGTACAGTACAAAGGCCCCCTTACATTATGTAAAATGTTAAAAATGTATTATATTGGTTTACATCCAATCAGCAGGGAATATGTGAACCCTTACCAAGTCCAAGGTTACCAATGAATGTAGACTGTTCAAATCCTGGTCATACAAGCCAATTGTGCACGTGAGCAACAATCTTAGCCATACACATACATGTAGCTTGCTTAGACTCTTCACCTAGGAGTACACTTACAAATAGGAACCTGCAATCGAGGACTTGAGATGCTTTTAGGTTTACTTAATCATGGCATTATTTTCATGTACACTGCACACTGTACACTGTATACAATGTACAAGAGTCTGTAAGCTCCCCATAAGAGTTCAGAATGACCAATGACTGCCCCAGATAATAAACACGCAGAAAACTGACAGTAATCGCTTTATATTAAAACTGTACATTAAAACTTCCATCCTCTTTGACCATGTTGACACAAAACGCACTTAAGATCCAACTCTAAGTGCTGAAACACGCAAGGACCACATCCATGAATCTCTTGATATTGGCTTCAGACTCGTGGTCCAAAGTACAGAACACCACCAGCCACTCCATTAGGCACTTACTGCCCTCTACACATCCACAAGGACTGCTCTTCAAATTCACACGGAGAATGACTCAAGTGGTTGAACCCAGACCGAACTCATGATCAAGCTTAAAACAAATGTGTTCCCAAGTTGACGTTACTCCACCTGGAAACTTCACAAAATGCCATCTGCAGGGGCGTTCATTATTTCCCATTTGGATACAGTTATTATATGAAGAGTAATTACTGCCAAGTCCTTGAAATACAAATGGGCTGAATTTGGTTAAAAGGAAATGCGGGACAACGTTGTGAGCACGCGATTCTTTGAAGATTACAAATACAATAAAAATTAACCTTGATTAATCTTTAACCTAGATTTTTTAATTTTCTTAAATCTGTTTCCTACTTTATGTATTGTAAAGGACAAACTCAGACTAAAAAAATATGTTTTTGTATCATTGAACAAAGACAAAAATGATAGCTGGATGACAATTCAATAATTTATTTGTGTAAAAATCTTTGAGGGTTTAACTAATCAATCCCACAATGTCCCCTTTCCACCAATTCAATCCCAATCACATTCATATTTTCTTTACTTAACCACAATGCTTCTAGACTATTTCCATAATCTTTTCTTACATCGGACAGGTGCACTTCTTTTCTGATAATGGAATCAAAAGGAAAGGAAATTCTGCGAGTGGCAGCCTCAGCATATTGATAGAAATCTGCTTCATGGCTGAGGTGTTTATATGAACAGCTGCTAGTGCAAAGTGGCTGCTTTACACACGCACAGGCTGCTTGCTAGAGTGTTGATAGTGCATGCACACTGTCATACCAAAATGTGCAGTTCTCGCCAGGGTTTTTGTAGAAAACCTTTGAAGACATTGTGCACATTTTTTCCAATTAAGCCATTTGCGAGTTATATCACGTGTGTTTTCAATGTCTGATACAATGACTTGATTGGTCACAAGTGAACACTTAACTTGGATTCCCCATACTAAAATAGTGTTGCTACATGTATGTCACATGGTTCAGGACAAGCTTTTGCATAGCAACCTCCAGATGGGCAAAGCCTGGTGCCATTATTAGAGGTAAACCAGTGATGAAACAATGGAAACACCCAGATTTGTAAGCGCAGTGTACAGGATTGGCCAATGAACAACCTCTTTGGCGAAGGCATGGGCGCCCTACTTTAACTGGGTGATGGAAACTATTTTCTTGCACAATATTTCAGACATAAATACTTCTCCAGGGACATTAATAATGATGCCAGGTTGGGTTACTCACATGATATGCTCACATACAGTCATGTATCCACTCTTGTTCTGTGTGGCTTCTAGGCAGAACATGAAAACACACTGAGAGACAGATGATGTGAGAGACTAGAATCCCTGAAGGGAAGTACCAATATTCCCTCATGATTGTTGAAAATAAACAAACTGTCCAGTCCAGGGCATGCACATGTATGTGTGGTTTACAGTCCTCATGTTTCCCTAATCACCATCTAAGTTTTCAGTCATTTCAGAAAAGTCTTGGAATGTTTTTTTTTTTTTACTATCAATCTATTCTATCATTAATAAAAACAAGAGAGAGGTATGTTGATCAAATGCAGAACAATCTCAACCTTCTTCACAGCCATTACAGATCAATTCATTGTCAAGGTTGTAAAGACAGGTGCATTCAGCACTCCTTGTGTCATGAGGGTGTCAAATCTACATTGTACACGTCTTGTCATTTAATGAAACAATAACTGATCGATGATGGTGTCTAGTGCAGCATTTGAGATCAAGTCTGTCCCCTGCAGCACTGAGCATCAACAACGCAAGTTCAAACTAAAACATGCATTGTTTAATGTCAAACTCACATAATGTTATGTGCCATCCCGATTCCCTCACCTCAAGAAAAACAAACATAAAGGTACAATGTGCTTGTAAAAGTATACACTAATCCAAGCACCTCATCCATGGTGGTTTGCACCACTGCAGTTAAGGCCTCCGCACGCACACGTTAACGCACACGCACTGTGAATCCTCCATGCTGATTGGGACATATACGCGACTGATGATGCTTTATTGTTGCGTCGCATGCGCTGCTGCGGCCATAGCTGCGGTGGTGTAAATCACCATGAGTGAGCTGATTAATGTATAAAGGCAATACATAGGGGTCATTCCATGAAGTTGGAACACGAGAGACAACGTTACATCGTTACCACCTATGAAGCTTTTTCACCACTTCATTAGTCTACTTAGTCAATCTTGCTTTACCATGATTACATAGTATAAATAACACCAAACATGAATCATAAAAAGGTTAAAATTACTTGATTACTGTGGTGTAAAATAAACATGATAGAGTGCCTACACTGACGGAATGAGGACACCATAGGTGTGACATTTGGTGTCCCCGTTACATTGTGACATATATCCTTAATTTTCTCAGTCATGTGTACTTTAATACCCATGAAGGAAGTTATTTTGTTATGGCTTTGGCATCAAGTTTCTGTTGAACATTGTAAATTTGTGTATTACTTCCATAATATTGAAAAATATGTGTTACAAGCATGGTGTCCCTGTTACAATGTAAACCGTTACCTTGAATTTTTAAGAATATTAGCAGAAATATCAGGTTAGATGGTGTGGGAAGGATTTAAAACTTTCTGAAATACTGTCAACACCCAAATAAAAGGTAATGATTGATAAACATCAATTAGAATCAACATTTTTTCGAACAAAAATTACAATATTGAAAAATATCACAAGATGTGTCCCATCTTCATGGAATGACCCATTGCTAAAATATAGGAATCCAGCTGCTTCTAGCTGCCAGGCAGTGGTAAGCCATACTGCTCTAGAATGGCAAAGGTCTTGGGTTCTAACCCTACCCGAGTAACATGCCTGTGGATTTGTTCCACCAGACTTGGGAAAGTACCGAGTATACATGTACAGTGCTTAATACACATCAGTGTATGGGTAAAAAACACAAATAATTTGAATAAGATGATTGTCATAAATAAGAAACTTGTTTTGAGATGTCATTTCCTGTAAGAATCTCATTTCAGCTCATGGTTAATTCATTTCTGACTGCAAAGAGAATACATTGGCGATTGGTTGAATGGGGGGAAAAATGCCATGAAAACATTGTGTGTTATGCAGGTCAAGTTGCTTCCCACCCAACAAATATACACACGAAATTACAAGGGTTTACTTGCCAAGCTAATCAACTAAATGCATAGGACTTAAGTATCAGTCAGGTGCATGCAGATATATTTTTCACTCGTTAATCATTAAAGTGTTATTTTTTATTTCATTATAATAGGACTTGAAATTGTCTCCATAGTATTACATCTATAGGTCAGTTAGTCTCTATTCAGCCATACAGTTGGAACTCTGATGAGCACCAATACATGTATAAGGTCTGTATGGAGAGATTGTCAAACATCCATGCTGATGGCTGAATGTTGAGACTAGCTGAGCAATGACAGGAAATGTTCCCAGCTGCAAATTGGGATCGGAGGCTCTTATTAGGAGAGTACACAAGGACATTGTTTGGGGACGAGTAAATTCATTTCCACAGTCTAGTTTTTAATAAAAAGATCACACAATCAACCTTTGACAATTTTATCAAATTCTGTGAATCATGTTTTAATCAAGACAACGGTTATGTTCCAACATGACTAAGTTCTGACAACCCAAATGTATTTTCCTACTCCTAATCCTAACCCTAACCCTAGCGTAGATCATTAAGGGGTTATTGAAACATAATTTTTTTTCAGAACATAGGGGTGTCGGAACATAGGGGTGTCAGAACATAGGGGTGTCGGAACATAGGGGTGTCAGAGCATAGGCGTGTCGGAACATAGGGGTGACATAGGGGTGTCAGAACATAGGGGTGTCAGAACATATGGGTGTCGGAACATATGGGTGCTGAACATACATGTAGGGGTGTTGGAACATAGGGGTGTCAGAACGCGAATCGAATTTGACATCACTCTCCTACATTCGCAGCGAATTTCGCAAAAAGTTGAACACATTTTAACTCGGCGAATTGTTCGTCGCGAATTTGTGACGTCAAATTTGCTTCGCCTTCGCATTCGAGTGAAGTATGAACCGGGCTTTATACTGTGCTTACAATATAACAAAGTGTTAATGTGTACACATTAATCAACCACAGCATCATGTAGCTCTACACAAGGAATCTCTTTGAGGTGGGAACAATTATCATGACAATCGTACAGAGTGTATATGTCCTGTGCCTGTGGCGTGTCGTGGCCGAGTGGGTAGTGTGTCGGACTCAAGCTCTGGTGGCTGAGTCAATGGAGTGTGGGTTCGAGTCCCGGTCATGACACTTATGTCCTTGAGCAAGGCACTTAACCATGATTGCTTCGTAAAAGTTGGGGAGGTAGAGCTTTCTGCTCTACCAGCCAGGCTTCTGATGGATGATACCCAAGCCTACAGCCTTAACGGACTGCAAAGGGGGTAACCCTGTTTCAGCCCCATGAGTAGGTGGCAACAACCCCTGGAAAAAACAGTTGATTTGTAGCCCACACCTCGAGTGGCTTACTGGCCTTGTGTGTCTGGCGACTTCCCCAAAAAATAATAATAAAAAAAACCTGTAATTACCAGGGTTTTTACATGAGATTTAGACAGGTGTGCTCCTATTTGAAACTGACACAGGCTTGCCAAACAAAACCATAACAATTGTTTGAAGCTGATCCAAGTTGATCAATCATCTAATCACAAATTGCCTGATTGCTTAATTTCCATCCAAAAAGGATGGAGATGGATGTAACTAGAGAAGAAATATGAATTTAATTATAATGACTAATCACAAAGTGACATTTATAACACAGTGTACTACATGTACATTGTATTTTAGTAACAGTTAATGAAATGTTAATCATTAATATTGTTCACTTATTAATTTGGCCGTATGTTTTTCAGTCTGAGTATATATATTAATGTTCTTGGTTGTTTTCTATTGTGTTGGACAAACCTCCTGGGATTTTATAGATTTTGTTTTGCCTTTTATTCTTTTATTCATTTTTATGAAGTATATTTTCCTGCATGCCCTTTTGTATAATGTCTTTTTTGTTACTAATTCCGATTTACGTTTACTTTTATTTCTGTGTGTATAACAGTAATTCCCTGTAATTTTTATATTTTTATTGTATATTGTGAGCATGCTCGGCAAAGCAAATTTCCTTTTTTGGAGGAATAAAATTGAATTGAATTAAATTGAATACTTCTAAATACATTTTTTAATATTTCTCCGTTGTCATTCTATTATTTGTCTTAATAAGTTCATTGTGTTTTGCTATGTCTTGTGTTGGTTGTAGCTTGGGTCCTTTCCTAACCTTTGATATGTATACCCAATCTAAAAAAAAAAACATTATTTACAGGCCCATACTGGACGCAATTTTTTTTTTCCCTGAACCTTTCGGGCAGTACAGTGTACACTGTACGTGGGCCATTGACCAATCAAAAAGTGGTAATATGTGACGTCACTGTGGACTTAGCTCAGACGGGTAAATGCGTCGGTTCATTAACATAAGGTGGAAAACGAAAGACCCGTGAGTTCGAGTCCGCCGTTTCCAACAAAGAAACTGATGCAAACTTCACGTAAGTTGAGCACAATGATTCAGTATAATGTTACTATTGCAAAGAACTGTACATACCTTAGTACGATCTGATGCTGTATAATAATTATGTTGACTTATCAAATGTGATTTACCCACTTCAACATTTGGTAAACACGCCGCCGCCATCTTTACCGAGTGATTCAACGTCATCAACACAGCCTCGCTCTGATTGGCTAAAATTCCACTTACACTGCCCAAAAGGGTTCAGGGAAAAAAAATTGCATACTGGACAAGCTGTGCTTTTTATAGACCTTTTTTATTTCAAAGCTTTGCTGTAATTCAAGGTGTTTTTTCTCTTCTTCTTTTCCACTGTATTATGTATTCTTTTCCAAACTATTTGTATTCTTGTTTGGAATTGGAAATTGAGTTTAAGAAAGACTCTGCTAAACCTCCTCCCTGCTCAGAGCTCCAAATTAATACTGGACCACCGGTCAGAGTGATTTCAGCATCGGGCCAGTAACTGGACAAGTCCGGCAGCCTTGTGTTTTTTAATAGCGATACCTCACTGTTATCTTTAGTTCAAAAATTATGTTCAAATGATGACATTGGGAGCCATCCTGCCAAAACCCCTCGGCCCCCCTCTTGTCAACAAAACAAACAAACAAAACCACCCAAATGAATAAGGGGGAGCCCCCCCCCCAAAAAAAAAAAAATAATAATAATAATATTAATAAACAATAAAACGAAACGAAACGAAACGAAACGAAACGAAACGAAACGAAACGAAACAAAACAAAACAAAACAAAAACAAAACAAAACAAAACAAAACAAAACAAAACAAAACAAAACAAAACAAAACAAAACAAAAACAAAACAAAACAATAAATAATTACATAAACAATGTAATAACCACAGCACCGTTAAGAACCTGTTTCCAGACATCACCCATTGATTAAAAAAGCTTCAACTCATATTTAGACCATACAATATGACAGAATAATTCACTACACAACACCTTGCACTGGTTGCTAGGCAACCATTTATACAGCAGTCTTCAACCTTAGCGAGGAGATTCCATTGTTCATGTATTACTAATGAAAGTGAAGGGCAAGTACAAAGCAAAACGAACCATACAGAGTTCCTTCTGCTCCATCCTATCAACTACTGTAAACACAGCTGTGATGAAACTAATATTAAGCCATGTTAAAAAATTGCTCAGCATCCGAGCCTGACTGACATGACTGACCTGCAAGTGTCTTTATTTGCATAATTACTATAGAGACTTAGGCCTGATGTGCTAAACATCACACATTTACTGTGTCGAACTCAGATGATTTTTTGCACGGCAAAAGTGCAGTGCTTCGACGTTCGTCACCGATTCATTTTTAATTGCTCAATTAAAAATTGAATCGGTGACAAACGTCAAATTTAGTAAACGGTGATTCAAAATGACGGATGCGGGAGAAAACTGATTAAGAGTCATGTTTCATGGTGGCGATTTGAGCTGTGTAACACTCACATTATAATGGAAAATATCACAACAAAAACAGTCCCCACCCCAAATTCTGTCCTTATTAAACCCAATGCTGTTGAGTGGCACTCGTCATCTTTTTTTCTTTTTTTTTTAACTAGAGTCCAACAAAATCTAGTAATTTAATTCTAAAATCTACAGAATTTAATTGTTCCAGTCGGAAGTTGTTTCCAATCCCCAGTTACTGGAAAACTCCCAGCTACAGTACTAAAAAGAAGAATGCTCACATAGTTAAACATTACACATTTCTGCTCAATGGATCGGAGGATAGGGTGCATGCTCCACAATTGTTATTCCCAAACATGCCAAAGAAATACAAACATGTATAAAGCGCGAGAGGATTGTGATAATTTCATCGTATGAAGCCGAATTCTCAAAAGCTTTGCCAATGCGTATTCCCACAGAGTATCACCCAAATGAGAATTCAGTTCGATTTGATATGGCAAGAGAGCAATGTTCGTCACCATGTCATGCAACTCCTGTGTAGCACGGCAGGGCTTGCCGTGCTACATCGCAGTGTCAAAAAATTTAAAAAGTTTGCACTCCACGTTGCTCTTTTGTAATCAGAGTTGGACACACCAAAAGTGTGACGTTTAGCGCCAGCCTTAAAAACACTTAGCACTGCAATGTAGAAGATACTGTTTTCATCAATTTCATCACCCGCAGTTCTACATGTAGCAGTACCGACCAAAATGGGCTTTATTACACAAAATACCTCACTACATATCTCCCACTCAGAACAAGTTTCTCAAATAAAGAAAATGTACCCCAAAATCGATAAACTTTCAAAAGCAGTTTTTATTTGGTTTAAGTTTATCTCCTTTTCCCTTTAGATCAATACGCTCATACAATTAAACATAGCGAGAGAAAGAAGACTGACATAATCAAATTCTGTAAGTTTGTACTTCGATTGTCCAGAATGAATATGCCTCATGGACAAACTAATTCTCTTGAGAGAGATATGACAGAAAATAGTGAGGGAATAATGAAATCAAAATAGAAGTTTGTGGCTGAACACTTGTAAATAAAACTGTATAGACCGCAGAGTCAAATCATGTGTGAAATGATTTGCATTTTCTCTTTGCTTGGAGTAACATGTTAATCAAAGATGCAACGTTTTTATTTGAAAGTTTGCTGGAAAATTTGATAACCAGAAGAGGCGCCTAGAAGCAGCTTATCAACACACTTTCTACTGCATCACGTACATACCTCCCACTAAAAACATGTGGTACAACATTCTTTTGTTTTTATACATCCCTGTTGGAATTGGCTTTCTGAAAAAAAATACAATTTTGCCGAAACACGACATTTCTGCCTTGAAAGCAAAAACAGAATTCCAGCTTGCACTTACAGCTCCCACAGCTAACTCTTAAGGGTTTTTTAGTTTTATCAGTCTTTTATCTTGAATCAAGTATATTGAATTCCAGAGATGCGTTCATAACAATCCTTGCCACTGGCAGGCAAGTGTCTCTGAAATCCAGATGGAGTTAGTCGGTTTGAAATAAATGTGATATTCAGCTACATCAAGGATTCAGTTTTGTCCAACTTTGACTATATTACAATTTATCTGGGGTTCCCCCAGGCTACAGGTGACATCTGACCAACTTTCAAGAATTTTCAGTATGAAAGACAAAATTTAATTTGAAGGAAAGACAACCAGACGTGACACACACTGTATGTGCATCAGTTTAAAATTACAAAGGATGGGACAAAATTAAAATCTTATATTCCAGTATGCACTTTTTTTAGAGCAGAGAAATCTCACCCTGAGTTTACTATTAATAATAGACTGGTTCCCGGTCCCCACATCGTTTACGTTCTGACTGAATATAGGGACCGGTAGCGGGTAATGAAAATTAGCATACATCTGGCAGAATTCTGCCAGGTGTATGCTAATTATAATTAGCAAATAGATCTACGTAATCCCATAATGCAATGCGGCCTTTACACAAAACATGATGGGCACAGAGTCTCAGAATCTCCCATTGTGCAGACTAACATCGTTAAGATGTTCTTCTAAAGTTAACTTGAATTTTGATGTTGTAGGTTTGGTTCACTATATGTCCAGGTGAAGGGTTACGATACACACGTGTGCTAGTGTCACACGTCACAAGCATCACCTCTAAAACTAGAAAATTATCACTGCGCCCGCGCAATCGAGGGCCTATCAAACGCACCAAATCGCTAGTAGCTAC
The DNA here is from genome assembly GCA_911728455.2 of Marthasterias glacialis. Taxonomy (NCBI): domain Eukaryota; kingdom Metazoa; phylum Echinodermata; class Asteroidea; order Forcipulatida; family Asteriidae; genus Marthasterias; species Marthasterias glacialis. The sequence continues at coordinate 301,779 of OU452232.1, forward strand.
CGGTCCCTATATACAGTCAGAGGAGAATGATGTAGGGACTGGAAACCAGTCTATATTAATAAGAGTCTCAGTTTATCGAGAAGCTGGCAATCTGTAGCATTTTAATATTCTGCTGGTAAAATACACTATCTTCAAAACTATTTAAACATATTTTCCTTATCATTGTAACTTTGAGTGGTCCACTCTGAAGCAAAATGTCCAAATGCGGGTGGAGTTTGCACTCATTTTGGGGTTGTTTTATATCCACAAAAAAAAACCATACATCACCAATATAAGGGGTGGGATTTGCTACGAATATAAACATCATTATAAACATCAAATTCCAAATTCAACTGCTGTTTCATGTCCTGATTAGTGAGTCATTTTGTACCAGCACAGTATGTATTCTAAGGTTTATCATGATTGTCACCCGCAGTTTCATAAACATGACAGTGTTGAATCTGCCCCACAGCTAAATTCCATGTTTTGAGAAAATTACGTTTAAAGTTGAACTATTTTTCAAACTACCGTTTCTGATGAGACTGCTACCCATTTTACTCTCTAATTTAACAACCAAAATAAAGCTGACTTCTTTAATCATACAGAGCTGTCAATATTTGTCATTCTTTCAACTGTTTTATTGAGTAACGTTGTAACAAATCCTGACAAAAACAATCAACAGAAACTCGAGACCTGCCTTCAGAGTGCTGCAGCTGTGTACAAAACAATGCATGATGGGATAGGCCATTTCTTGAAGACACTAAACGTAAATAGGCCAGTAGGGATTTGCCAAGACACGTTCGCGAAAAGGCAAAATTCATGCTACAATGTGTGCATGTTTGGCACCTCACCAGAATGTATTTCAGTGCATAAAGTACTGAATCAGGAGTCACCACTTATTGAATACACAAAACGGCAATTCAAGAGATTTGACGGTAATTCTAATTAGTCTAACTACAAAACTTTTACATGTTAGAACCTGAAACTTGCTGAATACATATGTTAACAGCAGTTCCTTGAGCAAGGCACTTAACCATAATTGCTCCGTAAAAGTTGGGCAGGTAGAGCCTTCTGCTCTACCGGCCAGGCTTCTGATGGATGATACCCAAGCCTACATCCTTACGGACTGTAAACATGGTAAAGGGGGTTACCCTGTTTGATTTGTAGCCCACACCTCGACTGGCTTACTGGCCTTGTGTGTCTGGCGACTTCCATAAAAAACAAAAAAACAACAACAACAAAACAGCAATGAATGTTTCGAGCATTTGCACAAATGGATGGGGGGGGGGGGAGAGGGGATGGATCCACTATTTAATTAAAACCCTGACAATACAGTATGCAGTATGTGGACAATGCAGAATTCATTTCAACTTACAAAAAAACTCCATGATGTAGAAAATGCAGTATAAGTTGATGTCAAGTATAAAATCAGGCCTTGATTTACATAGGGCAACGAAAGCATTGTCCTTTCTTGCCCTCAGGGTCTTGGCCTTGGTGCCCTTCAAAAGCTTCCCATAGACAAAGACTTTCCAATGGAAGTGCCCTTTTCAAAATGAAAAATGGGTCTTGCCCTCTCATAGATGAAATTCCAAGCCAGTGATACAGATACAACTTGTTGTAATCCTGATGACCAATCAAACAAAAACTTTGCTTTACAAAACCCGAAGCTTTGTTCCACCATTCTACGCCATGTGTATACCTGGGATTTCAAATGGTCCCATGGGTTGCTACTGACTATTTTATGATACAATGATAAATTATTGTTTGGTTCAAATCTTTAGTTATTTATAGAGGTAACCATGGTTACATGATAATGATCTTTCATTATTATTCCTCATGGGGATAATTGTATACGGCATCAAATTGTAGGGAACATCAGTGTCCATATTTTCACAATGAAATATTTGGATGTTGCTAGCGCAACAATTTACTGACAAGTTTTGCACTGCGCCGACGATGTCATACACTGTACAAATTCTATAGCTTCCAACGTTTACCCCACCCCCTCCTTCAAAAAAGAAAAAGAAAAAAAAAGTTTTGAAAGGATTGCTGTTCAATGGAAGTGTTCTGCACATATGTCTTTGAAGAAGACACCCACTTGTGTTTCTGACACAAAGCAAACACCTACTTAGACCTTTATCATCTACAATGAAAAACATGTATTGTTGCTAGCACAAATTATTAGTGACAAGTTTTGCACTGACCAGACGATGCCGTATGCTGTACAAATTCTACAGTCTCCAAGCCCCATCCACTCCTCAAAAAAAAAAAAAAAGGAAAAACAAATGTCTGATTGCTGTATAATTGAAGTGTTCTGCATCATGTGTCTAATGAAGACAGCTACTTGTGTTCCTCCCATAAGGCAATTCATTGCATTGGAATGCATAATGAAACTGTGTAAATTAAGCATGACGAATATAACTAATGTACTGAAAGCAAATTAGAAAGCAAATCAGGCTTAAAGCAAACAATGAAAGAGGTGTCAACAATTAATTGGCTTTCAGTTGCACATGACTGTCTTCATCAGATCCCTTTGGCACGATGGCAACAGAGGCAATCACCTCCATGCCCCTGATCATTGCCTCGGTGCCCTTTGAAATGTTCCAGAAGAAATTTAAATTTCCCACTACTAAAGAAAAAGAGCATTGCCCTTACCAGATCCAAGTACCAGACCTGTAAAATGTATTCTTTGTACATAAGCAGGACTGACAGTTTTCAGAGGCCTTGGTGCCTCGAAAAATGTTCCATTAACAAATGTTTTGAATTTCCCTCATAGAGGTGCCCTTTAATAAAAAAAAAACTGCCCTACCCTTACAAGAATGAAGTATCAGACCTGTACAATATAATTATTTTTTGTACATTTAGTGAGACTGACACATTGGAGTCAGCCCAGCTGGTCGATGCCTTGGTCATGTTGGTGCGCCTAAAAACCGTTTCGGTACCAATTTTTTTAATTTCCCTCATAGACGTAATAATAATAGTCTGCAGTTCTTGTACAGCACTTTATCACACCTGAGTAGGTCTCAAAACGCTTATTATTTTCCCAACAAGGTATGTGGAGCTATGTTCGAATTATAAGACCCATTTATTTACATAGCGCCATGTAATGGTTTACAAGGTGCTGCTGTGCAATCTGCAGCCAACCATGCCAAAAAATAACGGGGCAAACCCTTCTGTTATCGTCAAATGTGTACTGGGTTCTTTTATGTGCATTCCACAGCACACAGGACCTACATGTATGGCTTTACGTTCCATCCGAGGGACAAAGTACATATAATGATAGTAAAGTGTCTTGCTTAAGGACACAAGTGTTGAAACCACACTTTGCTGATCAGATCACTCAACCACGACATGCCCTTTAATTTGCCTTGCCCTTAGTAGAATGAACTATCAGGCTTGATAGCATGTCTCAAGAGTTTGGGCAATAGCTTACACAGGTTACAGTTCAGAGAAATTTTATTGCTTACTTTGTAATTAGGTCTTATTGTCTTCATTCATTATATTTGTTATTATCTGTAACTATCTGTAATTTCATACTGTCCAGATGTTGAGGGGGAGGGGGCATGGATTTTCCTGCGACAGTGCTCCTTGTGAGTGGTGGCGCCTGCCGCTGTCAATGGGCGTTTTTGCCCTCCCCCAGTCCTACCAATGGCTTTTTAATTTTCATTTGTTATCTTTCATGTCGCGCCTGGAGCACCTATAAAGTCAAAGTCTAATCAAATGAATACAAATTGTTGTTAAAAAGTAATAAATTCAAAAATGTTCATAATTATATTCATAATATATACTTTTTTAAATCAAATGAGTACAAGAAACTGTAGTATGCATACTGTACGTGTACAATCTGTGCTTTGGAATGCAAAGGTAGTGGGTTTGATTCCCACCTTCTAATTTACAGTTCTAATTTTGTTCACATGACTAGAAAAGCACTGAATATTCATAGTCAGGGTTCAATATCAATACAAATCGATGATCTCGTTTATTCTTTTTTTTTAAACATCAGTATTTCCAATTCTAAGAAGGAAGTTTCTATGTACGTAAATGAACAAGGAAATAACTGTTGATGAAGTACCGGTACGAACGTCGCTTTTAGGTAGGTTACTGATAATCATTAAAACCTATTTTGATTTTGTAAACGATCAATGCGTGTAATTCACCACAATCCCCAGGATGTGCGTCCTGTTCTTATTTTATTTTATAAAACCACAACTACTGTATGCATGGCATTACTCTTAGTGACTTCCCATAACATCATCATACATGTATGTAAAAGGACTGGCCATGAGCTATGCGTACGTGATGCCACCAAGTCCTTGACATCAATTACGTACATTCAAACATGTGTTTCCTGTTTGTATTGTTTGCTTTTTTACTTTTGGTTTCTTTTTTCCCAATACTTTGGGTTGTACAGTTCTTTGTTCATAAGAAACTGTTGATAGTTTGTGTAGTACACACTCATGCAACACAAGTGGGACATCAAATTGTGTTTTCATTCCAGTTTCATTATCAGAGAGCATTCAGTTATTCTAGATTCAGGTAAAATTGAATTGTCAAACAATTGACACAATTTTGATTGTAATAAAACCATTGACATGTACTCAATGCTCCAAATAAATCTAGACTGGTTCCCGGTCCCTACATCGTTTTCATTCTTACTGAATATAGGGACCGGTAGTGGGTAATGAAAATTAGCATATTTCTGCCAGGTATATGCTAATTAGAATTAGCATATACATGTATGTCTATGTAATCCCATAATGCAATGCGGCCTTACACAAAACGTGATGGACACAGAATCTCCCATCGTGCAAAACATGGAAGTACAATTTACGCTAGTTAAGATGTTCTTGTAAAAAGTTAGCTTGAATTTTGATGTTGAACGTTGGTTCAATATATGTCCGGGTGAAGGGTTACGATGCACACGTGTGCTAGTGCCAAACAACAACATACACGTCACGAGCATAGCCAATGTCATCTCTAAAACTAGAAAATAATTATATTGCATCAAAAGCATCATATTGGTAGTAGCTAGCGGTCCCTAAATACAGACAGAAGAGAACGATGTACATGTAGGGACTGGGAACCAGTCTAGAAATAAATCCTGCCACAAAGACACAAAACTGAAACTGTCAACCCAGGGCTGGGGTTAAACAATATTTCATCCCAGGATAGACTGCACATGAAATGAGGTGAATTGAATAGCAAGGTGGATATTTGTGCATTAAATGAACAAATTGCAGAAAAGTCCACCATGCTTTTCCATTGTCGTGTTTGATTGATTCAGCTACCACATGGAGATGTCAGAAAAAAGGGCAAGGTTTTTGTTGTTGTTGTTTTTTTCTTTTCTAAATGCAATTCACTCATCACAAGGCCCAAAGGCCACTGGAGGTGCTGGCAACTTTTTTTGAAGGGATAGAAACCTGCCCCAATGTGTAGAAACAAGACATGGCAAGATATTATAAACACAAGTCTCTTCACAGCACAGCTAAGAACAGGGAGGGGTAAATGAATCCGTTGTGAGACAAACATTAAGTGTCTTGCTCAAGGACATAAGTGTCATGACCGGGATTCGAACCCACATCCTGATGACTTAGCCACCAGACCTTGAGTCTGATGCATTAAACTGCTTAGCCACGACACGCTACAACATGTACAAAGACCAACTCCACTGAGGGGAATTCTAAAGGAATTTTGTGTACAAAGTCTATGGGCAAATTGATAAGAACAGGTACAAAAGAAGTCTCCACAGGGAGGCAAAAATGAGAATGTTTGCATGCATTGTATTATGCAGTGTCTTCTTGAACATGTTGAATGTCCATTTTACAAAGTGACCTCAAGAACATGTAAACTGCACTTTAACAAGTAAGCTATTAAAATATTCAAACATAAAATTATTAAAAAATATAAAAGGAAATTCTTGAATTAATTTTAAGAATTACATGCCTTCAACTTCCTGTTTTGCCAAATGTATACATATAAACGTCTACATTTTGGTATATTAAGCTTGTCTTAATATACTTGTCTTTTGTATAGCTTGTCTTTTGGTTGTCTGACCATTTTTTTGTGTTTTTTATTTTTGTTTTTGCTTCTCATATACCTTCCTATGCACTGTTCTTCTTGCGTTAATATTCTTACGTAACATGCTTGATTACATGTACATTCCCACCCTTCCACATCACAAGACATTTTTGGGCCATAGTTTTCCTTGCTAGTATTTAAAAGTACACCTACACAAGCGTGTCACTTTCCGCACATGCTAAGTAAACTCCTACGCAGTTTTTGCTTCTGTGTCAAAACAAGAAGAGCACAATCAGCATCTACGTGTTGGACCAAATCCCATCCTGTAAATAAAGAACTACTGAATCCAAAGATTATGTTTCCGTTCACTCCCTGTTTTCCGGTCAGTCTAGAAAAGTAAAACTGTTTCTCATGCGCATGTGCGAAGCGAAGGAGCATGAAAGTTGTTTTTTGCTGTTTTTGTGAGCTAAGTTAATTTGACGGTTTTAAAATAGTCAATAGACCTTTATCATGGTGTGGCCATCTTGATTTTCTTCCATTCAAACCAATGTAACCAAACCGAGGCTGGAAGGGCAAATAATCTGGTTCCTTTTTGTACAATGAATATTAGCCTATATAACTGTTATTAAATACAGGGAACATGACCAAGATGGTTGCAGCATGATAAAGTTCTATTACAAGCACACTAAATGCGGTTCTAACAACAATGTTCAAGAAAAACTGCTCACCCCCTCAGTACTTTCTACATCAAATTATATTATTATCAACATCATACTAATTTTAAACTTGAGAAAAATTTCTACTTTTAATAAAGAATTTTTGTGAGTGGCCAAGCCACCATCTTCTCTGAAGGGGGGCAAAGGGGAGGGAACACAGATCTTTGTAGAGGGGGCAATTTCCGTTAAAATTGCCTGATTATTGCAAATGTCATGGAGGCTGACGGGGTGGGGGAACAAGCAGAGGCAAGATATTCCAGAGGGGGAGGGGGGGAGCTGCCCCCCCCCCTCCCTAGCTATGCCACTGCTTTTTGTTATGATCTGTGAAACAAGGTGCACTTTACAAAGGGTTCAAAAGGAGAATAGTATGGTTACTTGTTAAAGACTTGTTCTAACATTTAACTACTGTTTCATGAACCCCTACTTATCCATGGGTAAAATCAAAGCCTTTTTTGACATTCCATTTCCCTTCATATACAATATGCAGCCAGTGCCAGTATGTATAGTAGTTTTATTATTAAAGGTAAAATAAACGATTGGTAAAGCTGACAGTGCAGTGTTCTTACTTTATATGATTCAAATACAGTATACATAAATGTTCATAAAAAAACTGTAAAAATTTGGGCTTAATCTGTTGTCTGAGTCAGGAAAAAATAGTGAAAAAACATGCACTTTTCAGCATGTTTTTAAGCACGTTGTCCTTATCTTCAAATTTGATTTTCTCAACTTTGACAGTATATCAGACAGAAATATTTCTATGGAAGAATGGTACTGGTATGAGCTTAATAATCAGTTAAGCTTTCAGACTGATAGAGTATTCAATCAACATTTGAATGAATACCAATCCTGTCTTCTACATTTAAGGATGTTGTAGGTGTGTTGTGATACAAATTTTAGACAGGGAAGAGCGAACAAGAATTGCTTACGAAACAACCTTCATATAAACACAGTATGCCCAAATTACTGAATAGTACAACATGTAATGCCTCAAGATTCCATAAACAGCACTTGATACTCAACCACAGGACACTGTCACGGTACTGATATAACAACCTCTTTAACCAAGCATACAAAATATCCCAGCCTCCAGGCTCCACGCTGTATTCTACCCAATGCATCACATTACATACACAATGAGGCATGCTCAACAGCAAACCAGATTCTTGCACCAATTTCCAAAGAAGCTTTTCCCGGAGGCGTTTGGATTTCAATCCCACTGCCAACCGTTTGGCTGTCATCAATAAAAGTCGTGCACAGTTACCTTAAGAAATCAGTGGATGTCCAGTACATGTGTACATCCCCGGCATTGTCCGACAAATCAGTTGAGAATTTAAATTCTGTCCTACGGTAAAAGGAAAATGAGACAGTATTTCTGCACTTGGTCCATCGTGACAGGCATGTATGCATTGTGTAGAAGATTAATAAAAGAGATGTTAAATCTCAAACGACATAAACCTGTCTTGTAAATAGAATTCTTCCAGGTAATACAATAGTAGACAATGATGTACTCCCTACTGTGGTGATTCAACACACTTAAGACAAAACACTCAAACATCAAATAAAAGACGAATGCCTTGAAGGTTGTAATATAAAATGATAAAAGACATAACTGAAAATATATTTGTGTATGCTGCTCCCAAACCATGGAATAATCTCCGTCCTTGTATTAGACAATCATCTTCACTTAATGTGTATAAGTTAAAAACCCATTTGTTTCACAGTTAAATATTTTGTTTTTATCTGCATTTCTTTTGTTTTGTTTTGTAGAGTATCTAACATAGGTTTTGTGCAATATAAATGTCCTTCAAATATTACTATTATTATTATTTTAGATATGAATATTCTTTTTTAAATAATATTTACACCAGTGACAAAAAATACCCTTATAAATACATATATAACATGTATAACTCCGGTTGTCTCACGTACTGCTATGTTTAAGAAAATTGTTCCCCAAGTACGACTTATTTTGCCACTATATGTAAATCAAAATTTAAGCACATGTTATTAATATTATTTCAATAACACAACATACAGCATTAAAGTAGCCATTGTAATTTGGCAATGCACAATGTACCAGGCATGATTGCTTCGTTCTTGAAAGAGCAACGGGCACCAAGGCATTTTCTTCTTGATAAAGGCAGGCCTCGATCTTAAGAAAAACGGGGGCAGGCCCTTGCTGGCCAAATCAGAGAAATTGTACAAGGGCATGTTGGCCAATTTTTCTGAAGGGCATGCTGGCCAACTCGACAGGGCATCAGGCCAATGGCCTCGGTGGCCTCGATTAAGATCAAGGCCTGATAAAGGGCACCTCTATGAGGAAATTGTAAATTTGTACTGGAACATTTCAAGGGCACCAAGGTATTGACCAGAGGCAACAGAGGCAATTGTCTCCGTTGCCTCCGTGAAGTACATGTATCAGGCCTGATTTACATTAGGCAAGTTGGTTGGGTAATTAGTTGATTGAAAAGTAGATGGTAAGAACATACTAAGTTCACTCTTTAAAATTAAGTGATTTATCGCACAATTGACATGTTTGAATACAATTGAAAACAAAAATTGTATATTTTGTGAGACTTAAACATCAACTTTCTGGTTCATATGGTAAGCATCCTTATCTACAGGTTTCCTCAGGCTTGGGAGCTACAGTGATTAAGTTCACTTATGAGGCATCTTCGGTTTCATTACCAGAAATATAATAATAATAACTACATGTACTACCAACTATCTTAACAACAAAGAGGTACCCAGCAATAATCAGAGAACTAGGTCTACAATATTTTCAGGACTGATTAGGAATAATTTTGCAAAGTCCCCTGAATGTATTAAACACTGTGGCACCAGGTATCCTGTTAAAATAGTGCATACCAACATACACATTTATGCAAATTACAGAAGTTTACAGAATACTGTACTAAATGCCACTTTTATTTAAATTGTTGAGATTGTTTTAGACTTGTCTCAGTCTAACTTTAAAGTATACTACAGTATATACTTGATTTGGATGAATAGAATTATAATTCTATACATCCAAATCAAATAGGCATCGCTTTAAAGTTAGACTGAGACAGTTCTAAAACAATCTCAACTCTGTAGATTTATCAAAGTGACATTTAACAGTCATTATTCTTAAAGTCACTAGATACAGTCAGTTGATTTAGGTTTACTTACATGTGCAAGCTGTTTACCAGGTCCCTGACTGCCCTCGGTGGGTTGTTCTGCCTCCATGCCGGCTCCTGGTTACTACAAATATCTCAACACACAAAGTCCTCCTCACAATCCTCCCTGAAGACTAGCTAACTACGTCAAGCAAAATCTTGATGAGTACAGAGATCACGTTTATCAAGTCCAAACAAAAACAAGGTCTGAGAGTTGACAGTTTCATCAGCTGCCTGTCAACTGCCAACATCCGACGAAGAAAATCGTCAAGAAAATGTCTAAACAAACACGCACTTGAAGGAATATGACACGCTGGTAAACACTTTTGAAAGCTGGTGGGTTATTTGATCCTATAGAGAGTTGATTCCACTGTGGCAAAGTTCTACTCTCACAGATACTAATAGTCTCAATCTATGCATCCTACACTACCTGAAATAAACCAGGTTGCTATGGTAACATCTTTCCATCAATTTCAATCTATCACTGTATGTTAATACACGATGAATATTCCAACTGGGATTTGGGTTTACAACACTGCTCAAAATCCCAGGTAAAAAAGTCTAAGGAATCTGCAATTAACAGCATGAATTAAACCACTGAGAGACGTCCAAGGTTACACGCCGATGAATACAAAATAGTAGATCTAACTTCCTGTGTAAGGAATGGTCCACCATGTGTACGTTGGACACAATCCCACACCCACACAAACACAATGCAGTCAATTTGTCCTGAATGGTTCATGTACATTTCCTCCTGGGTTTGGTTGATAATAGTGAGTGCCTGATGATACACTGTATGTGTATCCTACATTGCACATAATACTGATCAGTCAAGCTCTGACACGTACACAAAACACGCACACTAATATGAGAGCTTCTAGTAATTGGAATAAATATTTCATTAATTAATATCATGATGCATTCACCAGGCATTCCTGAGTGCAGTGTAAAAATCACTTCTTTTTTTTAATACATGTGTACAATAAAAATGATAATAACTAGAGCTCAAATGTATTCGTGAACGAATACCCAGCTGTTTCGCTATTTTCATTCTAACATTGTTTAAAATTAAACAAATTTCCCTTCTTAGTATTAATTGAGTTGAAACTTTAATCTTTGTGAAGCAAAACTAGTTTGAAGCCAGTGTGCAAGATGACAAAAAAACAAAATTTAAAAGCATATTATTGATGTGTTTTTGAACTTCCGGTTCAAGTCGGAAATGAGTTCAAAATTACAAGACACTTCCAGTTTCGACCGGAAGTAGAGGTTAATTGATTTTACGCACCCCCATCAAAAAATTGAGAGTTATAAAACCACCAATTAATCCCGCAAAAAGTAACGTATGGTATCTTGTGGTTTATTCTACATTTCCAAATATCTAACAAATATTATTAATGTAAACTATAATTAAATCACCTCAGTGTACATCTAGGCATTGTTAACTCAACATCAATATCTTCTTCAAGGGAATCGAACCTGTAACCTATTGACTGCAAGCAATTCAGGTCATTCCGGTTAGCTTAGCGGTTTCTTTCCCTGCCTTTCACCTCTGTGACCCCGGTTTGAATCCCCAACTGGAGCCTTGCATGTGGATTGGGTTTTCAGTCCCTACCTGATTGCGTGGGTTTTTCCCTATTTGGGGTTTTCCAACCACATCAAAAGCTGACATTTCTTCAACATTTTCTCTACACAAGTATCTTCAGGCCTACGGGTCACAGTGCAAGTCACGTTTGAGGGTCCCTTGGTTTTATTACCAGAAAGATACATGTATAATAATAATAATAAGCCCTATACTTGGGCGGCCAATCCCAATTAGCCATTTGCAAGTTAGATTTGAATAATGTCTGGCACAATGACTTGCTTAGTCACAAGTTACCACTTAAATTTGAACCCCTCAGACATTGTCAGACTTGCTAGAGAGACAGTTGCTATGTCACATGGTTTGGGAACTACATGATCTACACACAACCGTGGGGCAAGACCGTAAACACCTACACAATTCTGAATGAATGTGTATGGCACAATGGTGTCAGGCTTTGCCGATCTGTACACTGGACCTTGTGACATTTTACATGTATGTTGCAACAGTTCTGTCTTCAGTCTGGGGAATCCAATTTGTATCTTCACTTCAAGGCTAAAGTAAGTCAGTGTACCATACATGTACATTATTCAAATATAATAAAAGTTAGCTTAGGCCTTTTACGAAACCATGGCTTGAGCTTAGGCTTGGGCTTAGTTATTTAGAAAACGTGTGCTTTCCTTAAGGGGCTTCAAACAGGCGGACGGAGCCCAAGCCGGAGCCCAAGCCCAAGCCGTGATTTCGTAAACGGCCTTAATTGTCAACTGCCATTGATCTTTTATGTACACGACATTGTGTTACATGTACTTGATACTTTACAAGTACGTGTAGCTCTTCCTTTACATTTTGTAAATCAGCAAATATACCAGTAGCCTACTTGTTTAAGGAAGAAAATATAAATTTGCTGGATGAAATAGATTGCATACATGTAGGTCACCAAAACTTCTATTTTTATGAGAAGAGCAGATATTTCTGTAACATTTAATGTATGTAGGTCATTGCTTATTTAATAAACATATCTAGGTCTCCAATGGGACCATAGTAATAAAGAAAAATTAAAAAATGGGTCATTTTATTACAAGTTTCAAGTATTTAAAAAGAAAAGAAAACCCTTTCCAAATTCTTAATTAACTGTGTTGTAGTAAAAAGGAAAATGGAATTTTGTACACACTTTTTTGTGGTGTGTTGTGGCCAAGTGGTTAGTGCGTCGGACTCGAGCTCTGGTGGCTGAGTCATCGGAGTGTGGGTTCGAGTCCGGTCATGACACTTGTGTCCTTAAGCAAGGCACTTAATCATAATTGCTTCGTAAAATTTGGGGAGATAGAGCTTTCTGCTCTACCAGCCAGGCTTCTGATAGATGATACCTAAGCCTACATCGTTACGGACTGTGAAGGGGGTAACCCTGTTTCAGCCCCAGGAGTAGGTGGCAACGGCCCCTGGATAAAACAGTTGATTTGTAGCCCACACCTTGAGTGGCTTACTGGCCTTGTTTGTCTGGCGAATTATATAAACAAAAAAATTAAAAAAATAAAAAGTTGAAGAAATTCAACATTATTTAAACAGATTTTTAAAAGTTTAACAAGGACTTTTTAAATTGAACACCTGCAATATGTACTTTACATTTAATACATTATCTAAATACATGGCTGTTGCGTACAATGTATGTCAATTCAAGTAAGACCTAAGATTTGGGATTACACGGACACAAACATGAAATTAGGTTAGCTAAAAGCAAAAATAAACAATGTCTACATGCCTGCTGAAGCTTAGTACAGCTTTGTTTTTGTCGCTACCTCCAGAACTATCAACAAATCAACAACACTTTGATGAGCATGTCCTTTCCAAGGGGTTGGCATGGCAACCAGAATTCCCGGGGAAAGCGATGAAACTGTAATTTTGACACGATTTGCTTTATTACCCAGAGAGTTGAGTAAATATGCTCTCTGCAATCTGGGACAGTGATCTTCAAATTCTACTCAGTCACGTATAAAAAAAAGAAAAAAGGATTTCCCATTAACCTGGAAAGGAGTATGGAGTAGTCTTTCTTCAAGCAGTTACACTGCAGTCTAAACCAACAGGGAAGGGCTTGATTACTGTGATTGGATACACATTTAAAGTATTACTCTTGGGGCAAGATGTTCTTCTGTTGTTAGTAAGACCATGCACTCTCAACACTACATGATACACAACGAGACAATTCAACCTACATGGATAGAGCATGTATGCTGGAGCCGTCCTTGGGTGATAGAATGAGTCAGGATTTCATAACACTGCCCGCTATCGTTCGTACATTGTAGTGTGTGGATATGGGGGGATCTCAATAGTCAAGTGATAATAAACAACGTCTTGTACCGAGACTAGTTAAGTACCTAATAAACAACAACAAAGAGCTGATTACTGTACTAATCATCAATGCATAATGTACTGATGTCATGGATGCCAAGTTAGATATTCCATGTCTGATGTTATTTCAAGCTGGATACTAGTACAGGCCTCAAATTAACCCATGGCACCCACAGCGATTGCCGTGGGTGTCCACATCAATTGCCGTGGGTGTCCACAGCAATTGCCGTGGGTGTCCACAGCGATTGCCCTGGGTGTCGACAGCAATTGCCGTGGGTGTCCACAGCGATTGCCGTGGGTGTCCACAGCAATTGCCCTGGGTGTCCACAGCAACTGCCGTGGGTGTCCACAGCGATTGCCGTGGGTGTCCGCAGCAATTGCCTTGGGTGTTCACATCAATTGCCGAGGATGTCCGCAGCAATTGCCATGGGTGTCCGCAGCAATTGCCGTGGGTGTTCACAGCAATTGCCGAGGATGTCCGCAGCAATTGCCGTGGGTGTCCGCAGCAATTGCCGAGGGTGTCCGCAGCAATTGCCGTGGGTGTTCACAGCAATTGCCGTGGGTGTTCACAGCAATTGCCGTGGGTGTTCACAGCAATTGCCGAGGATGTCCGCAGCAATTGCCGTGGGTGTCCGCAGCAATTGCCAAGGGTGTCCGCAGCAATTGCCGTGGGTGTTCACAGCAATTGCCGAGGATGTCCGCAGCAATTGCCGTGGGTGTCCGCAGCAATTGCCGTGGGTGTCCGCAGCAATTGCCGTGGGTGTTCACAGCATATGCCGAGGATCTCCGCAGCAATTGCCGTGGGTGTCCGCAGCAATTGCCGAGGGTGTCCGCAGCAATTGCCGTGGGTGTTCACAGCAATTGCCGTGGGTGCCCTTTGCTTTTGCTGTAGTGCCCTTTGCAAAGTTCCAATACAGGTTTACATTTTCCTCATAGAAGTGCCCCTTAACCGAGGAAAATTGCTGCGCCCATTCAAGAGCAAAGTTGTGTACAATCATGCTTGTGAGACTAAATCACAAAATGTTGAGCTGTTTATTCCACCAGTGTTGTACAAGCTTTAGAAAAGGGGCAGGCAAATGAATCAACGTTAGAATACTAGAATACAATGAGCAAGACAGTACACGATTGTATTGAAACTTCATGTAATTTGCATCTTTGTGTCAAATGTCACTCTGTGGCAATCATTCACAGTACAATGTATACTTGCCACAAGCTGACACGTGGAAGTGCTATTGTATGAACAGACCGTGAAAGTTACAAATGCATTGGCTTGATTATCACCACAAAACTTAATATTCTCCTAATGAGAATTGTTCCCATGGAAACCCTTGGACGCAGGCAATTTCATTCATCACAGTCATTGGTGAAAAAAAAACAACCTGTTAATATAATACACTAGGGCCTATACACTTTGCACGTACATCAATACTTCACAATGAAGCGAAAATTGCTTGCACTGGAAAATAAAGCCTTCATTGTCTATGGTTTGCCTCATGGAACACATCTCTCGCAAAAACACCTAACTACCATCAAACCATCAACAAACTTTGTGATAAAGAACTTCATCGAAGCAAGAAATAAGCAGTGTGAAACGAGCAGTGTACATGTTTGTACTTTCTGTGCACAGTAAACATTAGAGGCAACAACATACAAGAAAAGTTAAGTTCTAGACAACAACCTCTGATTGAGATTTCCCGACTGATGTACAGTTGAACATTCATGATTCTGCAAATTTTGAGATAAAGAGATTCAACGAAGCAAGAAATAAGCAGTGTGAAACGAGCAGTGTACATGTTTGTACTTTCTGCAGAACACGTTAGAAGCAACAACACTTAAGAACAAACAATAAAACAACAAAATCAGCTAAGAGAAACATTTCACACTTACAAACAGCGATTTCACTGTTATTTTAATCGAAAGCGTTTAGCCACAGTCTGACTCTATTTAATCAGGATGGATCTTGCAACAATTCTGTCACATAAAGTTCTCACTCCTGTCGTTTGGATTTTGACATTTATTTCTCCTTCATTGCAACTCGGTGAAACCTGTTATAAGAACATTGAAGTGACCTGCCCTCCCTATTGGCAACGTTGGGGAGACAACTGCTACAACATCACTGCTCAACGCTTCAAATTCAATGTTGCTAAAGACACATGTAAGCAGCTTGGAGGTTATCTAGCAGCTCCTGGATCCGACCAAGAGACAGGTTTCCTCGTGGACTTACTTCTTGTGGGAAATAATGACGTTCCTGAGTACGGCATTGCTTGGATCAATTGTGTTGATTCTGGAGATTACACTTGGCAGTGCTTTGATGGGAGAAACATGATTACATATAACAACTGGTCTGAAGGTCAACCTCAGCGTAATAATGAACATTGTGCAATCATGAGAAAGGAAAATAATCCAACTGTTGATGGTAAATGGCATGATTATGATTGTGTCCAGAATGAATTTGCTGCAGTATGTAAGAAACATGTGGCATCTCTACATCTGTAATCAATGTACAGGCATGACAGGCAGTACCAACGTCAACCAACCTGCTCAGGGTATTTGTGAATGCCTTCAAAAATCTGCCTCAGTGTAAAAAATTGTTGATCGATCATAACATTGAACAGACAGATCAAATAAAAAAGTATGACTTGTCTGACGTGACATGGCCAGAGGGGTAGCGCACCAGACTCAAGCTATGTGTTTCTGATCAGCAGAGTGTGGGTTCGAATCCCAGTCTTGAGACTTGTGTCCTTTAAGCAAGACACTTTTCCATTAAACTACTTCGTCCTTTGGCTGGATGTAAGTCGTATATGTAGGTTCTTTGTGTTGTGTAACGCAGAAACAGAACAGAACCCAGTCCACTTATCGTTAAGAGAAGGGGTTCGCCCTGGTGTTTCTGGCATGGTTAGCTGCATTATGTCACCTTGTAAACTGTGCAAGGTATACATGTAGGTAATTCGAAACATAGCTCTGCAAATCTATAGACAAATTAATGAGTGCCCTGGGATGCCCTTTGGGTGTGCAAAGTGCTATTACATGTATAAGAACCGCAGAAAATAATCAGTAAGGAAATAAAAGGGTGGAGAAGAGGTTTTCAACTAGTTATTTTTTTAATCACGGTGAGGCCTGATTCTTGTTCAATTTACCAAGACGAGACTTTCACAAGCAAGTTTCAAACTTGCACGCGCCCAGTTTGCATGCTACACAACCCCTATGTTACGTTGGTCCATGAAATGTGCGCGCTCCTCGCAATTATCTGATAGCGCCATTTTCTGACTCAATTTCCGCAATCTATGTTTAAACACTGTTTGCCGTGTCTCTCGATCTCCACAATGTACCGCACGTTTAAACATGGTCACGTGATCTCCATTCAACCAATCAGAATGGATAAACTGTCCCAGGTAGCACGTACATATATGTATTTATGAAAATTTATTAATGCTCCACTACAAAATGTATTTCGCAGCCAGCGGCAGCGCTACGGGGAGGGGGGGAGGGGGGGGGGGGGGGGCTAGTTACTTTTTTTGGCCCCCCCCCCAGTTTCCGCCTCAATTTTTCGCCTATGCCCAAAATTGAGTTTAACTGCTTTTCAGCATTACAAAATTACACTTAAATATTTTTGTTTGCCCCCCTAAAGTTAAGCTTGCCCACCTTTTGCCCCCCCCCCCCCAGATTGGCAGATCTGGTGCCGCCGCTGCCCGCAGCAATTTAGACACTGTAGTTTGAGTCTGCATATGACATACATGTAATGCTAGGCACTTGCTATGGTGGGTAGGATTGTGTTATATCTGTTATGAGATTATTTATATAGTATGAGATTTATACAAATCTGATTAGTGAGCCAGTTCCTCAAAAAATAGGTGAAATAGAGCACTTCAAATCAGATTAATTTCTGCACCAACAGAATACAAGAGATCTACAAATGATGCTGAGTGATCAACAGCCTTCAACTATAACATTATCAGAAACCTTTTCAGAAAAAGATCAGATCAAGCTTACATGTAGCAACCAAACAAATACCTTCATATCGGACTCAAATCAATTCAGGATTTTGCCTTGTATGTAAGTAATACGTGATCACAATGTAAACTTATATTTAATTGTATTTACCTTTAGCCGAAACGTTCAGTATGCCAGTATGTGATTACTTCAACAAATGCACATTTAGACGTTACATTATATGAGTGCACTTGGAAAATCCCTCCTGGAAAATCTCTGGCTTTAAGTTTGCTGGAATCCGGATTAATTGTGAGATGGATGGGATCAATTGGTAGTGCTATGATTGGGGTAACATGGTGACGATAATGAGATGCGATGAAAACAAACCCAATAATAAGGCTCAAAATTGTGTTTTCCTAGAAAAGTTAGAACACAAAAGTTTGTGGTTTATGGTTTATTTTTAAAAACACAATATCAGAGCCAAAGGCTGAGTTGCACTGTATTTAACAATACAAATACTATACGAAAACTTGGTGTAGTTCAAAGTTAAAACCCAAGTTGCCTGTAAAGATGACATCTATTAGGAACTATCTCAAGTTTATCCATTGTACACAGTAGATTCTCAAAGGTAATGTCCCTCTACACAATGTACATGTATGTAGAGTTAAACTTCAAATCTTATGTAATCTTGATTAAAATATACCCACACAGTTCTCGATTTAGACACTAGCCCAGCGTACAAACACTAGTGAAGAGTGTCGTGGGCTAGTCAAACTTGCTTCTGGGTAGCCCGGCCGGGCTAGTCCAAACTGAGTCAGATGATTCCTCTTTCTAAATGTACGGTAGTACCCTGTCAGTTTTCTATGTGGTGTAAATGGTCAGGCTAGTAGGTAAAAATTTGTGAGGGCTAGTCAAAACTATATCTGACTAGCCCGGTGGTCTAGTCAGGACAAAAAGTTAGCATAAGACCTTTTCCGTAAGCCATGACCAATAATCGGCCATGGTATGCTGGAATCTCAGACCACTCAGATACAATGTATCTCTCATTAAGCTGAATACAATGAATGGTGGCAGCCTGTCGATCTCTTGTAATCCATTAACTGATTAACAGCGGCAAGCCAAAAACCTGGTGTACTACTGTACATGTATACGTGTAGTTGAAGTGAGACTTTCTAAATGCAAAAATTTAAATAAAATTATGATTTTTTTTGGTTGCAACATGACCACTTGCAAGTTTCGAAAAAAATGATCCCCTCCCTTGGCACAGAAAATTTCAGAACCCCAGCGCACAGTGGTTTAAAAGCACTGTATACAGGTATACTTATACTTTCCCGAATCCTTTTTCAAAGGGCTCAAGACAGTAAGTAGGCCTATACAGTGCTTTAAAACACGATCAGTGTATGTGTACCACACGTCAAATTCAGCATTTGTTTGTTAACAAGTTGTTGATTACAAGTTGTGTTGAAATAAAACTCCACGTTGTAGCTGTAGCTGCTCTAGACGTAAAACAGTGTGAAGAGTGTTGTCTAGTTGTCAATAGTGAGTTGAAGACCCATTATTCCATAACAGTATCAACGTAAAGTAACTGCAAATTTTTGATTGAACAGGTTAACTTTCACAAGGGTTTAACAGAGATAGCTTCGGGATGTCAAGAGAAAAAATAACAGAAACCTGTCTATCCTGATATCTGCATATATCCAATCCTCTATGCCCTACCCACTACCAACCCCTACCACAAGTCTTATGAAGTAACCAGCTACATATCCAACATGCATGTACTTGTGTCAATGAGTGTACCTTCATTAATGTAATTCATAGTGTTGTGCAATTTTGTTCATCAAAACTTGAAATAAACCAAATCTATCAATCAGTCCAACTTTGGCTTCGACCGTGGAAAGCACTTTAAGGCTACATGTATGTCCCTATCAAGCGACTTCGGCTATGGCTACAGCTGTCGGCTGCAGCTAGACAATGTAGAAGTATAGGACTTTTCTGGGTTCTACATGTAGCCATATCCACTGCCCAAGCCGCTGCCAAAGCCATCAAATCAGACACAGCCTAAGGGTACACAAGCACACGTGTTTAATAAGAGTTTTGCCAAGTGTGGTTTCTAATGTGCAGGACGGGGCCCAATTTCATGGCACTGCTTACCACAAAATTCTTTGCTTACTGCAAAGAATTCTTTGCTTACCAGCGTGTCACATGGCCGAGCAGTCTAGGACTCAAGTTCTGGTGGTCAGGTCAAGTCATCAGGGTGTGGGTTCAAATCCAAGTCATGACACTTGCGTCCTTAAGCAAGATGCTTTACTATATAATTGCTTCTCTTCAACCAGGGGTATAAATGGGTACCTGCGAGGGTAGGTTGATGTTGTGATATTGTGTTTGAAAAAGCCTCCGGAGTGCCACAGCAGCTCAGGGCTGTATACTCCCCAGGCAGCTGAGATATAATGCACTATATATATCCTAAGAACTACTTATTATTATTGTTATTAAAGAGCACGATTCTATGGGCAGTAAGCGCATAACTCAACAGAAAGCAGCGCCATGAAATTGGGCCCTGCACCCATTTAAAAACAATACAGAAACTTATTTTAGTTGTACTACAAAACTCAGCTTTAGTAACTGACCTACCTATACGAGTACAAGTTAGTAGTACTATGCATGAGTTGTTCAGACATGTAGAGTACATCATTCAATGGTAGCAGTTCTTTTTATTTTGGCATTTAAGTTTAAAGTCACTGTGCTATGATATTAACCAGATGACCACTTACCAGTGGGAATGTGAATCCTATAAATCCTACGACATTAACCTAAGAATGACCACTTACCAGTGGGGATGTGAATCCTATAAATCCTATGACATTAACCTAAGAATGACCACTTACCAGTGGGGATGCGAATCCTGCGTAAGCTCCTTGTCTATATCTTGAAGGTGAACCTGTACGCCATGGTGATTCTGACCGGACTGGTGAGGAGATTTGGGGTACTTGAGGAGACCTCCTAGGTGAGGCATCGCTTCCATCAGGTAGTGACATAACCCTCTTGTATGGACTCAAAGGACTGATGTCTGAGAACGGTGGCTGGATGACACCAGAAACAATCTCTGGACTAAGAATGGAAAATCATCAAATTATAAGAAGTTAAAGTCATTATAATCAAGGCCTTGATCTTAACCGAGGCCAACGAGGCCATTGGCCTCATGCCCTGTCGAGTTGGCCAGCATGCCCTTCAGAAATTTTGCACTGTCACTACCAACTTGGCCAGCATGCCCTTGTATAATTTCTCTGATTTGGCCAGAAAAGGCCTGCCCCGTTTTTCTTAAGATCGAAGCCTGCAAAAGCAATTAGCTACAATACAATGCTTGTCAATACAGAATGGAGGATAAAGGTATCTGAACAAGTGACACCTTCAACGCTGACAGTAGTCTCGTTCCCAAATAACGACGGGCATAACATAAATTCAATTCAGGTGCATGTGAAAATTCCTGAAAAATTTTCTTAGGCCTAGATTCCCAAGACCCCCAACCTCCCAATTTCTGTTGCATCAGTCATTCTCGCCATGATATATTAACATGAAACAGCAGTTGAATTGTGTTCGCACCCTCTTTTGCAACCCGGTGAAGCATACATGCAACCCGGTGACGTACATGTATTTTGAGGTGGCATTGTGGGTATTAAAAATGGACGCGATGCAACAGAGAAGTCTGAGCAAATTAAAAAGGGCTATTTGCAAAAACATTTAAAAAGTTTAGCAACTTCAACATCCAAAGCACTTGAGGGAAGCTAAGAGGTAGGCCTAATCAGACACATTTCGTTGGTTAAAAGCTGCCGTCGCACCCGTTAGGGAGTCCGCTACCGATAAGCTGCATGAGAGATGGGGCTTGATGTGTGGCTAAGGAAAAACCTCATGTCAAAAATCTTTCGCCACACCAGTGGGGCTACGTGTGTAGAAGAAATGCGCATGCTGCGGCGCCTGTGATTTCGAAATAATGAACAATAAATAATGAA
Organism: Marthasterias glacialis; assembly: GCA_911728455.2. Lineage (NCBI taxonomy): Eukaryota > Metazoa > Echinodermata > Asteroidea > Forcipulatida > Asteriidae > Marthasterias > Marthasterias glacialis. The sequence continues at coordinate 323,509 of OU452232.1, forward strand.
AAAAAGCCACATGTAAATTTTTAAAAAATGGGATGCAGAATCTGAAACTTTCATTCCAATGGCCTTAGTTGATTAAAATGAATACATCACTTGACCACACACATAGGGGAAACACACCGATGACTGAAAGCGGTAAGCTGCACTAGAAGGGGCTGGCAGCTGCACTAGAAGGGGCTGGCAGCTGCACTAGAAGGGGCTGGCAGCTGCACTAGAAGGGGCTGGCAACTGCACTAGAAGGGGCTGACAGTGTGGCTAAGGATACACCAGGTGTCAAAAATCCTTCGCTCCATTTGGTGTGTAGTGCCTTCCCTTGCTACGGGTGAGATTGTTTTAACTCTGACAATAGAGGGCGTGCGTCATCTCATTATTGGTGGATGCACATCTCTTGCACACTGCACAACTGAATATTCACCAGTTGCGTATTAACATGCATAATGGTATGGTCCAAGGACATTTTTCAAGCCAAGACATTTACATTAATTTGAAAACATATTTTCTTTTAATACACAATTGGTTTATTTGTGGGTGTTCAGTAGACCCAGTAACTGCAAGGGCACTGTACTCCTTTTTTTTTTTTTTTTGACATTATCGGTCGTACTTGTGCGACCGATAATGTCAAAATTTAAAAAAAATGGAGTACAGTGCCCCAGTTACTGGTCTAGGTACATGTAGGTGTTCAGGTATTTATAACTTGTTGTTGACGTGCTGTCCGCACTGCTGAGGGCTTGTTGTCAGCTTTTACTTTAGTAGGACCCCAAAACAGGGCCTAAATAAAGCTGTAGTGTAACCATGTTCCTTGCAAACTTTTCAAGCCCCAGAGGAGTATATAGGACTAGGAGGCAAGGTCGACCCAACAACCGCTGAGCCAATATTGACATCTGGCTATGCTGCTCTGGGCTGGCCTCCAGCATTCAGCCTTTGTATCTAATGCCCAATGGGGGGATGGTTGATAAAGCTCCCTACAGCACTGCTTGATGGTTTCAATAGCGATGCCGACAACATTGTGTTTTGTTTGGTGACTATTGGTCGAGTAGGTTTTTGGTCAAGTCGGTTATTGGTCAACTTGACTTTGGTTCGGTCAAGTTGGTTTTTTGGTCATTGGTCAAGATGGTTTTCCTGTCGACATGGTTTTCGGTCGTGATTACTGTACACTGACCTACACTATTACTATAATACTAAATAAAGGACATTAAGTGGTGGGGATGCAATTTAATCGCAACTGCCGCCTACCTACAATACACCAATCAATCTGCAGATTGGGTGATCAATCAGCAGATTGGGCGATCAATCAGCAGATTGGGCAGCTCCATCTGCAGATTGGGCAGCTTCCTGCAGATTGGGCGCTCAAGCAGCAGATTGGGCAGCTCCATCTGCAGATTGGGCAGCTCCATCTGCAGATTGGGCAGCTCATATCCGCAGTTTGGGCAAAACTGTGCGCAATCTGTGGATTGTGCAAATCATAATGCGCTCAACATAGTTACTGTGCGAATTCAGAGACCACAACAAAATACCTTCTTTTCTTCACAAAAACACAAAAACACGAACTCATACTACTGCATAAAGTAGCACTTTCAAAACAATTTACGTATATTGAGTTATTTAGAGATCATAATCACGAAAAAACACATAATTAATTGTCAACTGTAAACGATAAGTGTTACCTGTTTGATCCGTCCGCCATTTTTGTTTGAATGACCTTTCAATCGCAACCAAGGGTCAAAATTTGCATATATTTCAACTAGTTAATGAAGTTTCAGCTAGTTATTAAGTAGCTTTGTTTTCATCTCAGCGTGCTAGTTTTGTCACCGAATATCTCTACATTCATTTTACAGATCAGTTGTTGAGGATTAAACATCTTAGTGATGAGCAAAATGCGTCAAATTTCAACTGTGATCGAGTTTAAATTAGTTAAAGTTTACTCTAACCAACCTGACCCAGTGACCCAGTCTGACAGACACATGCGCACTAAGTACATATGGCGCGAAAGAGCAAAGACATGACAAACTCTGTTCGAGATGGTAACTGCATTTATTTATTTATTAGATAGTTATACTTAATAAACTTTACCTTTAAGCTGCTAAAGGGTATACGGCTCCGGGTATACGTATAAGTTTAGGCATAGACGGGTAGGCGAGATCATGAGATCGTTGGAGGATCCAATCCACCTCTAGACGATTGATCGATGTCGCCGATTTTGTCGGTAAAATTCACTGTAGCGTATACACACGTAAATTTAAGTGTGTACAGACGAATGGAATACATCATTTTTTTTTTATTTATTATTCAGCCTACATTACAACATCCAGATCGAGATGTTGATGATATAGTTCTTGATGGATATGGTAGGATCTTGTCTTGTATGTCTCAGTCCAGTGCCAATTGCCAATACACTGGACTCCCTGTTTGTCATCTTTGTATTGCCCCTTAACCAACAATTATCAACATTATAGACAATGTTCGAAAATGGGCCAAACCAAAGCCAAAAAGGCCTAGCAATGGACGATTATTGTTTACTTTCAAACTTCAGATCCAAATGCTGATTGCAAATCACTGTAGTGTAATTCCAAGTTCAACCCCTTTTGGCCTTGGGATTACTTATCAAGTAACCGTGTCAAATGTTGTTATAAAATCTGCTAGTGCTAATGACTTTATGTAATATGTGTCATCTTTTGTTAAGTTTTCCTTGACAGTTAGCGGAGGTTTTAATATAAAACAAAAAACAATCCAACATTTATAAAAGGGGGCAGTCGTCGTAATCAAAGCAGGCCTGTGGCTGTCATTGAAATTATGAACTCTAAGACTAACCCAGTTAGTGCACATGCGCTTGCACTGTCCATCACATCACAATATAATATTGACTGCGGCCTTTGTGATGTGACGACCAGTGCGCGCGCATGCAGTAACTGGGTAAGACCGTCTCACCGTCTCGGTAATTCCATTTACAGCCAACAACTTTAATGTACATATGTCTGAATGTGATGTGCAATGTAAGTGTTGAGCTCAATCTCTCTTTTTTTTCTAAATCTAGAGATGGTCTCTGGAATTTGAACACTCAGAGCGGGGATGAAAAACAAGACTAACAAACTTGAGATTGTGATTAGCATCTACAATTTGTTGCAACACTGGGTTCCATATCAGATAAAGAGTAGAATTTAATGTGATTTGCCTTTTAGTTAAAACCAACTTTGTGTGTGTAGACATTTTAAATTAATGACTAAGGAAACACTGTGGACCCCGGTGTATTGGGGGAGGGGGAGGTCAATTTTAAGGCAGTGACTACCACCCCCCCCCCCACTCTCCAAAGACAAACACAAAAAATAATAACTTGATTTCACTTTATCTCTGATTACCCAAGGATATTCGTAAGTTTTTTGGAGTTCTTCCTTCAAGTTCATCCAATAAGTCTAAAACAAGCAGTTCATCAAATAAGAAGCAGTCTAATGGAACTGGAGGAAAGAGAAAGAGGCGGCTCGATGATGAAGATGAAGATTTCCAAGATGGAGGAAAAAGAGGAAAGACCTTTGGCAGTAAGCCAGCAAAGATGAAGAAATCTGCTGTCATTTATGACTCTGGTTTGTGCCTCATAATACTATTCAATTATTCAAATGTTTATTCAGGGCATGTACCTTGGTAATATTCAGGTTTGATGGTAAGAGATGATTGGTAAGCCTAATTATTCCTTAATAGTGAAGTTTTGAATGTATGACGAACCCAAGAGTACAAGTAAATACTCCGATGCTGGTTAGATCCCATCCATTTAAAAAAAATTTTTTTTACTGTCTTTGATTTAAATAATTGTCCTATATTTGTTACTTTCCTTTCATTTTCACCGTTATGGAAAAAACTATTGACTTGAATTGAGTAACTCAAGCATTTATACATTCCTAAACATGACTTTTCTTTTTTTATTCAGATTCAGATGAGGAGCCTTTACCCCGAAAGAAAAAAGGTAATTCATGATTGATAACAAACTTACAGCACCCTGGAGAACTCTAGATGTAGTTTCTTAATAATTTAATAAGTTTCGTCAATCAACATCATTATATCGTAGTGTTATTTCGCTGCGCTTCTTCTTTTTTAATACATGTACCTTTACAGCGTGGTGGGTGGTGAAGACGGTTTTCATTTTTAATGTTAATAATACGACCTTCACTAACTAGGCAGTAACAGTTTGTTTATCTTTTCTCAAGTCCCAACCTCTAAATCAACAAGCACCGTTTCCATTACACCATCCTCTACCAAGTCTAAGAGTGTCCTGTCTCCTTCCCCCATCAAGAAGAGGGTTACCACAGTATCAGACTTTTTTGGCTCCAGTCCGATCCAGAGGTCTACCAAAGTGACCCCAAAGAAACCACGTCTGGCATCTGAGCAACATGAAGACCTGGAATTCAAACAAACCCTGGAACAGCTGGATCAAGAACACAAAACACCTACCAAGGTACAAGTCTTGGTTGGTTTCCTATCTCAGATCAACGGCTTCTCAGTTTACCTCGCATTCCTTGCCTTGTTGTTGGCAGCAGAGTATGGGTTTGAATCCCGGTCGCGGCACTTGTGTCCTTGAGCAAGATACTATACCATCATTGCTTTGTCCTTCGGATGGGACATTAAGCCGTAGGTCCCGTGTACTAGGATGGGTAGTGCACGTAAAAGAACCCAGAACACTTATCGTGGAAGAGTAGGGGTTTACCCCGGTGTTTCTGGTTCACATGGCAAGCACCCTTATCTACAGGTTTCCTCAGGCTTGAGAGCTACAGTGATAAGTTCGCTTTAGAGGCATCCTTGGTTTCATTACCAGAAATATATAATAATAATAATCATAATAATAATGATAATAATAATATTTTAAAGTATTTGTTGCAAGTCCACCCTTAAATTCAATCCTTTCTACGTATCTGCTCTTCCTGGTTATGAAAGTAAAAAAAATGCATTGATTTGTTGAGAACTTGTGATTTAAATTGGTGCTTGATAATGTCTTAACATTTTTAGGGGTGTTTTTTTTTCTGTCTTGTTTTTCTTTTTAACAGTCACTACGGACTGATAGTATTAAATCATCCGATAAACCTTCACCATCTCGAAGAAGTCCAAGAATCTACAAAATGGACATCAGCCCAGCAATGAAAAAAGGTGAGTCTTACGTAGCTTATGACTGAGATATCAATAAACCACAATGCATGGATAGATGAAGATTGTAACTTTGTCTTCAAATATTTTGTACATAAACAAATCACCATGGACAGTTTATCTGCCCGATTGCATGGCTGTGCTTAATGCGGAATTCTGTGCTTACGGCCCATAGAATTATGCACTTTACAGGGTGCTGTAAGTGCAGAATTCTGTGGCAAGCAGAGCCATGAAAACGGACACAAGAGTTATTGCATTTTACATTCCTAGGAAAGGTCATTGATAAGTTTAGAACGAGGTCATTCATTCCAAAAAACTCGCTTTTGAATCTTAAGAAACAATTATTGCCATTAGTTGTTTTCTGTTTCATGATTTCATGTCCCCTCAACTTAATGTATTATCACATTCAAAAGGTTAGTTTGTAATTGATGAACAGAGGGAATCGTAATTCTCATACCCACATTTTCTGAGTTTAAAATTAATGCAGACTCTGTCCATTGTTTTTGTTGAAGGTAAAGGCTTAGCGAGCAAAGTTGCAGAGAAAGTACGCGCAAATTCTAAAATCCTTGTGGCAGATACTCCAGACAGAGGTCAAGGTGAAAGGTCAGGTTCCAGGTCAGATGTCACTATGGTGGAAGAAACACCTGTAAGACACACATCCAAACACCCCAAGTCATCAGTAAGTAGAACTTACAAGGGCACTTTTGCACATAGTTATATCTTCAAGACATCCATAGTCTGCTTGTAGTAGAGGTCAATACAATTTTACAAACCAAATTTCAACAACTAAAGCTTGACTTTTCTTTTTGAACTTTCTCAGGATGCCACATCTACAAAAGCCACACCTACAAAAGCCACACCAAAAAAAGCAGAAGCATCTACAAAAACACCTAAAGCTACACCAACTAAGGCCACGCCTACTAAGACTATGTCCTCAAGGGCCACGCCTACTAAGACTATGTCTTCAAGGGCCACACCCACCAAGACACCAACTATGACAGGCGGCAAGGAAGGCGGGGCACCTGATCAAGATTCAGCATCAAAGAAGAAAGGAGGCGGGGCAAATTACAGGAGATACTTGAGCAGGGATGGACCAAGATCGCTTGGTGCTAAGGAGATGCCTGAGGTGAATATGAATAATAATACCAACTTTAAAACCTTCTCTAAAATTCCACTTAATCTCTAGTGCTAGTGAACAGCACCAGGAGCAATGACCATTGGATATGCACCTTATAAATATTATAAAAGATGAATGAATAAATGAATGATGCATTTTAAATATGATATAATGCCATTTGATTAGAGGATGGTTGTTCATGCGGCATTTATAAATCAAACCATTACATAGCCTACATCTTAAACTGCATTTTGGTTCTATTTACTGCGCATTTTCATTACATCCTTTGTGCAAGCTAGACCACACCATGCGCGTGCACGCATTACACACAGCAATGCAAATGCAAAACACCCTCGTTTCAGAGTGGATGCCAGAACACAGTCTTGTACACTCCGTTAATAGCTTTTTCCTCCAAACGACAAAGACCTACTTGGATGTTACATAAAACAAATAATTAATGTACTGCGTTCGTGCAATGAGGTGAATATTTTTGTGAGTTGAAAGATGGAATGTTCCATTCAACTTGGCTTCACCTTGTTGAATGAAACATTCTATCTTTCTACTCATGAAAATAATCTCTCTATTGCACTCATAGACATTAATTATTATTCACTGTTGCAGGGTGAAGAGGACTGCCTCGCTGGATTGACATTTGTTATTACTGGAGTTCTTGACTACGTAGAGAAAGATGAAGCTAAAGTAGGGATCGAACGAATGGGAGGTAAAGTCACTACAACGGTGTCGAAGAAAACATCGTATCTTGTAACTGGACGTGATCCTGGACCTGCTAAGATAGAAAAGGTTTGTAGGTCTGTCTGTCTGTGTGAATTTTGGAAAAACCAATTATTGTATCCTCGAAGAAACGGATTTAGTTTTGAGCAAAAATATGCACCAGCTTGCCCAAGCACAGCATGTATGACCTTTAACCTGTATCAATGATTGATTTATTTGTGTTGTTTACAGGCTGAATCACATGGTACTAAGATTCTCACCGAAGATGAACTTTTTGATTTTATCCGATCAAGACCAGGAAAGAAATCATCAACGAACAAGGTATATTATCAACTTCAGCAATTTGTTTTTTAAGATGCACTTTGTTTTTTGTTCTGTGTATTTTTTCTTGAATGTTTTTTTTTTCTTTTCCAGCACTCTGGTCTGATTTTGTCAGTACTTTTCAAACCTTCCAAAGTAATTTTTTTTTTTGAAAATATTGGTGTCATAATGAACCCATGACTTAAAAAAATAAAGACAACAAATGCTCTCGTAAAATGCATCTGGATTTTCAGACTCTTTCGATAAATTATGGAATGTCTTACCATGAATAGGCTCAAACTTTAGCCGTAAGCCACGGCTAATAATCAGCCATAGTAAACTGGAATCTTGAACTTGCCTCCCATATGCCGAATACAATGATAAACAATGGTGGCAGCCTATCGATCTCTTGCAATTCTCGTTTGTACAACAAAAAGACGAAGGTCTGCTATTGGGGATTACACAATAACCCCCTGATAAAGGGAAATTTCGAGCATGAATTTCAGTACCCTTTGTCCCTCTTTGTATAGGGGGAAACGGAGCAAAGCACACAAAACAATGGGTTGTTTGTGGGCGTAATTATTTGTCAACTGGTCAACTGACCGCTAACAAAAGAGGGTGCTCCAAAGTTGTTCGGAGTGTTTATAAACGTCCACCAACATCCAGTTTGGAAAAGTTTGGCTGAAAAAGATGTCAGAAGTTAAGTGGTTAAATGACTTGTAAGAAGGTATTATTATTATTATTGTTATTGTTTAACTTGAAGGGAGCAAGTACTTCAAAGGAGAAGCCTACAGCAGTGAAGCAACCCTCCCCAATCCTTACCCAGCCTCTCAAACCAGCATCAACATCACACCAACTACCTAGTACATCATCCCAGCCTAAAAATGAATGTATTCCTGCAACTGACCAACCAGGCGAGAGCTTACTGTGGGTTGATAAGTATAAACCACATAGTATGAAGCAGCTGATTGGCCAGCAGGGGAATCGGAGTTGTGCAAATAAACTCTTGAAGTGGCTGAAATGTTGGCATGGCAACAACTTCGGAACCAACAAGGAGAGAGGTAGTGGTCTATACATGTATTGACCAATTTCACCTGACGTCATCATTACAATAATCTTGGTTGCGCCATTTTGGTGGTCAATGTCACTGAGTTATTCAGTGGAGAGCACATTTTAGGAGACGCGGCGTTTACACGTAAAACTATTGACCACCAAAATGGTGAGCATAGCACAGTCGGCGCGTGTGACATGCGTGCAAGGGGTCAATATGTATGAATTTGAGTTAAAAGAATTGAAATGAATAAATAATGGGTGTGTTATTTCAAGTCATTGGTTTACTGCTACATGTATATGATTTCAAACTAAATCAGTTATTGGGGCAGATGTGGGTAATATTTTGGGGAATTGTGCCTTTGATGATTTATGTATGAAATTTGGCACACGGTCAGAGTATGTCAGAAAGATATTTGGCTACAGGCTCATCCCAGATTTGAGTTTTAAAAATATTTTGTTGGAATACCAAGCAGCGGCAGCCATTTTGAAAATTTTAAAAATTGTTTGTTATTCTACCTATTTTTTTTTTTCAAATGACAAATCCACAATGGCCCTGTAGTCAAATTTCGTTCTCATGACATACTCTGACTATATTCCATGAATGTATCATTAAAGGCACAATCCCATCACCTACCTGTCATGCCAAATAATTAGTATCTGGAGGCTTTTAAAATGGGGAGGGTGTGAGCTAAAGTCACTTTTAACTACACCCCACTTACATAAATAGATCATAACGACAAGCTCATTATATCTCCATTTTAGCTCGATTCAACAAAGATGATGGTTTTTGTTTCAAGGCTGCCCTTCTCTCAGGGCCTCCTGGTATTGGGAAGACAACAACAGCTGAGTTAGTTTGCAAGGTAAAAAATCATTGCCCCTCTTGGCATGGAAAGACTTACCAGTATAAAGGGATTTGAAGAAAATACCAGCCTTATGCAGGTCATGTGTAAACAACCTGAACTTGGGCAGTGCAGTACACAATCATTAAAACATTTAAACAACCGAGCTGATGAAGATTCAGTTAAAGATTCTACCTCAATATTGGTAAGAAGAAAAAAAAGTGTTCACAGATTTACATACACCTTACATGGTATAAAGATAATGATGGTAGAAAACTTTCCTTGAAATAGTTCTACATCGTTTTTAAATAACACATGAAATAAGATCCCCAGTGAGATGAAAACCCTGCCTGTAGAAATGCATTTTTATCGTTTTCTCGCAAACGAAACAACGAAATGAGCTGACATTTTCACAGGTTGGTTTTATGACAAATGTCTTGGTTTGTGCAAAGAATGGAAACATTTACAGTCAGTTTACCAATGTTGAGCTGGGGCTTTAAATGCACCGTTACTGCAAACCATACATTTTAGGATATTTTCCCACAATGCAAAAATCGGCCTAGCCTTGGCCGCAGTAAGACATGGCCGATGATTGGCCATGGTATGCTGGAATCTCAAACTTCGGGTTTCAAATAGTACATAAATGCATTGTGCATGAACAAATTTGAATGTTCTCATCTCACGGTTTATAAAAAAGGTTCCCTTTACAATGACTTGCTTCCTTTCTTATTACTAGGAGTTGGGGTACGAGACGTTAGAACTCAACGCTAGCTCATCACGTAGTAAGAAAACACTAGATGTCATTATGAAGGAATTCTTACACACGGACTCAATCCAAGGCTACTTGAAGGTCAAAGGTGATCAGAGCAAAGGGTCAGAGGTTAAAGTTCATCGTCAGTGCCTTTTGATGGATGAGGTTGATGGGATGTCTGGTAATGAAGACAGAGGGGGAGTTCAGGTACAAACATGTAACTGCTGTGATCATCTTCAAATTTTTGTCTAACTTTACTTAAAATTACTATTTCTATTTGGCCTGTTGGTTGTTTAAACATTTCAACACATCACTACTTACAGACAAGACTGTACTTAAAAACGCCCGCTCGTCACCAAAACAATCATGTACCCGTACATAGTTTACGTACAACGCGCCCACAGGTCAAAGATGATCTTTTGTGGCCAAATTTGTTTGTCGCGCGTTGACAAGTGGGCGTCTTTAAAGTGACCATTATTTGAAAATGTGTTTTTACTTTTTTTACTCTTGGCGTTTTCACAAAGCTTAAATGTACCTCAACCAAAATCCAACAGCATGAAGTATTTCAACCTCAAACTTGTGAACTCTGTTCAGACTCTCCTGGTATTTTAGCTTAGACATGTCAGATTTCATGGGTGTCTGTTGCTTTTACTGTAGCAGTCGTTCTGCAAGAACAAAGTGAGGAACAAGTTGAGAGTATCAAGCCATTGGTGTAGTTTCAGCTAAAATAGAAACAAATCTTTTGGACAATTCAGTTTTGTTAAGATATTTGTCTAGCATTATTGTGTTGTGTTATCAAGTTTGTTTTTGTGTTTTGACTTTGATAGGAGTTCATCCAGATGATAAAGAAATCTCACATACCAGTGATCTGTATGTGCAATGATCGTAATCATCCCAAGATTAGGTCATTATCTAATCACTGCTTTGACCTTCGATTCTACAGACCTCAGGTCAAACAGATTAAGGTAACTCCAGCTTCAAATACAATTTGGAGATCTATAACATTTTTATTTGACAATTTTTAATATTCTTTCCCTTTTTCTAATTTATTTTTAGATATGTAATATGAAATAACTTTGAGTTATAAATACACAATGCTGATTCAGTGATTGCAGATTTTTTAAAAGGTTTTCGTTTAAATGACATTTTGCAGGGTGCCATGTTATCTATTGCTTTCAAGGAGGGAGTGACTATCCCACCCCTAGCCATGGAACATATCATAACAGCATCGAATCAAGATATTAGACAGGTTAGTACTGTGGGCATCAGGTTGGCTCAGTGCTTTCTTTCCCTGACTTTCACCTCTATAGACCCCGGTTTGAATCCCACCTTAGATTTGGAGCCTTGCATGTGGATTTGGTTTTCAGTCCCTACCTGATTGTTTTCCTCCCACGTCTAAAACTGAACATTCTCGTTTCCTATTCACCCTCCTGTTGGTGCTTGCACAGTTGGATGTGTAATGAAATAAATAAACTTTACAAATGATTTAGAGTGAGTGTCATCAACACAAAGTATGGTTGGAGATTACTGAAATGATGGTTTAATATTTTCCCCAGTTTGAAAGTTGACTAATATTGCATTGGATGCAATCATTCGAATGTTTAGCTAATGACATTGCACTTTGTTGTTGTGATGTGAAGGGAGAAGGGGAAATAACAGGCGTGCAGACTAGTGCAAGTTTAATTGCAAGAATTGGCAACTGTCTACACAGCATGCACTTTGGCCTATTTCAAAGAGCTGCTTAAGCCGACAATAGTGCTTAACCATTTTCTGCCATAAAGCAGAAATAAACAGGAAACCACTCACAAACAGTACATGCGACATTGTTTTGGGGCTGGTAACCTTAGTCTGGTAAGCAATATAATGTTGTGCTTGGCTACTTTTTGTGCTTAAGCAGCTCTTTCAAATTGGGCTCTGGTCACCTGTTACAAAAAGTAACAGGTGTTTCATAGCTTCCTTTCTGTGGGATATGATTGAGCAAGGCACGCTTTCCGAGGCACACTATGATTAACTGGTGCAGTAAAATTGAAGGATGTAAAGCACTGTATCATCTATGGGTTACAGACCTTTCTTTTGCTACGTCACAGCCGCGAGTTTTGCCAACACAGGAAGACAGGAAAGCATGTGAACATCCATGGACTATTTGCACAATCATGACAATAGACCGATTGCGCGACCAATGTTTACATGTCATCACGTGACATATTGTGTGCATACATCATCTGAGCTGATGGCAAACTACGTGCAAATACTTGCCGTGACTGACAGAGTCACACCAAAATTCGGCTTCTGGTAATAAAAATGTTGGAAAGGTGAGCATTTATACCTAGCCTTGCGAAACTTCAAATAGGCAAAGGAATTACACAGTTTTGGAAAGCAATTTTATTGGATGATTCAGCTTCAAAACTTTGAAATTCTAGTGTTGGAAAGTGTGTGATCGCGGTCGTCTGACCCAAGCGTTCTGTCGTGCACTAGTACACATCGTGCACATTTATACGTTACTTGTACAATTTCCAAGACTTGCTGGAACTGTCCTTACTGGCTTTATTCAGCCACTCGAAGGTCTCTGGTACAAACTGTGGAATATTTTTCACAGATTTTGAGAGACAAAAGCCTCAATCAAATAAACAAATGCAACAATTATCATGTACCGTACCGCACTTTCATATGGAGGGCGTCATGTCTGTTTACAACAATACCAACAATAGGTCACGTGATGTTAAAATTCTCAAGAGGTTATTAGAGTTTGACTATTATTTATTTGTCATGACTATTATTTCTGTCTATTTTTCTGCCATGGGTTGCTCTTTAGGTCCTTCATAATATGAGTATGTGGAGTGCTGGAATGAAGAAGCTTAGCCAAGACCAAGTGGACTCTGATGCTGAGAAGGCTAAGAAAGATCTCAAACTGGTTAGTGCTAGTTCACATCATAATTCATTACAACTTAGCTTGTAGAACTGGTTAACTAGTTCAAGCTAAAACTATAATTTATAACAATGGTTAGTTCAAGGTTAAACCAAATCAAGAAACCTGAGGTGGATTTCACAAAACTAGTCCTAACTTTAGGACTTGAAATCCACAGCAGGTGTGGATTTCACAAAGCGCTAAGACTAGTCTTATCTCGAGTAAGGACGATTAACTAGTCCTAACTTATAGAACTAGTCATAAGTTAGGACTAGTCCTACGTTTGGACTAGTTTTGTGAAATCCACCCCTAGTTAGTCAGTAATGAAACCATTATTAATGAAGCTGGTTTGTTTAATTCAAGATCAAATATTAAAATAATGGTTAGTTACACATTAAACCCGAGTTCATAAATGCCAAAAACAGTTTGGGCAACAAAGATTCCTTCACAGGTACTCATATTTACCTTGTCATAAATGAGGGAATAAAGTTTTGACGATGGTGAAGTAATCTTTCGGATTGAAGAGGGATTTGTAAATCTAAATTCTTGATAAAAGTTTGAACAGTTATTGATGTAAATATGTACAAATTGTTTGACAGGGTCCATGGGATGTATTACGTCAAGTGTTTGCTTGTGGTGAGGAAGCGGAGAAGATGTCACTTATTGATAAGATGGGATTGTTCTTCCACGATTACTCCATCGCTCCACTCTTTGTCCAAGAAAACTACTTGTCTGTCAGACCCAAGAAGGCCAAGTAAGTATCACAGGTGTAGTCAGACAAAAAATGTAACCATTAATAAAATTAAAATAGGTTAGGATCTCTTCGTGGGGTAAATGTTAACCCCCTTTATCACATACAATGGCTTTACAATTTAGTAAATAAAAAAGATGGAAAACTAGAGATGGAAAGAAAGTCAAGAGTAAATGTTGACGTTAATTAATGGAAGACTTTTTTGGACACTAGGTGGCAGCAGACTTATCAGGTAAATCCATTGCTTGTAGAAATATGCACATACTTGGAACTGCGTAAGCAGTGGAAATTTAGCTGGTAAGTTTGCTGCCACCTAATGTTCCAAAATCTCTCATTGCTTTCCTTCAAATATAACACTTATTGGCCACTTCATTATGAATTTTCTTTTACGTCTGATTACAGAGGAGACCTAAAGAAGCATCTTGATCTAATCAGTGAAGCTGCAGATAGTATGTGTCAAGGTGACCTGGTTGATAAAGCAATTCGTACAACACAACGATGGAGTCTTTTACCTACACAGGTATGTAGTCTCACATTGTATTCACATTTTATATTTATTACAGGAATAAAAATACATTAACCCTCCTACTCTCGGTAACAGTTTCCAATGAGTTGACCAACCACTTAGAACTATCCAACTGCATGGGTTGTGTATGGTGGCATTACTATGCAGTAAGCAATCTGGTACATGTGTGTATTGTATAAATGCGATCACCAAATGATATCACATAGATACCTTGGAAAGTGTACTGTGTATGTATTCTGATTGGTCCAAATCACGTGGTAGTATGTACCAGTCTTAAATCACTAATAAAGATATATAGTATGAGTTGTTTAAGACCAGTTGGCTAATGCGCGTTCGGCACTTTTAGCCATACGCATGTTGGCACGCAAGCTTACGCTGGTGCTAATAATGCGTAACGCAATCAATAGGCCTACAAACCGATACTCAATGTAAAATCTATTACCGTCACGAAACGGTGCCCGAGGACAGAAATTTTAATAAATTTACAAAACTGACAAGTTCAATTTAAGTTTTTCCTATATTTTTACATTAAAAAAAGAAGGTATTTATGAATGTGAATAAACGAGTAGTGACCCGGTCTTAAAAGGCAGTTTGAGACCTGGCAGGGTTGTGACTGGGTGATAGTTCGGCTCAGTCCTTTATTGCAAGGCCATGACCCTGCCGGTTCTTAAACTGTCAGTTAAGACCTCCTCACCACACATTTATTCCTTTATTCAAAAACTAAAGTGGATGATACTAATTGGTTAGACAGTAGGAGGGTTAACTGTGTACTGTGAAGAAGCACTCACCACATGGTATCACAACATATGACAGAAATTGTCTTAATTGATGGCACATTCAGGCGATCTTTGCCAGCGTTGTTCCTGGTGAAATGATGAAAGGCTATATGAAGGAGATGATAACGTTCCCAAGTTGGCTGGGAAAGAATTCAACAAGAAACAAGAACCAAAGATTACTTCAGGAAATCCAACAACATATGAGACTGTCGTAAGTCTATGTTCAGTTTTTCACTTATCTCATCTTGTCTTGTGTGGTTTGCTGCTGTTTATTCTGACAATAATAAGTATGTACTAAGCATGAATTAATGATAATGATGAACATTTATGAAGCACCGGTATCCACCACAGATGGGCATTCATGGCACTGACATTCACATTGTTTTTAAGACTGTTAGGCAGAGTTATGAATATGAAACCTATTTTATGTAGCACCTTGGAAGATTTTACAAGGTGCTGTGGAGCAGTCTGCAGCTAATCATGCCAGAAACACCAGGGCAAACCTCTTTTCTTAACGATAAGTGCACTGGGTTGTTTTACATGCATTACACAACACATGGGACCTATGGCTTTGCGTCCCATCCGAAGAACAAAGCCATAACGGTAAAGTGTCTTGCTTAAGGACACAAGTGCCAAGACCGGGACTCAAACCCACACTCTGCTGATCAGAAACACCAGAGCTTGGGTCCGGTGCGCTAGACCGCTCGGCCACGACATGCCACAGAGCTTTGCATTAGTACTGCAATAGAAAACATCAGGAAAATGCTAGGTGTCAGTAGTCTTACAAGTAAGTTTCCATTGTTTACAGAATTTTCGAGTTTTATTTGTAACCATTTACCTAGCAAGTCTTCTGCAACCTAGTGTCCCCAAAACACTTCCATGGTTAGCTGTAATTTTCCAAACAAATTCATAACCTCAAGTTTTAATATGTCCTTTAGTGCAGCAGCCAGCATCAAAGATGTCAACTTTGACTATGTACCACGCCTGAGGGAATTCCTAACACAACCTCTACTGACCCGGGAATCAGAAGGCGTGTCAGAGGTCGTTGAGTTGCTCAATAGCTATGACCTTACCAGAGAGGATTTTGATACTGTGCTTGAAGTGAGTCAGTTTGATGGGAAGAGGAAACCCATGGCAGCTGTGCCATCAAAGGTTAGTACCAACAATAATCTTATCAGTCTGGAAGTCTGTCAGGCCCTGATAGAAACTAGTTATAAAGAGGAGCTCTTTGGATCTTTAAAGTTTTACTTTATTTTGCTTCATTTCTTTACACAGGATTTGACCGAGCACATAAAGAGGAGCTCCAAGGTCAAAGTCAGTTTTGTGACTCACTCTTTTCCCAGTAGATAGAGTCCCAATGAAAGTGCAAAACAAGTTTCTAATCTCACATTCAAATGGTGTAAATTGTCATTTGATTTTATACTTTATGGCGAAATATCGAAACGTGACGTCATTGGATATCAACAACCAATGGGTCCATATATTCCAAAGAGGAATTTTTACATCAGTCAAAAAGTCCAACAGCACCTTGTAAACCATTACATTGTGCTATGTAAAGGAACAGGTCTCATGCTTCAAAAGTGTAACTCATCGTACCTTGCAGGAGAAAATACTGAGCGCTTTGAGACCCCAATCGGGTGTGATAAAGCGCTGTATAAGAACTGCGTATTATTGAATCCAATGCCGCTTTGATTAAATATCATCAAAATTCAGGAATAAACTTAACATTTCTTGTACACAAATTGACAGACCCATATATTTGAAATTTGACGTCATTGGATGTTGACAAAATTCACACTTGTAGAGTATCAAAAACAATTGCAATTTAACTTGAGGTTCGAAACTTGTTATTTTTGTCCCACTTTCATAAGGACTCTATCTATTTGAAAATGAGTGCATCACAAAACTAAATTCAATCTGGAGCCCCTCTTTATTTGCTTGGTCATATCCTACGTAAAGAATTGTAGTAAAATAACTTTGAAGATCCAAAGAGCAAGGCTGAAACCAATCTTGGCATTAATTTTGTATGAAGAAAGTTACAAGTAAATTGTTAAGTTTTGAGGTTTATGTTTATTTAACAGTGTACAATGTACATGGGTGCTCAGAAAGAAAAAAATAAACTTAGAACATTCAATCAATAAAATTTGAATGAATGAAATTCTAAGATAAGTTTTGATTTCTTTCTTTTTTAAAACTGAATCTTGTCTTTGAATCACCAAATGCATTTCAGAAATTATCATGAAAGAAACCAATAGATATGTTTTTGCACCAAGGGCATCTTTGTTCAATGACATCAATAAACCATTATCATGCTGCCACCATCTTGGTCATGTTCCTTTTACGCCATATCAGTAAAGAACGTTAATATTCATTGTACAAAGCCTACTTTTCCATCCAGCCTCGGTTTGGTTACATTACTTGGAATTGGAGAAAATCAAGATGGCCACGTCATGATAAAGGTTTATTGGCATGCCTCTTCATTCGCCATTTTTTTCTCAAAGTACGATTATATCCTCCGTACCCTCCCCCCCCCCAGGTCAAAGCAGCTTTCACAAGAGCTTTTAATAAAGAAGGTCACATGGTGCCTTATGCTTTTGGTGATGTCAGCAAGAAACGTAAAGGTGCTGTTGCCATGGAGGACTTGGAGGGATATGGTGATGAAGAGGAAGGGGCGGGGCCTGCTGTGGTGGAGGAGGAGGAGGATAGTGATGATGACCTTAGTAAGAATGCCATGATAAAGGTATGTTATTTTTAAACAGGATTAGTTTTTTACCCAAAATTAAACTGTTGTCTAGACCCCTACTGTGGTTGAGTGTAGCCACTACACTTATGTGCACATGTCTTCAAAATGGTTGGCATTCTGAAGTCCTAACCCAAGTTACTAATATGTTACTGTGATTTGTTTAGAGCTGGTTAGGTGGATAAAGACAGTTCCCGCTAGACACCAGGAACTATTGGCGTGTCGTTGCCGAGCGGTCTAGCGCACTGGACTCAAGCTCTGGTGTTTCTAATCAACAGTGTGTGGGTTCGAGTCTCGGTCTCGACACTTGTGTCCTTAAGCATGACACTTAACCATTATTGCTGCGTCCTTCAGATGGGATGTAAAGCCGTGGGTCCTGTGTGTTGTGTAATGCACGTAAAAGAACCCACTGACACTTACCCTAAGAGAAGGGGTTTGCCCTGGTGTTTCTGGCAGTGACTGCTGAATGCGCCGCAGCACCTTGTAAACCCTACATAAATGGGTCTCATAATTCAAAAACTTCAAAAACCTACCTTAAAAAATGACAATAATAAAAGCCTTGAGTACCTAATTGCTGGTAGATACATGCGCTATATAAGACTCCTGTATTATTATATTATTATTATTGGTAAGTGGAACGCTTGACGTAGCTCGAAGCCAAAACCAAAGTTGCCCGTAAAGATCAACTTGGGATTTGGCTTTGAGCTGCCTCAAAGCCAAGTGGTTCACTGGTGGTTCATGCAAGGAATTTGATAAACTCCAACGTGCAGCATGCAAAATTTACACAAAACACATAATTGTGCATTAAAATGATGACTATCATTGCCCGTAAAGATGGCTAACTGACAAGGTTGCCCACAACTTCACTCCAAGACTTGAACTCAAGTCCAAGGCTAACAAGTTTGATTCCTGAATAGTTTATTTCTTACCTGTGTGGAAGGCAGCAAGGCCCTGGTCATGATTAATGTTAACACTGTAATCTTGAGTTGTCAGCAGTTTGATTTGCCATCATGTACAAGAATGTTGTGTTTAAAATCAAGAAGTCCGAGACCTACACGACTGACGCAAACCGTTTCATATCCAGCATCATGCTAATGCGATGGACAGTCAATTCTGGAGTGGATAGCATAACCTTAAAAAACAAAACCAATCACGCAACAAAGTTGTTAATCATTTCTTTTTCTTTTCCTATGACAGGTTAAGAAAACTACGGGTGATTCGAGCAGCACAGCCATCGGTGTCAAAGGTAAAGGGTCAAAGGGCAAAGCACCAGCCAAAGGAAGAGGGACTGCCAAAGGAAAATCAAAAGCCAAGTAGTTGACTGTTTGAGTAGCTTAAGTCTAGGAACAAGACTTTCTGTCTGGCTGTTGTACCATCATCTGTCTTAAGGTGGAGAGAGTATTAATTGAAAAATGTGAAAGACACTGCAGTGATGATGTTTTTTGAACGCTATAAATCGACCATGTAACTTATAAATGACATCACTTTCACAGAGGATCCACGGAGCTTGGGACATACTGCATCTTCAAGCATAGTTTATACATAGCTCAATCAAAGAAACATTTTACATTTGGGGGAAATTGCAACATACAAGTTTTTTCAACTTTTTTGACGAATAATGGAGCACATCTAAAACTAATTTTACTGATACTTTCACAATACTTTGATTTATGTTTGAATTATGAAATGCACATGGTCACTGTTTTTGTACACAAATTGACATGGACCCAGTTTCCTAAAGCCAGCAAGCAGACGTTTTATGGTTACAAAGCGACCCTTAGCACGCTACCTTGCCTGCAATTCTTGTAAGCAGATGAGTGATGCAGCAATGCAAATCCATTGTGAATGGCACACACTGTCACTTTTGCATATACATGTTTTTCTGCTATAGTAAGTACACAAATTTGCTTACTGGTAAATAGCTTCAAAACCAGTTCATCATGTTCATCAGACCCCTTGCCTTGACATCATATAACTGGCACTGCTCATGGTCTGCCCGTCAGGAGTCAATTTTGGTGGAAGATACACCTGTATGGTGAGCTTATAAACACATGCACATCACCTAAAAGAGCACTACACATAGGGAAACTGACTCCCACAATGGTGCAACTGAATTGGGTCTGTACCTGATAGAATCAAACAAGGCAAAACATAAATCTCAAGATCAACTTTCTTTTTAAATAATGTGGAAAACTGGTGTTCAAACTTATTTGGGGTGACACTGCCGATTCTACTTAAATGTACTTTGGAAGGGTTTCTTTATTATTATTTTCATATTCATGATTAGGGATTATTATTCAGCAAGGTTAGATGTATTCCAACATATATATGGTTGATGGATTCGCACATAACCTAAAGCCCAGTTGAAACTTCACGTTAAAACAAATAAGAAGAATTTTGGTGACGCAACAATTCAATACGCAGTGTTTTCCAGTTGTGATGCAAGAAAGTTCCCTTCGCTTTCGCAATTTGAACCGAGCTTAAGGCATGTTGTCTGTACCTGTAAATACGACAGCAAAACAAACACGCCCTGTACATTAGCTGACAAAAAAAACTATGCAAAAGATTTTGCCAAATTATAACACCATTCAGTTGTTGGAAATTGAATGCATTTTGGGGCCACTTTTTGGCGTTATATCAGTTGTACTCTCAAACAGCCAGTGGCAGTAAATACGTTTCTTTGTGGATTACAATAGCATACTCCACATTCTAAATAAAAAATTATGTTTACCGAGTTACTAATGATGTATATTCCTGTTATAAAAAAAAGGATAATTTTTAGTTTGTTAAAACAATAGATTGATCCATTAAACCCACTCCCATACATATTGACCAATCACAGCCTTGGGTACGCCACCCAAAGTCTGACAAAAGTCTGACATGATAAAAATCCTATTGGAAAACGTAAACATGCATGCGCGTACTTTGAGTGCGCGTTCATGTCGTGCAATGTGGCATTGAAGAGACGCACATTGTGCTGCCCACATGTACAGTGGTGATTTAGCCAATGCTGTGATTGGTCAATAGGTTTAGGGGGGCGGGGCTTAATGGATCGGTCTATTGCCAACAAACAAAACAAGTTAAAGTGACACACACAAAGAAGACATTGCTTACCAGCTAAATAGTTTTCCTGTATACAACTCCACCTTATTTATGATGGAGTGTATCCCTCCACTACCTGTGTACGCTGGTATCACTGACTGCCACAAAGTACCACACCTTCCAGGCTAGTATTGGGTGCATCGGTTCCTTCAGGAAACCCCATTGCTCGTGTACTGTGGACTTAGTCTCCACAGTCTCCTGTGGAATTTTGTTGCATTGGCCAGTTGGGTAGGAGACTATCCTGTTGGTAAGTGATGACGTTTTGGAGACGGAAGTACAGTGTAACTAATGTTCATGTATGTATACCATTTGTTTACATTGCACTTCCGGCTCCAAAACGTCATCACTTACCAACAGAATACTGATAATGTAGACTTAATCTCCACAGTCTCCTGTGGAATTTTGTGGCACGGGCCAGTTGGGCAGGAGAGTATACCGATATATGCAGTCAGTATTGAACAAAACAAAATATCATTTTACCTGCAGATCATCTTTATTTCCATACTGATTTACCAATCTAAATCTTATCTTTTATATTTTTGTAGAGGTCCGAGATTCTTACATTGAAATAAATGTACATTGCAGGGAATAAACATTGCACTTTGGTCTTTTCCTGGTTATTTTTTCTTTGAATAAACAGCTATGGAAATATTTTGATAAGTTTTTTAAACACAGTCCTGGTACTTAAAAAAAGGAATATGTAAGTTAAAAATTAGGAAGTTTCATCATGGAAGACCATCATAACAACTTAAAAAACAAATGTTACAGCCACCATTTTGGTTGGCCGCAGATCATGCCGCAAAAGCCACTTGGCTGACATGTAAAAAAATATAAACGCTTCACATAAGACTCCTCATCCAGAACTGATGTTTGAAGACAGGTTTAAGACTATAAGTCTGTATTAGAAAACATGCAAAATACTTTACAATAAAAATATACATTTAAATGCAGACAATGTGTCAGACAATGGCTATGATTAATCCACATGATATTTGCCTGTCCCTATTTTTGAACATAGTAGATTCAACTCTATTGTTTTCTTTCATTGGTTAACTATACACGGTCGTATGGACCCCTGATCATTATTCATCAGAATCTACAGTAGTGTGTCTATGGTGTACAGACCATAAAGCTGGCATAAACTGCGGCTTCATCGTCTTCAGGAACTGCTGTCTCCATCTTTTCTCAAACTTCTCGATTCCATTTTGCTCTTTCATCAGCAAGGTAACAACCTTGTCCCCGTGTGAACCTTGAAATTCCTCATTCTCACATTTAACATTAATGGTCAGTGTTTCATCAATTATATTATCACTCACTTCTTCAACATTCCAAAATTCAGACAATATTTTCTCCAACTCGTTGACCCGTTGCTCAGGGAGTTTTCCAAACTTCATGTTTCGCTTGAGTGCCTTAGCAGCGGAGCGTGCTTTTAGTCTCCTTGGATCCTCACGATAGCGGCTGTTGGTTGAATTTGTGATCGGTGCATCGTATTCCACAGTGAGTTGATGACGTATGATGCGATCATAGCTTGAGCTTAGCTGATGACAAGACAGGCAGAGTAAAACGACGTCATGTGAGGTGTGTTTCTTGTTCACCTCAGGAAAGTGTCTGAAATAACAACAGTTTATGAGTAAATTAATTGTTAGTTATATTTCTTTGTTAAACCATTCAACAGATTCTGATTTAAACAATTCATATTTAGTGAATTTGACAAGATACCTCTGACATTTTTATTATTTTTGAGTTTTACCTGGCACCAATGTGTGTTGAGCACTGTACACTTGGTGCTTCCCGAGTCGTGGAAAAAAAAAACACAGGCATATTACTCTAGTAAGATTCAAACCCACGACCTTTGCCATTCTAGAGCAGATGTCTTACCACTAGACCTCCAAGTATGCGCAAAAAGGCTACAAAATAATATTCTTTATCCCCAATGCCAATCTGCTATCAGTTATTTTTGTTTAACCCAACTACCTGTACTCCAAATTTCTCTAGAATCAATATCCTTTTTGGTATTTCGGACTGAGTAATGTCAAACCAATCATACTTCGTACATGTATGAGGGCAGATACCAACAGATACCCCCCGAGTTCCCGCCTCAATGCCCGAAATTGGGTTTAACTGCTTTTCAGCAGTACAAAATTACACTGAAATATTTTTGTTCGCCCCCCTAAAGTTAAGCTTGCCTCCCCAGATTGGCAATCTGGTGCTGCCGCTGGATACCAATCTTAGTACCTTGGTAATCTGAAGTTGTGAGTTCCAATCCAACTCCGGTAATGCCTAGGTGGATTTTGGGCGGGGGGGGGGGGGGGGGAGCCCAGAGTACACAGTGCTTTACGCACCGATGTAAAAGTAAAACTAAAATAATATACATCAAATACTGTACCTTCGATATTCATGAGGGACAATATTCTTCCTGATGTAAGAGTCTGCAGTACCACATACAACACAAATATTAGCCTTATCCTGTAAATAATAAGCTCGATCTAATCCAGGCATTCCTGATGGCTCAAACTTTAATCTCACTGTAAATGGGTCTGGACATTCCAACTCTCCAATATCCTTCTTAATGTACCATTCGGCTTTCTGTCTATGACATGTGCAGAGTAGTTGACCATTAGGTGCAATTAATCGGCAGTTATGATACATCTGAGTTTGGCGAGGCTTATAAGCATTACTGGTTTTGTTTGTAGACTTGATCTGCTCAGTCAATACAACGTTAGTATTGGTTTTCCTTTCTGTTGCTTTAGTTTTGTATTTTACATCTAGAAGTCCCTGGCACATTGAGCCAACTTGACTCCAGAGATCATCATCTGCTCTGTCCGGGAGATTGCCAAACTTTCCTTGTAAGATTGAAAGGAAGATGTCTATAGCTACCAAGACGTCTTGTGCTCCATATCTGATCTGATGAGAAGACAACACTCCAGCCTCCCAGTCACCGCAGCGAACATTCTCCGACTTATCCAATCTCTTGTCCAGAAAAATGTCTGCAAGGTTCTTCAGGCTTCCAGTAAACTTTGACCTCAGGTCACGGGGCATGTGACGAGAGGCAAGATGTCGGAGGTCAAGACAGCCTTTTGTTGGGAGGTGATGGTCAGTCAGGAGGTGTTTTGCATCATCAAGAACAGCCACGCCCACTTTCAAAATACTGTAATATAAATGTATCAAAATTCAAACTGAAGAGCTTTCTCTCTTTTGGAGGGAGTAATTTTCATTTTAAAAAACGTGTTTTTTAATCCATGGAATTGATAGAATGGTATTTAAGAATACTTGAAATGTTTGAATTCACAATATTAACAGAAACTCAACTGTGGGGCAAAAACTCCTACAAGAAATTCACTTATTAAATAACAAACTGACAAAAACATTGGGTTTGCACAACTTTTGGTCTGAAATTTCAAGCCAAGCTTTTGGTTTTGGTAATTATTCTGTATCCTTCTCATCTTTATAAAAATAATGTGCAGATTTATCCAATTTGACTAGCCACCGTAGCTTATTACTGCGCGGTCGCATATCACGATAGCCACTGTCTGACTGTAGCTAAAGCAAGGTGGTCTTGTATCATAACACAATCTACCTAGTTTATTGAGTGGATGCTCTATCATGATACCACGCTATATCACAGGAGGTTTATAAACGAGGAAATCGTGCTTAGCGGCAAGCTTATAAACTAACAGTAGCTAGGGGAATCATCTGGCAGATTTAAATGTTTTGATTTTGTGATCAAGTATACATAGCACATCTTTGAGGAACACACCTTCTATTTGCGAGTAGATCTCTTAAACTCTGTGGCAGACTCTTGTTGTCTAATTTACAGAGACGTATCAGGACTGAGTAGCCACTGACTGTACCTAACTGTAACAGAGCAATGGGGCGACGTTTACCTGATCTCTCACTGCACCATTCACAATCTAAACCAATCACCTACACAGACAAAGAAAATAAACGTACAGTTATTACTGTAACAAACCACAAGGGAAACTGACTTTAAAACTAACTAACTTTAAAACCCATCTTGGGGTGAACAAAGAAAAATTCACTAGAGCGGGATTTGAACCTGCGACCACCGGCATATGAATCGATGCTCTACCAACTGAGTTATCAAACTGTAATGTTGGCGGTCTCAAAATTTTGTAAATATCTTTGTTCGTGGGGTGCCAGTCAGAGCTATTTAACCGATTACTGCTGTGTAGCCAGGGATCACACCCCATGAAACGATACAACCATAGAGCTAGCTCTATGGATATAACCTGGGATCTATCATAAGGGTGATCCAACCTTTTATTTTAAAATATCAAGCAATAAACCACAAGGCAAACTGACTGGGTAAATATCTTACTATTTATCTTTTTTCTTGCAGATTTTCATCATGGTTATTCAGGGAAACTTGCTTTGGATTACAGTCCCCCACCCCCACCCAACTTGGGACCAAACTAGTACCGGTTTACAAAATTGATTTTTTATTGCACAAACAACTGGTTCTCACAATGACATTTTGAATTTGCTGCCATCGTGATGGTCACAGCAAGAACATAAGTCAGGCCTCGATCTTAAGAAAAATGGGGGCAGGCCTTTGCAGGCCAAATCAGAGAAATTGTACAAAGGCTTGCTAGCCAAGTTGGTAGTGACAGTGCAATATCTTTGAAGGGCATGCTGGCCAACTCGACAGGGCATGAGGCCAATGGCCTCGGTGGCCTCGGTTAAGATCAAGGTCTGATAAGTACGCAGACACCTCTACTCTTTCATGAATCCTGTTTCGATGAAACAAATTCAGCGTTCATGGACTCATTGGCCTACCTTAAAACTTGATGTGTCTTCAATGATTCTTGTCATGGCTGTTTCTAAGGCATCGGTGGTTTCCACGACAACTGCATCTTTGGCATAATCCATTCTTGATCTTCTTTGTGGCTTGGCCCAATGATAGATAATAAAGCTGACTAAGGCTGCTCCAATGAGAGAAGCTGCAGCTAGAGGGAGGTGTAAATGTCTGCCTGACATATCAGAATGGACTTCTTTGGGTCAAAGGCTGCCTGACAAAAACAAAACAAACGAACAATAATTGAAAAGAACGCAGTACTCCTTGTTTTGAAATTTGGACTTGGACGGCCGTACTACTCATCGCCCCAGCCAAGGAAAGCATGTGGGTAAAAAAATATGCTGGGATGAAGGCGATTTGCTATATGATGGTGATACCCTGTTCCAAAAAAAAATCCCAAATTACACGAAGACTCAATAAAATAGCTGGAAACCTATGCCCGACATGCAGCCGTTACATTCAATTCCAATATGTATGAGGTCACGTGACACTTTGCATTTGGGATCTGGATATTCATCAACGACTGTTTCCTTATGTGTAAAAAGTCGTATTAACTACAAGGATTGCGTGTTCACTGATGCCCCTAGTTGCATATTGTTTTGCACAGTCAACGCACGATACCAGCTGTGTAGTGTAAACGAACCCCACAATGGCTACAGAGGGAGCTCTAGCATGTGTATCAACCAGCAAACACTACACAGCTGGTATCCTGCATTGGCTGCGCAAAACAATGTACACGTAACTCCACTCAGGGACACATTTCAACATCGTCGTTGCCATGATGGTTGCTGTTTCGCATGTGCGCGGTACACTGAAAGAGGGCCCTATGACTCATCCCACTCCTGCACTAGTTTTTTTCGTGTCGCTATGGCCTATGTGTGTGTGTAGTCGTTCATCGTGCTGTCGTCACCGAATGCAAACAGACTGATCACTCGCTCGTCTCTCTCCGGGTAAGAAGACTGCTGGAACAAAGACCAGAGCAGGTGTACCACAAGTCATGGCCGCTGTACAGCTTGCATGCACAACAGCAACCATCATGGCTCCAACGATGTTGAAATGTGTCTATACCAGCACTGACCAGCTCTGACATTTGTCATAAAATTCCACAAAAATAAGTCATTATGTTGGGCACGATCGGTCCATGTGGGTGATCGACCGATCACACAGCGCTATTGGAAGATCTATTGTTCCCGCACCTATCAATCGATCGCGCAATGAATATATTTGCGCAATCGACCGATCGCGCAGCAATGTTTTTGCGCGATCAACCGATCATGCAGGTATGTTTTTGCGCGATTGGTTGATCGTGCAGGGATGGTTTTGATGGTTTTGCGCGATCAGTCGATCGGTGCGTGCGTGCGGAAACGGTTATGGCCGTTGGCTGCAACGACAAAGAACAATAAAAGTTTTTGGCAATCCGGCCTTAGCCACTGCCAAAGCCATTCATTCGGACACGGTATAAACTAGTGTTTTGTGCTCTTTTTTCTACCCTGAAAACAATCGACCGATCGCGCAAACCATTCTGCACGGTCGGTCGAACACGCGAAACTATTCCTGCGCAATCAGTCGATCGCGCGAAATCATTCCTTGCACGATCTGTCGATCGCGCGAAACCATTCCTGCGCGATCGGTCGATCACGCAAACATATATTCATTGCGCGAGAGGTCAAAAGATGCACGCACAGATCGACCGATCGCGCCCAATAATTATACCTCTAATGTACTTGAGACTCTCGCGCAAGGATGATGAAGAGACCAGCGATGAAAAAATTTGAGGAAAAAAAATGTAATTTGTAAGTTTCGATTCGAAATTTATCCCTGATTTTGGACAATTGCTTTCGTAGGGCCAAGAAGCGGAGGTAGTCCAGCGTATTGGCACTATTTAATTATGGGGCCAACGGACAACACAATACTCACTGGGCTGGCCTGGGGTGCTAGGTAGTACGACCAAGTCCAAGACAACATTTCAAAATCAAAAACAGGAGTAACGTTACAGTCAGTGCCCCAGCAGTTTCAGTTACTGGGTCTACATGTCTACTAGTTGCGATAATAGTAACCCCTCCATCCTCCCGACCGTCGGGAGGATGGAGAGTTACGATTATCGCAACTACATGTCTACAGGTCTACTAACTAAGGCTGGCTGTAGTATAATTAATATTAGTTTTACTTTCCCTTCAGGCTTTATTTACAAAACACTCTGCCTCTGCCGGCGGCCTGCCACTGCAAAGTGCACTGTATCGTGTACACTGTACGTACAGACGTACTGAACTGAACTGAACTGAAACTTACTTGACGTCATTGCTAGAAACATCAGCAAATTGTATCCTACAGAATAAACACTATTATTATCAGCAAATAAGAACACTACCTTTCACAGTTTCAGGAAATGGCTGGGAAATACAGCGTATCATAAAATATCACAATGTTGTTGATATTTTGTCAGTTGAAATCGACTTAAATATTGATACACCTTACCAAACTCACTTTAAGAATATTTAAAGGGTTACACATTGGAAGAGTATGTGCCTGTGAACAAAAGTATAAGAATTTTATGCAACTCTATGAGAAAATAACACAAGTTTACAATTGTATGCATTCTTTTGGGATTGGGTGCCAAACATAGCAGCAAACAGTACAAAGAGGGAGCCCTAACCAAAACATGGTCTAGAAATTAAAGTTGATTCAGTCTGCGTGGTATTTTAAACCGCCACAGAATCTCAAAAACACTTTCAGTACGAGTTAATCATATGTTTTAAAATTTGATATATTCATATTATGTTCAAACCTGTTTTGGACGAAACGCTAATTTCATTTTTTTTTAAGAACTGCTGTGAAAATAAAAATATGAATATACCAAGGGCCTACTTGTATACTGTGTGTATGTGAAATTTTAGTAGGCCTATATCCGTTTAGTTCTTAATACGCAACAAGCATTGCTCCATAGGATGATAAACAGCAAATAAAAAGGGGGCATGATCAGTGCATAAATTATTATGTACACCTGCGTTTATATAATGTGGAAACAGAGTGAGGTTGTCCAGTTTTCTGTTGAGAATGGAGATTTGGGAGGGACACTTTTTGCACTTTATGCTTTTTGGGGAGCTCGGTCGAATGCACAATAAACAGACTACTTTGCGTTTGGGGATGAGCATGACGTACATGAGAGGATATCATGTATACGAGGTTGACATACGGGTTCCCTGCAAAACTATACCTCATACGTAGTTACGGTGAGTCTGGGTACAAGGCTTTCAGTGAGTGAGCGTTTTTGTACGACATTTTGATGCAAAACGAGTTAGTTTCTCCAAACAAATTGTAAGTCGAGAGGATTTTCTTCGATCATTCACGAGATTATACCACTACAAATGGTTACGAATATATTTTATTAACACGTTTTAATTTTAACATATTTGTATTACTTTCCGGTGATCTTGTTTTTCTTCCTTGAAAAATTGCATTGTCATAAAAACATAAAGCCATTCTAATTGTGCACTGAAAAGTTGATATAGGTTGTCAAAGTTGTCTATTTCCGACAGAAGGTTGCTCCGGATTCATGGCATGGGATTCCAGTTTAGTGTTTTGTCTGTGTTCAGTGAAAAGAATCCAGAGTGTGAATTCATCCACCTTTTTGTTTTACCCATTATGAAAAAATAAATCTTAAATTATTCGGGTGAACAGAATAGAATATATCTGAATGATCAGACATTTGTTTTCTTTTTTTAATTTTTGGGGTCAGTCACAAAGAATATTAATGATGTGACAAAAACAATGTCTGTGACTGTCTGTGACAATGTCAATGACTGACAAGTGACATGACTGAATAGTTGGCAGTCTGATTCAGCATATACAGTGTCACTACTGACTGTTCGTGTTTTGTTAGTGTCACTACCTGACTACTGACTGGTAAATGTGTCTAGGTTGTTTTTTGTGTTAGTAATGTAGTAAACTGTCATTTTTAGTATGAGTGTGGAATGGTGGATTTCAGAGTCTAGTTTTGTTATTTCTGTAAACCAAAATTTTCCAAAACAAAATTCCCCATCCGACCACCACTCCACCAAGTTTTCATTCATTATGACAGTTTAATTATAATTTGTTGGGGTGTATCTCTAACTCAACAATTGCTTCATTTAAAACTTTGCCATTCCAATTATCCCACATAATATTAAAATGAGTAGTTGTACATGTATTCTTCTACATCTACATCTACAAGACCTGTTCAGCATCTAGATGTATTGTAAATCATTACCTTGTATTTTGTAAACATGCGTTGCATTAATCAACACATCATAATTGATGCCCGGGGCCCCGGGTACCCTTTGCCTTTCAGTTGAAACTTGTTCTTTTGCCTGATTCTAACACTTGTACAAACTGAAACAGAATGAAACAGAAATGATCTCAATTCATTAAGAAATCTACCTAACCTATACCACTTAAACTCTTCTAGGGGAAAACCCCTTTAAAAATTATCTGAAGACTGCTAAGTTCCACATTTTACAATAGACTGATCCATTAATATGCCCCCCCCCCCATTGTGCACACGCGCCATATATGCACGAATGTTTTTGTCAGGCTTTTGGTTGTGCAATCACGTCTGCGATTGGTCAACACAGCAAGGGCGGGGCTTAATGGATCGGTCTATTCCAGGTTGCCATACCATGACTGATATAAATGTTGATTGAACAACAGTCAGTCGCTATATTTTGAGGTTGTCATTATTACATTGACTTGACCCTATTGTTTTGTTTTATACTCAGCTTTCTAAAATGGATCGTCTGTTGAGATTAGGCAATGGAATGCCAGGATTGGGTCAGGCAGGTGGAGCTAGTGATGCACCAGTGGTAGACACAGCTGAGCAGGTCTACATCTCATCATTGGCATTATTGAAGGTAAGAATGCCGGCATAAGGCCAAAAAAAAAAAGTGTTCTGTTTCCGGTTACCCGACCGACCCTAATTTTACGGCGCGACCCTAAACTTTTTATTCGACTTTTTCCTTTTTCGGCGGCTTAAAATAATGAATTAATTAAAATGAAAAAAAAGTAAATAAATAAAATCACAAATAAATACATAAAATGGAGATCGACCTCGTCACTATGAAATGAACATGAAAATAAAGTGGTCGTAGTTCGTGCGTCGACACCGTGGTCGGTAAAACATCAACCCAAGCCGTAAAACAAATCTAGCTCCCCGTCCGTAGCGTTTACTGTGCTGCGACCGACAGCGACACATTAGTCGCTACGATGAGTCCCTCTCATTCACTCTGCGTGTGGCAAATTTTTCTTTGCCAAATAACATTTATTACAATCACATTCAGTCTTTTTTGCACCCTGTACTGAATTCTATGACATCATCAAGCAACAACATGAACAAATAAAGGATAGAAAACATACCTGAAACATCGCAATGATTTATTTCTTATTAAAAATAGCCATCAGAAAAATAAATAAATTTAAAACCACACCAAAAGCTCAGTGCGCAGGGGCCGGTTACTTGCTTCATGTCTTTCAGTTTTACAATGACGTCAGCACTTGAACGCCTGAAAGATTTGGACGTGCAGTTGATGATCATTGCTCACTGCGGGAGCGAACTGCACGTCCAAACAAATCCAGCGCGCACTGTTGTTGCACGTGCTTCGTGTGTGGAGCACGCATCACGTGTTATCTTCGCAGCATCGTTTTCAAAATAATCGGTCCCCGCTCGTTGTTCAAACGAGGCACGTTCGTGTCGCGGCAGACAAGGCTGCTGTCTATGTGGAATCGTCCACGTTCTGCCGAAGGTTTTTAAAGAATTTTCAGAGCGTGGGTGAACGATTTTCTGTGTTTATTTTGTGTTTATTGTGAACAAAATTCAAATGACAAGGATCTATTTGTGAGTTATATAAACAATATGGAATGCATTTCGTTCGGGCATTGTCGCTGAATATCACTCGATGAAATCTGGCTTTTCCATTTTACTCAGCTTGTATTGCTTCGCCTCGTGCTGAAATGGAAAAATCTAGATTTTGCATTGCATTTTTTCCCCAAACTTACTCTTTTACTTAGTGGCGGCCTGAACAGGAATTGCACGTTTACTTCAGTATAGGGGGGTTAAATAAATAAATAAGGCATTAACCTATTGTACTGTATTGTGTTTTAAGTCAATATTACCAAAATAAAAAAAAACTGTAAAAAAAAAAAAAATCCCGACCTACCGACCCTATTTTGAAATGGCATGTAATCGGAAACAGAACATTGCCCAGCACCAATCGACAATATAGCAGATATTGGTTAGTTAGGGATAGTATACACAATTTATAATAAACAAACCCATCTGCTGACCTCAGAGAATAAAAGAACCCTTGCTCAAACTTGATTTTTTTTTTACAGTGAGTGTTGTAAACAATGTGGTTTCACCATGTTGAATTCAGCAGGGTACCTGTGAAATGCAGTTAGTAAGGGGCCAAGTAGATTACCAGTCTAAAAAGAGCTAATTTTTCTCAACAGATGCTGAAACATGGTCGAGCTGGTGTACCAATGGAAGTAATGGGTTTAATGTTGGGAGAGTTTGTTGATGACTACACTGTCCGAGTTATTGATGTATTTGCAATGCCACAATCCGGAACGGTAAGATCAATTTAACAAGCTATGTAGGGTGAACTTGAAACGTTTTCCTAACTAGAAAATCTGCCAGGATATGATGACTTGCAAAGAAGCCATAGATATCCAGTCATTCTTTTTGCTATACAAAGTGAAAATTAACCCTAACAGTCCCGATTCCATCAAACTTTAACAGCAGGTTTTGTTGGACTGGGGACTGCATGAGTAAACTGATCATGCTTTACATGGGTTCAGGCATACCACCATAATCAGAGTACCACAGTTTGGTTGTTGAGTTACCCATATGGTGTTGGAATTTGTTAGAGTGGGGAAGGATCCTAGTAAATCACTCAGGGGAGTTAGGGTTAATGCATTACAAACTTGTGGTTAATAATTGTGTTGGTGTGGCATTTTCCTAGCAAAGGAATCGTACATACTATACTGTTTGTGCAATGAAACTTAAAATATTTTATGATCTTCCTGGAAATAATTTGCTGCTGCAATGTGCTCACTTGTTGCTTACAAATATATAATGGTCTAGGCCTGCTGTGTAATATATGGATGACTTTGCCATTTTTATTCCAGGGGGTGAGCGTAGAGGCTGTTGATCCAGTATTCCAGGCCAAAATGTTGGATATGTTGAGACAAACAGGGAGGTAAGTACATTGTAACTTGATCACAACCTTAGAATCTTGATTCGTTGATTTCTGTTAGGTCTCTTTACATCTGTAAAGAGTAATTCCAACAACAAAAAGCTGAGAATTTTTAAGAGTTATTTAAGGTATGAATCACTTGTTTCATGGTGTAGAAACACAAATATTAAAATTAATTTTTAATAAATGTGAGAGTGCTTTGTTTGCAAATTCTGTTAAGCTGGATTTCAGCGTGCTGGAACGTGGAAAGTAATGGCAATGATTGTGTTTACTTAACAGACCAGAGATGGTTGTAGGGTGGTACCATTCACATCCTGGCTTTGGCTGCTGGCTGTCAGGCGTTGACATCAACACCCAACAGAGCTTTGAGGCACTCTCAGACCG
This sequence comes from Marthasterias glacialis, assembly GCA_911728455.2. Classification (NCBI taxonomy): domain Eukaryota; kingdom Metazoa; phylum Echinodermata; class Asteroidea; order Forcipulatida; family Asteriidae; genus Marthasterias; species Marthasterias glacialis. Next base: position 356,648 of record OU452232.1, read on the forward strand.
AGCCGTGGCCGTGGTCGTTGACCCCATCCAGAGTGTCAAAGGCAAAGTTGTTATTGATGCCTTCCGTCTGATAAACCCAAATATGATGGTGCTTGGTCAAGAGCCAAGACAGACGACGTCTAATCTTGGGCATCTGCAGAAGCCGTCTATTCAGGCTCTCATACATGGATTAAATCGTCATTATTACTCCATTGCCATCAACTACAGAAAGAATGAGCTAGAACAAAAGGTAAATGTTAACATGTTCATTATTTGTAATACAGTGTTATAGCACACAGGAACATATAAGTTTCTGATGCACCAACATGAACGCCAGTTTCTCCAGAATGATATATGAGGTTGCACCACTTAGGGCAAGTTATGATGTAACAAAAGTTACAACCTGTTGAAGAAACACAAGTCCTGACTGTAAAAATACCCGTTTGAGACTACTTTCCATGCTATTTCAACACATATGCAAAGATATTTTTCCTATTTACACCCATTCACCAAATGATATCATAGTACAACTAACATTCACAACAGTAGTGGATTATATTGAATGGTCAGACAGTAGGAGGGTTTAAGACGCCTGCTCGTCACCATTATCCGACGACTATTTCTGTGGCACAAAATCATGTACGCGTACATAGTTTACGTACCAGTCGGGCGCCGGTCAAAGGTGATCTTTCGTGGCACAAATTTGTTTGTCACGCGTTGACAAGTGGGCGCCTTCAACTATGCTGTTGATTTTGTCATCAGAATTTTAAGTAATTGGTTCACCAAAAGTGTCTTCTTAGACTATCCTTGTTTATTGTTGTTGATTTTTGTTTTCTTTCTTTAGATGTTATTAAATCTACACAAGAAGAGTTGGATGGATGGTCTAATGTTAAGAGACTACAATGAGCACTGTAAACTGAATGAGACAACAGTCAAAGAGATGCTAGATCTTGCTAAGTCTTACAATAAGGTAGGTTACCAACTCAAGACACCGCCTCGCAGGACAGCCTTGCCCAAGTATTTCAAACAAGTCTTAGAAATTGCTGGCAAAAGTGTTTTGCCAAACAGTAATGCTGAATACATGATGTATGTAGTGCAAAAAATGAAATGTCATGAAGGTCCCAATGCAGTAAAACAGCAAACAGACAACAGCCTAGTCTTGTTATTTTGTTGGTTTGAAGCAATACAGAACTTGCAAAATGTTAGCCTTTGATAAGATCATCTGCGAGGGTTAAAACATGAGGTCATTACCACTAGCTATTTCCTTTTTTCATAAAACAAAACTTCTTGGTGTTGCAAAGGTTCATGATGTGTTTTTTTTTTTTGTCTTGTCTAGGCTGTGGAAGAAGAAGACACCATGACTAAAGAGCAGTTAGTCGTCAAAAACGTAGGCAAACTAGACCCCAAGAGACATTTAGAGGAACATGTGGAGGTCTTGATGACAGCAAACATCGTACAGTGTGTCGGTGCTATGATGGATACTGTTGTATTTAAATAACTCGTCTTGGATGTTGCACTCTTAATGTTGTAAATAAACATTTCATTCGCGCATCAGTAGGAATAATGTGCTTGAGGAAGAAACATGAAAGCTGCACACACAGGGAACCAGGGACTGGTTTATATGGTTATTTATGTTAAACATGGTATGAGGACAGGAATTCTGTCTGCAAAGCTGGTGTAGTTCTGTATGATATGACATATATTCCATGATTCCTTAACTCTTACAGACAAGGCAGTTTTGCTAATGTGCGGTCTCAATCCTCCCATATCCTCTTCTCCTATACTTACACAAGATTGGTGTGCCTGACCCTGTAATAAACAATTTTTATTTGGGCCTACCAGCCCCAGTCCTTCTGAATCCTTCACTTTGCGACTGGATTTAGAAGATTTGAGACACTACAATTTATTAAAAGCTCAAGTCTTTGTAGCTTTCTACTTTCTTGTTGAAACAGTTAGGCCTATTCAAGCAGTCCTTGATATTCACTTGTGATCAGGTGATAATCCAAGAGGACATATGGTTACATTGGAATAACATCAAACTCACCAATGGGATAATAGTCAAACTCCAACGGCGTGTTTTGTTTGATTTTGTTGGACTGAGGACTGCACCAGTAAACATCATATGCTTTACATGGAACAAGCATACCACCATAATTGAGTCCAACAGTCTGGGTGTTGAGTATGGACTAATCTGAGCAGCTTGTTCATGGGCGTTTACACCACCGCAACTATGACAGACCGCCGCACGTGCACGTCGAGGCACACACACTGTAAATCCTCCACGTTGATTGGAACATATGCGCGCTGATGGGCGTGTCGTGTCACGCGTGCATGCGGAGGCCATGGCTGCAGTGGTGTAAAACAGCTCTTCTCAGATTGGTGTATACATGTGTACAGTGTTTGATCTTGTTACAGTGAGAAGAGATCCTCGTAAATCACCCTAAGGCGTTGGGATTAAAACAAGCTTATTTTAAACCATATTCTGTAGCTCTAAATGGGTGCTGGCATTTCGAGAAAAAAAATAACCAAAAGTCACTGAAATTGTTTTTAATGGAGATAAAAAAAAAACTCATCTTAAAGATAACAGGGAAAAACATGTTGTTAAATGTGGGTGGTAAAATTGTATCAACACCATTATGGTATTACAAATCTATTTAAGAATCTCCATTTTGACCTTGTTTTGGGGGTGCTTTTATTTAAAAACAAAATCAATTTTAAACATACTGCCTCAAGTCAGCCTTGCACTGAAAGTGGATTTTGTGGAGTTATGGAAAAAATTAGATACAAGGAAAACAAACTGAAAGTTGCACAAAATGTCTCAGTGTACATTTTTTAATAAAATGGAAAAGAAATTTGAAGAGGTTTTTTTCTGACACAGTTCCAGAAGTTTTGTTTCAAATATAAACTGACTGGATGTAGTATGATTGTTTTACCAGTAATCCTGTAAAATAAATCATTTGTGAACTTGTATCCATTTGTTTCTGATCAGCCTTTTATTTCTTCTCTCTTGAATTTTCCTTTACACCAACAATGTCATTTATACAAGTATGCTAAAATTAGGAGGAATTAGTCTTGAAGACTACCACTCTGCTAACAGGCTAAAAACTCAAGAATCTTTTAAGAAACAGAAATGTTGCAAGCAGGTTACCAGGCAAAATACCAAGTGGTTTATGTACATGTACTACATAAAAAATAATGACTGGTTTGCTGCAACTGTTTGCTTACAACATTTGTGTATTGACAGTTATTTGAGGTTGACACTTGCAGTAAATTGGGCCTTGCCACATTCACGGAGTGAAGGTCATACCAACAAAATTAATATAGACAAATCAATTTCAAAAGAAATAAAATCGTGCTTATTGAAAGAAAAGGTTCAACTTCTGTAGATTTGTTAATTTCTAAACTGTGTTCAAACTTAATAAAAATAAAGGAATCCCAAATCAACTAACGATGAGCAAAACTATTATTTTGTTCAACATTCCCAATGAAAGAATGACACACCTTGATGGTTAAAGTAGATCATAGAATCAGTCCAATTCCTGTCTAGTGTCCAAGCTCCCATGTGGATATCCCAGTTTCTAATTCCTCTGTCAACTTGAGCCACACTTCAATTGACTATGATAAAGAGAGAAGACAAAAAGTTTACTTTTATTTCCATCAAAAATACATGTACTCATCTATAATGGTGATTTAAAACAATACTTTCTATAGACCATTATCATGCTGCCAACATCTTGGTCATGTTCCTTATATCCAACAACAGTAACAAATGTTAATATTCATTGTACAAAAGGAACCAGACTATTTCTCCTTCCAGCCTCAGTATGGTTACATTGATTTGAATGGGAGAAAATCAAGATGGCCACACCATGATAAAGGTTTATTTTTTTTTGTAGACTGCCATATCTTTGCACATATCCAAACATTTGGACCCATCGTGATGTGTATGTGGGAACCTATTACTAGTATTAGGTTCTCAAACATATTTGAATACATGCAAGGCTTACTTAGTCTATTATGGTGCAATCATGTTTTTACCCGTCCCATTTAAGAAATGTGTCCAAAATACAGTCTGAATGACAACATAATGTAGTCTTATCACTTGAGAACGGCTCCTATTTTTACAATACAATATACATGTATGTCCAGTTTAATAACTTCCTTATCACTAAGTTGAGCAAAAATAAAACATGCACATTTTTAAAATGATACAGGATCTTTCAATTGCACCATTTTATGTCATGAAAAAAAAAAATCTTAATCATATCACAACACTTATACCACAAGCCTCAAAACTGGGCACTTTATTTTTAAGCAGGTAGGCCCTACATGTAAGATGACTCTTTAAAATTTCAGGAGTTAATGACGGTTATTTATTTGGACTTCTTCCAGGCTTCTCAATCAAGCAAAGCATACATGAATCCATATCAACTCAAAATTATGCAGCACCGGTAGCAAAATGGGTACACAGGCTGCTAATCATTCACATCAACAATCTCTACCCTTGAATGCACCCATTTACTCCTGGGTGAAGAGAACCAACTATGGTTAGTTAGTGTCTAGCTCAACGACATGTATGTCACGACTGACACTTGAACCCTGACTAGGAAAGCTTTGCCACCAGAACCCGAGTTTGATCTTCAAGACTAGACAGCTATGACATGCTTAAAAGCAATGTGTGAATGTTCGTTTAGTAATCATATTATGATGTAGATGATGTTGATATGCTTACCTTTATAGTGATGTAAACACAGCTGATAAACTCATGGACCATCTCTGAAAAATAAAGTGATTTGCTATAATGAATTAGCTCGGACAAGCACATACTACTGTAGAGGCCATGGGCATATGTTTATTGCACCCCCTTATCTTTTGGTTTTCTACTTGCATTGTTTAATTCATGCTGCAAGCACGACATAGCAGTGGAAGCACAACCTCAAGGAGTTATGGAACTTCCCGTGTACAGAGAACTGGTGAGTTGGCAGTCCTTGTTCCTCTCAAGTCATTCTTATGACTGATGACTTGAGAGTAACAATTGAAAGCAGTTTTTGAGCAACAACTCACCAGTATCTTTGAACCATTGTTTTTACAGGTATAGTGGCTTTAATTGGTGATTTTCGTAAGTCATTCTTATTACTGATGACTTGAGAGAAACATTGAAAGCAGTCTTGAGCAACAACTCACCAGTACCTTTGTACTATTATTTTTACCGAGTCATCATTATTAATGTCCATCTTGGTGTAATAATCCTCATTACTTTGTGGAGTGTCTTAGCCGAGCGGTTAAGATCACCAGACTCAAGTTCTGGTGTTGTTGGCAGCAGAGTGTGGGTTCAAATCCCAGTGGCGGCACTTGTGTCCTTGAGCAAGATACTTTACCATAATTGCTTTGTCCATCGGAACAGACATTAAGCCGTAGGTCCCATGTACTAGGATGGGTAGTGCACGTAAAATGAACCCGGAATACTTATTATAGTGGAAGAGTAGGGGAATTACCCCGGTGTTTCTGGTTCATAGCAAACACCCTTGTCTACAGGTTTCCTTAGGCTTGCATGGCTTGAGACCTACGGTGATTAAGTTCACTTTTGAGGCATCCTTGGTTTCATTAACAGAAATACATAATAATAATAATAATCCTCTTTCCCGGGTGCAACACTACGCCAGTATACACCATGTACACAGTATAAAGTAACAAGTAAAACAAATAAACTTCACAAGATTTCTATGGATGTATGTGTAAAAGAAAAAAGTATTATTAATATTTGGCTAAAATGCCATATCCGGCTGTCACTCTATATCCAAGGAATTTAAGTTAACTTTGATCCTTACCTAGACCCAGTAACTGGGGCGCTGTACTCCTTTTTAAAAAATTTTGACATTATCTGTCGTACTAGCACGACAGATAATGTCAAAATCTCAAAAAAGGAGTACAGCGCCCCAGTTACTGGGTCTAGGCTTAAACTAGTACGTAGGACTGTGTAGTATTTTTTTAATAATTACCTCGGTGTCAACTTGAACTTCAAGGTTTTCACTGTGTTTCTTGTATTGTAAGTTGTAGCTATCTCCATCATTGTCCGTGGTTGTATTGTACTTGTTATTAACATGTATTTCATAGTTAGTATACTCATGGAGGAAACTTCCTCCATGGTAAACTTTAGTAAACTAGTATTGTTTATGTTGTTTCCCTAGAGAATAGATTCAAGTTCCAACTTCCACTCCAGCAGACATGCAGCTGCAGAGACAGAGTCCATGTTCATGATGTTCATGTATGACCAGATGACAATGCCCAACTTTGTGTTTTAAAAATTAAAATTTTAAAGAAAGCACAACATATTCACACTGTCTGTATTGATAAAACATTAAACCGACGTTAGTCATACACTTGCACTAGCAGTGGCACTGCAGATATTACTTAGTACATGCCGTGTGGTGTGTATGCACTACGTACCACTCCGGTTGCATGCCATCAAAACATTGTGGCATGTCATGGGCGCCGCCATGTTTATGTCGTGGTCACGCCCACATTTTGACCAATCAGCAGGAGCGAGATGACGTAGTTTTTAGGGCGGAGCCACGAGGAGCTCTCTGAGACTAGTCTGGTTCCCTGACCAAAGATTCCCTTACAACTCTTGTTAAAATCTAAAAAAGAATAGTCAGAGGTTATTAGGTCTGGGAACCAGACTAGCTTGAGAGCGAAAGAAGCGAGAGATTTATTGCCGGGTTTTTTTAAATGGCTGCCAGTGCCAGCTACAAAAAAAATACATTTTCGGCTACCTCCATGGTGTTCCTATCCAGTCGTACCACCAACTCTGCACAAAGTCAGTGCTGCAGTTTGTCTTTTCTCTTAGTCTTGGCCATAGCTAGACCTTCTGACAACGCTGACAAAGTCGTGACTGTGAGTGCATTCACGCTTGAGTTCTAAATTGAAAACGAGTCGAGTGTGGCTGCATGAGGCTGCAGCGAGTGATAGGTTTACTATTTACTCACAAGGACGGGGGGTTGGGGGGGGGGTAGTGCTTTCCATCATAGGATTATAGGAGTGGTTTTCTTTAATTTATTTGATCTGTTACATTTTCATTTAGGGTTTTGTTTATCACTTGGTTCAGTTGCTTTACTCATTTTCATTTTTAATATTTTACTTCTTTTTTGTTTTATTTAATTTATTTTTACTAAAAATCATATTCTCTTGTCTTGTCTTGATGTAAACTGCACCAACATTCCTTTAAAGGGGTCACATGAGCTGTTTTATAGCAAAACCTGTGTACTTCCACATAGCAAACCTTTGGAATATTATTAATCTTCTGTATTTATGATAGCAAACCTTCCATTATTGTAACACTTTTGTTGAGCAGGAATCTTGAACGATGGAGAAGAGGTACAGTTTAAAATCGACTCGCATCATACCACAGGAGGGAAGAACTGAAGTATTTTTTGAAAAAGCTCTTTCGTTTTCTACAGTGAGTATTCGACTTAGGTCAAGGTCTGTAGTTTGAGGATCAAACCAAAACTCATCTGTCCTTTGGTATATTTTGTTAAATAAGCTCAATTCCAAAGTACATGAACAGAAATCTGCTTTTCAAAATGATAGTATGAGTTAATTAGATTTTTGTTTTTTGTGTATTACCCATATACCAATGTGTGTTAAGCACTGTCTGACTGTATACATGTACTCAGTAGACTAGTTGTGATGGAGGGTTACGATCGGGAGGATGGAGGGTTACAATCATCACAACTATCTCAGTACTTTCCCAATTCCTATGAAAAAATCCACTGGCATATTATTTGGACGGGATTTGAACCCAAAACCTTTGCCACTCTAGAGCAGATGTCATACCACTAGACAACTGATCTTGCCCGGTAGGTAGAGGCAGTTCAAATCCTTTAGCAAACTTCAGCATCAAGAAAATCATCCAGTAAACCTAGATTTCTGATTTCTGTTTACAATGTGATACAAGTAACAGGCCGTTGATAAATTGAAGGTCGTTGAAGGTCTCAAGCCAAAAAGCCTGAAAAATGAGTTGGTAAACATTGTTTTTACAGATTGTTCGGAATCATGTTGGTGCATTCCTCAATACCTGTGGTGGAGTGATCCATTTTGGAGTAAGACAATCGGGATGTCTGTATGGGATCTCCTGCTCAAGATCCGAGGAAGACAAATATCGACTAGAAGTTGATAACATCATGAAGTTTTTCCAACCCAAGGTCTCGCCAAGTTTATACAGGTCAGTTTGCTGTAATACTTCTAAACCTTTGAAGTTACATTTCCAATTTGGATAGGCCTTATTAAATAGAAATAAAACTCACATTCCCTGTGTAGAATCAACTTTGCACTTTCATAACATCCTCCTGCCCAGTAATTTTCTAACGCTTGTTTTTACAGGATGGAATTTATTCCAATTGACTCGCCAATATACAAGGATCTGTTCGTCATATCGATCCATGTTTCTCCCGGAACTGATATTATGTACATGGACGGACATGAAAAGGTATTATTCTATTGTTGAATATCTTACCCTGGTCTGCCCTATTGTTTGGCAATTTTGTGTTTTTGTGTGTTTTTTCACAAAAGCACAGGATTGGAAATCATCACAATAATTGTTTTTACTTAATCAGAAAGCTCAACATTTATAGACTTCGACTTTTGGACCAGTACCAGGAAACTGCACTCGAGAGCCCCTCAGAAAAAAAATACATATATTATGGATGCACACAAAATCCCTGGCAAAACATTAACAGTTTTGTATTTTTTTCACTAAAAATTGACCACCATGGAAGAACTGAAAAAAGTGACAAGATTACTCACTAACGTTGCTCATGCATCTGCAGAATACAGGCTGTAACATCTAAAGAGCTACCCAGCCGAAACTAGGGTATCCAAATGACACCTCTCCCACCATGACATTATGCACTCTGAACTGCTAAACTAATTTCAGTGTTTTGATTTTCACTGTTGTTTACTTTATTAAAGGTGATGATAATGTTATCATCGGGAGTGTATGGACCACTTCAACCCCAGGAAATCCAACGAATTGCCATTCATAAATATAAACAGGTAAATAACTACACAAATTAGTCCCAAATCAAGCCTTTTATGCTTTTGGTTATCAAGATTTTGTTTAGATCACAGCTCCAGGTAAAATGAATGAGATTTTCCTGTAAATAGGCAACCATGCTTTCATCTTCTTGTACTACTCTTTGCTGTCTGATTGATTTGTTATTTTTCATCACGCTTTCTTTCCTGGTACACCCATCTGTGTTTTTAGGAAATACTGAATGCTGAAAACCTCATGAAAGTGATCACACCATTCCCAAAAGACAGACATCACTCCAAGAAGCTGAAGAAGAAAAAACATTCCCCATCCAAAAATCACTCGTCTAAATCAATCTCCCCTCCCAAGAAACGGGTGTCATCTGAGAAACATGACGAATCAAGAAGAAAAGCCAAGTCACCTCCCAAAGACTTCAACTCCATTTCAACACAGACGACTCCAAAACTTCAACCCACTGCAAGCTTATCATCAGTATTTGCTGAACCTCAACCCACTGCCAGCTCATCATCAGTGACAAGCAAGCGTCTGCCTACTACACGCTCTTCTACAGAATGCTGTGACCCACCATCAAAACTGTCAAACAAAGCACAAGCAACAATAACTGCAACACAGGTCAGTCAAGTAAATGAGTATTTTTGCGAATAATCAAACAGAACGTACTGCCACAACATCATAAGCAGTGCAACATGCATCTTGATGACGACTAGCGCTAATTGGTCAAAACATTGACAACCAACCAACCATCTCTTTTCGAAACAAGTACCCTTTAAAAAAAAAGATCATTACACTTAGTGCGTTAAACTAATATGACATTTGATTTTCACCGACAGGTAACCCCCCGGAACAACACCACAAGGAAGAATGTGTGTTCACCAAACAGTGTGATTTGCATTGATGATACTCCATGTAACAGCTCCATCATTACCATCAAGGATTCTTCATCAGATTCAGACTGTATTCTACTGGATGAAACATCTGGCACACCCGTCCGCCATCCTACTGATCTCTTTGCATCTCCAGATTGCTCCACACTCAAGAAAGTCACTCAAGTCAGACCGGCTCCTCAATCCCCGAGTAACTTTCCAGCAAAGACTACAAAAAAACCATCAATCACCAAAAAAAAGGCTACTAAATTATGTGAAGGTAAATGTAGTAAGCGAGCCAAGAAGAGTAACAAATCCAGCGATGTTTGATGGCCATGTAGCAGGCATTGTTTTCATAGTGAGCTTATCTTCATGAGATTATATTTACAGTATTGTATTCTTGTTTTATTTGAAACTGCAAAGTAAGATAAAAAAAATGGAGATGGATTTAATGTGCCCTTCTAGCATAACGTCATCGTCAATTCATGTCTTGCATTGACATCAAACACAGCTACTGTCTGCAAATGGCCTCTCATTTCGAGAGTCAAATTATATGTAAAGGTATGGTGTGCATCTTACTAGACCCTTTGCCTAAATTTCGCCCTGCACAGTAACACACTGAAAATCAAACTCCCAAAATGGCACAACCAAGATATACATGGGTGATGATGTCAGGTGAATAGTTTTGACTGCAAGAGGGCGCCCTTTGGGTAGATTGGGGATCAAACCATAGAAAAAGTGTGGTAAAACAGATGCAATTAGACTTCTAATAAAGCAATTAATATACAACTTTTGAGGGTTTATATTGAGAATTAAGTTTTACTAATTTACAATGTAACCAGTGTAAGGAATTTGCTTGGGAAAAGTTTTATTTTTAATGTTTTGAAATAGGCCTTTTTGTGTACCTTCAAAATCGAAATTAGTATTGCGCCATCTTGCTATCAAAGATACAGCCTATTGGCATGATTGGGTCACATTTTATGGCTTTTTATGAACCGAATTGCTGTTGTACGTTTTTCATCTGCGAAGTTTGAACATTTCAAGTAATGCTCACACTTTGACATCAAATACAATTACAAGAGAACTTGTGGCACATCATTGAGGGTACAAATAAACTGTAGGTACAGTATTAAAAATAATTTGCACAGCTATTTTGCCAAAGTTTTAAAAAGGTTATACACAAGCATTTATTTTTGAATTATTTTACAGCATTTAATATTACGATAAATATGAAAGTAGAGTCTGATGAAAAATATTAGAGTTCAACAAATAATGTGAAGATCATTTAACCATCTTTAACTTTAAGTATAAAACGATAAAATGACAAGTTTCTTTAAAACTTTAATTTTGGGGGCAGTTTTGTAGGAAACGTTTCTCTTTGAACCAGAAGTTTATGCTTACATGTAGATATACCTTCAAGTTTCAGAGTTTGACTCCAACAGTTTCTTGAGTTTGAGTGCCAATGATTTCCCATTTCAGAAAAATGTTCTACTGTTAGGGAAGATGAAGAGATGAAGTTTGTTATAAAATGGTAAAATAAAGGTAAGACTATCAGAGTGATGGTGCTGTCCCAGTGAGTCAACATGTGTACCTTCTGTCTCAGAGACCAGGGCTACTCATAGTCAACCACGCATAACAAATTATTTGTCAGCATATGATGAGTATACAGTTATAATCTACAAGCAGTAAACAAAACAATGCATTTTGAACTGATTAATTCAATTTTTAACTCCTGATTACAAAATTAATAAAATAATTATTTCAGTTCCAAAGGTGAGTTGTACAGACATGTTGAAATGATGGTGTTTCCACCTTCTGGTAAACCCTGTGTTTATTTCAAAGAGTTTCATGTAATTCTTACAGCTACAGAAACAGATCAACCAGCCACAACTTCAAAAGGCACAATATTTCATACATCCAAACAGCTTATTTCTTTACCAGAAAGACATACAAATTCAGCTGCATTTGACTAAAAGTCTGGAAAGTACTACATGTAAAAATTGTTCAAATGCATCAATCAATGTCACAAAAATAATTGCAAATTGTTTTATATTAATATTATTTAATTACATTATTATACAAATTTAGTAACTTGTATGATTTTGAAGAAAATATTTCCTAAATTCAAAAGTTTGGTATGTACATCCAACAAGGCAAAGGATATTATTATAATGAAACAGTAGAAATAAACATACACAAAAGACTTTATGGCATGTATAAACAGCGGGAGATTGCATAAAATAATGCTTTTTAAGCAGAATATAATGTCAAAATATGTGCATCTATTAGACTAAGCTCTGTAAGTTTCTTTGAGGCACTTGACCTAATCCAACAACAATTTTTGTTTTGTTTTACATCTACAAAAGTTCTGAGCATCCACATGTACCGGTACATGTACATGTAATATTTCAAGTTTGTAATGGAGTCAAACACAAGAAGACTTTTTGCATTGTAACCAAGCATGACAAGGAACCAGACAGATTGCATGGTCCTCATTTATTTTTGTTTTTCTCTTCGCGCATTTTCTCCTTGTCTTTGCATTCTCTTGTTTACTTTGATGGTTCTGTTCAGGATGTTCTCAATTTTAGGATGATTTAATTTTATAGAGTTGTAAACATTTAACGCCATTGGCATAATAAAGTTCTCCTCACAAACAATCGATATAACTGAGAATCTGTTTGCAGGTTCCTCTATTGATTGTGTAAGTGCTGATTGATAACGATGTTCACACCAAACATCTGATAAGAAGTTAGAAGTCAGAAGAAGAACTGTGTAAGAACTATTCTGATATACACCTTCAAAAGATGTGAGTTTGGTCTTTGTTAACTGAAGGATATCATCAGATGTGGCAACCTTCCAGTTTGCTTTCTTTGCAATATCAAGGAACTGTTGAGCTTCACTTTTGTCATGCTTACTGTGCAGCAACAATACATCATAATGTTCCTCCTCTATGGGAGGTTCTTGGCAGGTTGGTTTCAGCAATGATTGAGATGTTGATTCTTGGGTTGGAGTGTGAGGCACTTGGACCTGTTGAGGTTCTTGAGCTGTCTGAGGTGTACCAACAGTGACTTTGGGTTTGGTGGTTGGAGGCAGCAGAGATTCTTGGCGTGTGGTTGTTGCTGTCATGGCTTTGTTTTTGTAATTAACACCCTCTGATTGTGCATCACAAGGTTTGTCCAGTACATGTTGGTCATCTGCACCCATCTTCAATTTGTTGACTTTCTGGCAAAGACCATCTTCATCCTCATCATCAAGAGGGACTGCATCTGTTTCCAAACTGCCTCTCTTATTTAGTTTATCATCGGACATATTGTCGTCTCCACTTGAACAAGACTCTCGACAGCAGTATGCAGACATCATTCTCCTCTGTACACAATAACAGATATATAAAACCAATTTGATTAAGTGACCTGACATGATGAAACCTTGGCTGCAAATTTAAGAGGACCGCTAATCCAGATTCATTAAATCTCTAAAAATACAAGCACAAAATTACTTAATAACAATTAAAAAATAAATAAACGCAAAGCAGTACCTTACAGATGTATTGCCAAATTAGGCTTAGCCCCATAAAAAGTGCCAGTGCGTTGGACTACCTCCACTCCTTGGTCCCCACAATGTGACATCAACTTTCCAATTGAAACTTACATTTTTTGCGAAACTTTTTCCCGCGATGGTCCCTTGGTCACTGCATGGGAAAAGTTTCCATATCCGGCTGCCACTTTCTACATGTAGGTAATTTTTTAGACTTTTTAACATATGTCGGGCTTTATTTCCCTTTTATAATATTCCTCTCAAGGAATTGGTAGCAAAACGATTTAATTATTGACCTTAAAAAAAAGAAAAATCAAGCGGACATCTCATCGCGCGGCTTGAACTTTCGCGCATTCATCATGCCCAAACGAACTAAAATGATGTTTAGCGAGAAGCGTTGTCAAGCCCAACGTAGACTTGAAATCGGCTTATTTTTCATGATTTTGACACTTTGTAATTGTTCAAAGTGCCGTTCCTCTCTGTATACATTCTGTCAACCTTTCTGGACAGGTAAGGATATAATTTGACCTAAACTACGGGAGATAAAGTGGCAGCCGGATACGGCATTTTTGCCATTGAATGAGAGTCTGGAGTACATTACATGTAGATTCAAGGTGCGATCACTTCTTTTGGTGGAGTTTTATGAAAAATCTCAGGGCTTATACTGACACATTCAAACATCGTTGGAGCCATGATGGTTGCTGTTGCATATGCGCGGTGTACAGCGTGCATGCTCAACAGAAGTTCCACCAAAAAAGGAATGATCACATCACGTGGTTTACCTGATAGTGGTGATGTCAAGGTGTCGCGCAGCGGTAAACGTTCTTGGATGTGCTGACTGATTGCGCGCATTACCTTGACGTCACCGCTATCAGGTATACGTCGCAAAATGACTGCTGGAATAAAGACTAGTGCAGGAATACGACCCGCGCTGAACAGCAACCATCATGGCTCCTCCGCCGTCGTTGACATGGGCTTATATCACCGAGATTTGACATAAAATTCCAGCAAAAGCCTAGGATTTATCGCACAGGGGATCGTGCGGAAATCTTCTCCAGACTCTGCCTGTGGGTCTGATATGTCTGACAGCAACGACCGACCAATCATTGAGGGATAAATTTGCCAAAAAAAGTAAGTCTCGATTAGAAAGTTGATGTCTGGTTTTAAAGGACAGGGTTCGTTGGGCCAAGAAGCAGAGGGAGTCCAGCGTATAGACCTTTCTTTTGCAACGTCACAACCCAATTTTTTGCCAACCAAGATGGAGAAACTACGGGGAGCCATCAATGCAAAGCAACAACAGATAATCACAGTTTGTAAAAATAGTTCACAAATATCAAAAAATTGTTTTGAATTCGTTGGAAACAAACCAACCAATAATGGGATGTATTTTTTTTAAATAGAAAGTTTGCAAAAATGTTGAATTTGGTCACAACGTCTTTCAACAAAACCTAAACGTTTTGCTACATTTGGCCGTCCATGCCAACCAGCACGGTTTGTTTATCAACAATGGAAAGGTCTATTGGCACAATAGGGAGTCCAGCGTATTGGCACAATGTATGGGGCTATAGCGCCCCAGTCCATGATTATTTGGAAAGTGTGGCGAAGCGGATTTTTTATGAATCTGTTATAAAATTGTCAAAATTACGACAAAGACTCAACAGAATTGCTTGAAAATCGCCTACTGGCTTCTCCAAGTATTTAAGATGAAATAAAATGCATTAAATTGTACTCACGATCATTTTCGGTCCTCTAAATCGATGATTTTTAGCCCACTCTCAAATTTGCCGTTAGAATCGCCATTTTGAACTTGAATTTCAGGTTCAAACATTGTCGCGCAACCAGTCTATTGTTTTTGCACTCTCGCGCCACCCGTGACTTCGTGATGGCATTGCATTCTGGGTAATCAAAATGGCCCCGATCGCTAGCCGATATCTGTTTGTGTGGAGTAATTTTGAGCAAAATTCAATGATTATTTGCCCTTAATAAGGTTAGTAACTTCAACAGCCAAAGTACCGGAGGGAAGCTAAGAGGTACGTGGCTAGGGCAGCATAATGTTAGGCCCTTGCCCCACCAGCAGACCACTGACCAGTGTGGCTGACGGATTTTGACATACCTGCTGATCCTTCCATATCATTACTTTGTGTAGTACGTCATGTACGTAGCGGCCCTCCGATGAAAACTTCAAAAAATCGGGCGGTAGGGTAGAACTATTTTTGTGATGTTTTTAATCATGGTCTAGATCTGTTCTCTGAGTCTGACTGAAGTCTTATGATGTTATAAATGTAATTAGCTATCCTCAACTGCTACTCCTAGTCCTAGAACTATGAGGTTCGTTCCGCTATCGTCTCCAGGAGACGATAGCGGAACGAACCTCATAGTTCTAGGAGTACTCAACTGCATGCTAATGACTACTGATTTTACCATATAGACCCAGTAACTGGGGCGCTGTACTCCTTTTTTTTAAATTTTGACATTGTCGGTCGTACTACTAGCGACCGACGATGTCAAAATTTAAAAAAAGGAGTACAGCGCCCCAGTTACTGGGTCTAATTTTACCAAACATTTTTTGAAATAATGACCAAAAATCAGTCAGTAGGCCTCCATAGACTTCCGTGAAAACACTCCTCAACTGGTGGCAGCCATTTTGAAATTGAAAAACTGCCGTCACAAACACGACGTCACAACTTAAAAAAACGGCTGTTTTTATGAGCGATCCCGGTGAGAGCAGCTACATTGCAGCCACAATTTTGCAGAGTCGCAGTGTGTGCGGTTGGACCGTGACTGTAGCTGCTCTCACCGGGATCTCTCATGAAACAGCCGTTTTCGAAGTTGTGCCTAAAAAACATTGTTTTTTCACGTATGAGCAACACGCCTCCTGATACTAGAGCAACTTCTTAAGTTCTTGTATCCTCACCAAAACTTGACAATTTTTTACACATGGTCCATTGTACATGTCTGAGCAAGGAGATAAAGATAAGAAACGTGACCAAGAGCGAGGATTATCACAGCTAAAACAAACAAGGCTTTATCAATTTGTGTCATTTGAAAAAAACAAAATTCCTTTAAGTTTGTAGACAGAGTGAAAATGAAGTGAGTTTGGATTTTGGAAGTCGAGAGACGGAGAGATTGAAGAAAAACTTCTTCCCTGACCAAGGGTATGCGTATCAAGACTCAAACAATGAAGATTTTGTCTAAAAGGAGACAAGGTCAAAGCAACACCTAAAATTGTCATTAAATAAAAGATGCCATAATATTATTAATAATTAGGCCTACAAACAAGATGACACAAAATATACACATAAACTTGCTAATTTGTATCTATGTATTGGTTGTAGAAGGTGGGATTGCAGTTCCAACGGCTCTAATCTGTGCATCAAGTAGGGAATACTAATTCTTCACAAGGACACCCAAGGCTGTTGTGTTCAAACCTACATGAAGACTAACAAGAAACTGGCTGCTGTCTCCAACTACGAATCAAACAGCCTGTTGTCAAGAAACATTTCAAAGGTATCCTGTTTGCTGCCTGGTTTGGACTGCACTTTCATGAAAGTTTTAGACAATTAGTGGATCACAACATCTTTGCCACATCAGTAAAGAACAGACCAGTACAAATCAAAAGTCTGCCTTGAGTGAATGTGACCCTTCATTTGATAAGTGACTTCAGTTGAGCACACCATGTCTTTTCAGCAGAGGTTCAAGACGCAGCAGAAGTCTAAAAGCGATAAAAGCCACTATGTTTGTGATATTTGTGATAAACAATGTCTGAACACCATTCATTTAACAGCACATCGGAAAAGTCACAACAACCATCAGGAAAGACCATTCATCTGTCATATTTGTGGTTATGCTTGCATCCGTAAAGAACATCTTACAAGACATCACAGAAGTCACACTAAAGAGAAGCCGTTTCATTGTGAAATCTGTAACAAGTCATTTTCATATGAACGTAATTTTGCTCAACATCAGAGGATTCACACAGATGAGAGACCCTTCCTATGTGACTTCTGCGGGCAGCGTTTCCGATTAATGAGTCAACAATCCATCCATACTAAAATTCATCACTCAAGAGATGTTGCTATGGAAACGCAGAAAGGGAACCTCACAAAGAAAAACTCCTACATTTGTGACGTCTGTGGTGATTCTTTCCCGTATAAGCTTTTACTGGTTACTCATTTGAGAAGTCATACCGATAAAAGTAAACACAAAAACAAACATTCATGTAAAATCTGTAAATCTAGCTTCCCTGAAAGAAATGCTCTACTCTACCATCAAAGAACTCATCAAGTGAAGAAAACTTCCTTTACTTGTGAAACCTGCGGGAGGGCTTTTTATCGTAAACACCATCTCGAAAGTCATGAGAAAATCCACAATACTGGTTTGAAATCAGCGGCAAATAAAGCACACAGAAACGCCACTACTCCGAAAGCAACATCAATCATACTCATAGATGTAGAAAACAAAGAAAAGCCCTACGTTTGTGGCATTTGCGGTTATAGCACTGAGAGTGAAGACTTACTGACAGCACATAAACAAATTCACTTCAGTCAAAAACAGTTTAATTGCGGCATTTGTGGTAAATCATTTACTTCCACGCTGAATTTGTCGGAACATCGCCAAACATACAAAAGAGAGAATTCAGATTGTGTTTGTACCATCTGTGATAAATCTTTTGCTTCAAAGTGTATTCTGAACTGTCATCTGAAAACTCATGAATATGCAAAATCTTACCCATGTGACGTGTGTCACAAAGTTTTCACAAGGTCTGGTGATCTGACGAGGCACCTTCGTATTCACACAAATGAAAAACCATTTGTTTGTGATACATGTGGTGTTGCTTTCATGCTCAAGAGGTCTTTGCGGAAACATTTAATGAATCATTCTTCCCAAGAATCTACCACTTCTTAACATAAAGGATGTGGTAGTCATTGAAGGTATAAAATGTTATAAATTGTCTGTAAAAATTGCATGCTTCTGATTAAAACTGTAAAGTGCGAAGTCACTTTTGAAACAATAGGCTAATTCTCTGTAAATCAGTTCCGATTTGTTTAAGGGTAAAAGAATATTGTTATAAAACAACTCCTGTTGCCAAATTAAGTGTCAATTAAACTGTATTTGTCCCATCTACAAACAGATTGTAAGGCCCATTTCAAATTTTGCGCTCTTGCCAGGTTAAGTTCAAATCATTTGAGTTTGGCAATAGCGCGGTATTGGCGCGGCAGCCATGGCAGTGGTTTGAAACCTGATGGTTCTGCTGAGTTTTTTTCAATAGCACGGCAGGGCCTGTCAAGCCATGGTTGAGCTAAACCTCAGCCGAGCCGAATTCAAAAGGTGGTTTGAAACGCCGCACTCCTGATGTGACGAATTGGGAAAAATATGGACTATTTGAATGTGACATGACAAGAGTGCGAGAAATGAAACGAGCCTAAGAACAAGGAACAGACCCTTTGCATTTATAGGCGGTCAGCAGCTCAAACAGTGCCCTCACTAAGGTTAAAGAAAGACGTCTCATTGTCCGATAATTGTGCTTGAAGCGCGTGATGCATACATGTATACATTGTGAGCTACCATTACTTGACCCCGGCTTATGCAAGGGAATTATGTTTATAATAAACCATTTGCAGGTTTTTTATGTACATTTTTAAAGCTTAATTTGGGTACTGGAAGTTTGTGGGTATTTGTATTTATTCAGCAGACTGATTTAAATAGAAGGTGTGATCTGTGAAGTAGGCCTAGTCGAAGGTCTATACGTGTATATTATGTTGTCATTCGTAAAGGTCTTTTGGGAATGGTACTTTCAAACCTCTCTTATTAGTCTTATAAGTGAATTTAAAACACAATTTTTATAAAATCTGAAAAAAATGGCTGTTCATTATGTTTAATTTTAAAATCATGTTTGATACTTTATTTGTGTATGGGATTGTCGGATTGGATTGGTGGATTGTTAGTTTTGATCGAAGCAAATAAACGCCACATCGGTAGTTTATTTCCTGATTCGAACAAAATTGTGAAGGAGAGAAATTGCACTCACTCTTTAAAAATGAAGTTCTGATTAAACTTTGTTTCAAATTAACTTATTCGTATTTAAAGCTTTGGATTTTTCGATTTGGAATATACACATGTCTCATCTCTGAGGAAATTTGGTTTGCTGTTGTCATCACATTATTTATAAGCATACAACTAAGAACATTACAAACAATTCACTGACGGTTCTATAACTAGAAATGGATGACGGAGATTGGAGAATGCTGACTTCAGTTGTCATCTGTGTCTGATGTGCACGCCCTCTATGTCACCTGTGGACATTTAAATGAACATGTATAGCATCAAAACAGTGTGACATGCCATTTAACCAATACATCTAAAATGGCAGCACGCATGAATTGCCTCCTCATACATGTACCGGTATGCACAGATAACTACATGTACATGAACACACAGCATTCTACAGTTCTATTTAGAGCTTTGGTTCTACAACAATATTTTGAAAAATTTGTCAAAGGATCCATGGCTTAGCCTAATTGAAGTAGTCTACATTGTTGTTTGTAAGACTGGAATGAACGCTCGTTATAAAATTCCCTTATTTTCATATTTTGTTTCAGGAGGGGAAAGTAGTTTGAAATGATTTAGTTTGTATCTTGTTGACCATTTAAGTCGCAGTAACTTACTACTGTATAGCACATTGACCTTCAAACGTGTTGAAAAGACCAGTGCAGCCTAGCCCTTGTATAACATCAGTCTCCGTTGCACTACCACTGAGAGTGCAAGGGAGACTGACCTCCTACCAGGGCTAAGTGCAGCCATGTTGTGTGTAGAATGTTTTCCGTTAACAGTGATGCTGGCCAAATGTTCTCATTCAAACACCTGAGGAACAGTCAAAAATCTGTCCAACTACATGCACTCTGGTTAACTAGTTTATTGCTTGCCACCACTTCATGTAAACCATTGATTATTCATATTACATGTACTTCAAATTACAAGTTTCATGCAACCAACAATGTTGAACGGAAACATTGAAACGAGGACCAGTGAAAAAGCTGGCAGACCAGTAAAATGACAAGCTACGATGTAAGCAGTCCTGCCCACTATTCAGTGAAAAAATTGAAGACATCATTCATATCAATAGAACCAAACCATAGTATAATTTACTCTGTCAAGAATCAATATTCAGTATTGGTTTGGAACACAAGAAAAAAAGAGAAATATGATGACATGTAAAATAGGAAACCAGCATGCAGAGAACCAATGAGTGTCCCTCAGTGGCTTGTCCCACTACACAGACTCAGTATGGACATGATGTATGACTATTTATCTACTTTGTGGGAAATAAACTAGTCATTTTAAAGGGTAACCAACTGAAATCTTTCAAAAGTTTCCTCATCGACACAATTGTAATATTGGTATGGTGAACTTTGAGAGTGTTGAATGTGGAATAAACAAAACAAAAAATTAAATAAAAAGAATATACAACTTGTTTCTGTTTAATGTCATTCTAAAGTGTTTTTTTTTCCAATCAAGTTTATTCAGTCAAATTAAGTCATAAGAAAGTAATTTGTTGTTGCATTATTGGATTACACAAAACATGTGGGAAAATATAAATCCACTCAAAGACAAAAGTAGTTGCTAAAGGGAGAGGGGGAAATTACTCCCCAACTCAGAGAGACCCATCACACTAAATAAAAATCCATGCACCGAGTCTAATAATAATAAAATGTAAACACACAACTTTTTCTGAAAATCAAGGATTTGAAGATCATGGCTTTTATGATTTGTTGGAAAATAAAACAATAGTGTGTCCCTGCGGTTGTTGACTTTCATCTTGGAGCATTTTGGGTAGACTAGCCCTCTAAAAATGGCACTATTTTGCCAAAAAGTGTAGGGTCTTTTTTCCAAGATGGAGTCTGGCCAATTTACTTGTTCAGGTGTGTTTTTATATTACAAAAGAAATCTCAACGGCTAACTATTGAAAACAATAATGAAGTTCAGATGTCAGAAATATGTTTAGTTTGTTTTCTTGAGGCTGAGAGACTTTTAAATATTTTTTGAGTATTTTTAAATATCTTGCATTCAGTATTGGTTGCAATGGGAGCCTATTGTGTGACGCACCCTTCAGGGCAGTTGATGGCGCCCTCTTTAGCTTTGTTTGGTACAGTACAGTGTAGTCTTCATTTATTTGCATTATGGCTAATAAACTCAAAATATTGCATGCAGTCTCATAAGAGGCATCAATTATTGATGCCTCTTATGAGACTGCATGCAATATTTTGAGAGAGGGCTGGCATGCACTGTGAAGGCCTCTAACATTGACACACGAAGACTGGGGGTCAAGGGCAGCGGAGTAGCCAGGATGCATGTATGGCGGCTCCTGGGCACTGGAAATTTGTACGGCACCCCCAGCCTCAGCCTCAGCCCCAGCCCCCCCCCCCCCCCCCCTCCCTCCCCAGTTGCTACTCAGCTGGTTAAGGGAATATGAATAATTAAAACAACGGTCTATGATGATTGAAATAGCCACTAACAAGTTTTAGGGGTTTTCCACTATCCTAAGTGTTAATTGAAAGTGGGCATAAATACTTGGTAAAATACATTGACAAAAAATCTGAACGCGAAAACCATCCACTAAGTACAGAACGTCAGAGAACGTAATGATTTCTCTAAAATGAAAGAGAGCCCAAAATTGTAACTGTTACAATGCAAAGAAGACAATTCTGTGCCCGCGATATTTAATATTTCCACTGACGACTGGTATACCGCCCTCATACGATGGACACACGGCATGCATACAATAGGAACAAGGCACTTATCATCTTTCATCAAATTAAACAAAAGTAATCACTCTGTTCATTTCATCAACTTCGACAAATCAGGAGAAATGCATTCCTTCTTACCAAAATAAGTACTTTCATTGCCGTTTACGTCAGAATGGCCACAAATTATGTCATAAATTCTTCTGTTTTGTGAGTAACACAGCAAAAATAGACTTTTGCTATTTTACTCAAAATTAATTTGTGAGAACCTATGTCAATAATTGGTATCGGATTGTGCCAATAATTTTGTTTTATTTGAACAGTTGAACAATTCAACTGAGAAGCGAACAAGAACAGTTAAACTGTAGGACAGTAGACTACTAACTCCAATGGTTAGTCTCTTCTGTCAATTAAAACAAAAATAAAAAGAACCCCCGATAAATTTCGAACTTTCTTTTCTTTTTTCTTTTTTTCCCCCAAACATTTTTTCACTATCAAATAAAAATGGAGGAATGTGTGAATAATGGAACGTTTCTTCGTCACAGATGAACATTTTGTAAATGTCCAAGACCGTTCATGCCTTTGTGCCCCCAACGTCCACTGCAAAGGTAGACTTCAAGTGAAAAAAAACATCGCGCGTTGGGCTATCCCTGATTTACCTTCAACATAATGGACTAGCCCAAGCTACCTGTGTTACTCACGGCGTGAATCCCCGAAAGTCTTGGGTGGTTCCAATATTCTCATAGTCTAATTGTAGCACAAACAAAACACGGATACCAGTGGTTACCCAAACTTTTGTTGGGATATTTTGTACTAGGGTGTGTGTAGCATACATGGCCTTTATTCTTCTGTAAGAGATGGAGTTGTTCTGTTTGTAGAAAGGCGCTCTATTATGCGAGATCATTGAACTGTGAATTGGCAGTAAACCCAACTCAATAAAAAAAATTCTCTCAAGCAATCAGGGTGTACATGTGCAAGTATGAAAAACAGGTATGTTTCAATTGTGCCATGTACGAGTAATGGCATTCAAATTAAACATTCAGTAGATGTAGAACACACTTGAATAGACGAAATATCAACTGACTTACCCAACGATGTCCATCATTAAATCCCCTTGATGGTGTTGAAAAGTTCTATCGAGTTGTGATTCGACTCAATGGGGACAGGTGTTTCCATTAATTGATCAGAGGAAAGTGTCTAGAAAAAATAAGGTAAGATTTTCACCATTTGACGTAAAAACTCAAAATGATCGGTTCTGAAGAATCATGCTCCTGATACTCTTCAGTTATACGACTGTTAATTATGCAAACATGAACTTAACATCAAATTTTATTTTGAATTGACTGAATAATTCGGTTGGTAAATTTAAGGTAATAGATGACGACCAAAACCTCTGGAGTAATATAAAATATTTTCGTTTTTATTGCTACTTCTTCTCACGCGGACAGAGTTTTTTTTTCAGAGATGTGACTTTATTTCAAAGTTTCTGAAAACACCCTAAGGTTTTTTTCCAACTGAGCACTTCAAAAGTTGTCGAGTTGTTAACAAGACTGTCTGAGTGTTTTTACACTCGTTCGAGTGCACTCCTGTGTCCTTGGTCCATGGATAAAGAAGTTTGGTCCAGGAAATTTAGCAATCCTTTTAGTTTCATATACAAATCAATTTATAAACTGTATTCAACAACAGATATAAAGTGTGGTAAAGCTTTTGTTTATGAGTTTTTTTTTCGTAGCGTGCATACAAATTAGCTGAGCATTCATAACAATAGCTAGACATGATTTTTTTTAAAGTTTTATTTGGGCTTGTACTATGCCGTGGAAATCTGTTTTATAAAATGCTCAGAATTTAGAGCATTTTCAGTAGTACTTTTATTTGGGATCATTATTTTGTTTTACCACTTACATGTATAGAGGTGAATCATTTCGGGATATCATTGTTTTGATAATTCTGGAGTAATATGTAACCCTTACTATTTAAAATAGTCTTAAAATCCGTTTTTGAAAGGGGACATTTATTGTCGCTAGCCCCTGAAATGTTCTTCAAGATCGGTGAAAAGAACGAACTAGTTTATAACTTGCACGTCATTTGCGCGTTCGCGAATTAAATTCATGGCTGCTTATTTCGGTTGCTACAATCAAAATAAGCAACCCGCGAGCTTCTTTGAAGGGTATTTTCTCAATATTGTGGAATACAAATATTGCTCTAATGTGTTTGATAATCAGTAAGCTATTAAAAAAAATAATAATAAATAAATAAACTTATTGCTTCTCTCATGTTTACCATTTCTGCTTTGTTTAAGTCATCATACCCTATAATTCTTTCTAGAGTTCTCATATGCGGCCATGTTTGCTCGTCCAGTCAGTGATATCACGTGGTCTAATGAGTCTTATAACACCAGAGAGCTCATGTCCAAGTACCCGGCCCCACTCCTCGTCAGGGTAACCCATGGTCATTGCGGACTTCAGGATTCGGATTCACTTGGGCAGGGCCAGGTAAGATAGGACCAGAGCCCCAATTGCATAAAGCTGCTTAAGCACAAAATTCAAAAAGTAGCTAAGCACAACAAAATCATGCTTACCAGAACAAGGTTACCAGCCACACTACCATATCGCATGTACCATCTATGACTGGTATCCTGCTCATTTATGCATAGCAGAAAATTTTTAACCATTTTTTTTACTGTTTAAAAGCATCTCTATGAAATTGGGCCACGGTGCAGTGTTGCTTGTACAAACACATGTGTCCTTCATAAACCATTCTAACTGGATCAGTTTATCCTGGCTATTAACTTCTCAAGTGTAATTCCTCAAGTACTTCATGATGCTCAGGGCACGACTCTATCATGGAGCTGATTTCACCCATTGTAGAGAAATTTTGTTTTTAACTGAACTTGTTTTGTGCTCTGAGTGATAACATTGAGTAGAACATGATGAGTGTTTAGTAACAACTAGCGACTGATACATTTTGTGTTATGATACAAGGACAATCCTTCACTGGTACTTGTTTAATAAAATTATGAAGTCATTGACTTTTGCATAATGCCGCAAAATAAATGTAACATGCTACACTGTTTGTGCATGATAGCTGAAGGACGTGAGATGGGTCCCAACAATAGTTCATTTGTAAATTTTAATTAACAGCTAGTGGCGTAAATTTGTTGTGAAAAGTTTGGGGATGGTTATCGGAAAAAGGGAATAATACTGAGATCACGAGCAAAGGGGGCATGGGGAAGGTTACATGTAAGTCAACGGCAGATGTTCGGTTGCATTATTGATGCCCTCTGTGTTGTTAATGTTTTACGTATAGTTAGTTAAAATAATTACAGATAAGGATTTTTTAGAAATGTTTTATTCATTTACGAAGCTATCGGGTGCTTTTTCAGTGAAAAAAAAATCTTTTAAGGACCAAAAATGGGGGGGGGGACCATCCCCCCGGAAAAAAGTAGGGGATATATCCCCCCCCCCATCTCCCTGGTATTTACGCCCATGTTAACTACCACTTATCAATGGCTGACTTTTTCATGCAACCTTGAAAGCTTATAACTTTCTCGAATTTAGTAGCTTTATTCAAAATTAAAATCTAATTTTGGGGGTCAAATCGGCCAAACAACGGACCTTGTATCCTTAATAAATCAGAGACTTGAGAAAATAGCAAAGCAAGAAAAGGTGGATGGGTACATATCTCCCTTTAATAAATACAGAATCATTCAGACGATAATATGAATCCAATCAATATGAAGCAGAGGTAAACACCCAGTGGATTGGGCTGCTCTTCACTAGACTGTGGATGTCCCATTAAAATGCCTTTGTGTTTACAATGCGGCTTGGCATTTTTATCACTAATATGCATACCTGCTTTGTGTTTATTCTGAACGCAGAAAGTGAATTCCCCAAAAGAGGGGTTATTTTTTGAGGATCCAGGATTTATGAGGACAAGAGCTTGCTAGAAAGGTCACGCTGTTTAAATTCACACATCACAGAGCTTTTTATGGGATATATAACCCCCGCATTGTATGGGACTGGAATGCCTCAGATTCAACCAACCGGCAAGTTACATATTTCGCCACATATTGGCGCACCTTAAGGGCCTCTGGGTTCAACAGCATTTGAGTTCAACCACAATCCTCTGACTAAGATTGATTTAAAGCTAACTTTACGAATTGTGCTGATGGGTAGCAAACTGTGGCGAGTACGGTCAATGTAAAACGGAAGGGGTGGGGTAACTACACTCTAAAAAATGAAAGTGTTGAGACCAACACAAGGGTTCGGTCAGTGACGACAATTTTATAAAGTTAGATTCCAATATCAAGTGTCAAACTAGTGTTTTAGAAACTGAGATTTAACTTCTAATAATATGTGTAAATTCAACTCTTCACTGTAAAACTAAAGTTAGTCAAAACAGCCTTAATTAGTCATTTTAGACCATTTTTGACAAATTGTAGTAAAAATGTGGTCTGAAAGGACTAATTAACGCTGTTTTGACTAAGTTAGTTTTAGAGTGTTCAATTGGCTTACATTTTAAACTTTGGTTTTTAGAGTGTGCATTGAGACTACAGTAGCACGACAGCGCAATGTTCTCAGTGTTGGTTCAAGAACACATGTTCTCAGCTTGTTGGCATCCAAGGTTGTGATAACCGTAGCTGTGTCCAACAAGCTAGACTAGTGAAAAAAGTTACTGGAAGTACGACTATAACGGGCTAAAACAAGAAGTCTTCCGGTTGTCTTTTGGAAATGGGTTTGAACGAACATCTAACCATCTGGTACATCGAGCTCAAAATAGCACAACAAGTACAGATCGTGTGAGGTTTGAAATCTTACATGATGTGGGTTCAAGAAAGGAAGAGAAAACGAACTACACTCTACGGAAGTTCCCCTCCGTTTTTTTTAGTGATAAATAATAGGATAATTTTTACAATTTAAAAGATGATCAGCCTAAGGAAACTTCATAATCATGTGGGGTGGGGTAACTTTTCTGTTTTGTATGTTACTCTCTTAAAGTTTTAGATTGAAATTCAATATAATCAATTGAAACTATAGGGACAACCTGCAGATGAGTTGTCTCTATAGTTTCAATCCAGTATGTAGAGTTAATTTCAATCTAAAAACTTTGAGATAGTCTGCCAAGCAAAACACTTTTTATGACACTTTCACATGATATATTTTAAAATAACTGTTTACATGTTCCAATGAGAATAATGAACAACGGTTTAGATTTTTTCTATGTTTTTGTTCACGTCTATAAACGTACTTATTTCAGTTGTGGCAATCGAAATTAGCATTTCGGGATCTTCCGGTGCTGTTTATTTCCTCCTCAACTTTAGTATCTTTAAGCAGAAATCTTTCCCCGAAGGACTGGTACTGGTATGAACGTTATCATCAGTAAACTAATCATTTTCCTGCCGATAATAACTTCGACTGTGCATCGTCTGGTTTTTTTTAACACAAGGTGATCCGGATCCATCGATGGTTGAAACAACAAAGAGTGATTGCCGTGGATGTAAGAGGGCGCTATTTAAGCATTCCTCTTGATTTCGAGATACCTTTTGAGGTTGTTCCGGACAAGAAAAGAACTTGTAAGACTAAGTTACTTCGTTTTGATTCCAGAAATCTTTTTTTACTAGATAAAAAAAACTACAGACCAATTGCAGGAACTGGTAGGGGCGGGGGTAAAAATGAAACTTACAGCAATGTTTCAAATAGTTTGTTTTTCTTCAAATTCTTCCCACGGAAAAGTAATGTTCTCAATTTGACAATGGAGAAGGATTTATTTCAGATGTTACCTAAATTATATGATCTTACTCTTTCCTTCATTTCGCTTGTTAATAAAAAAAAACCTCAGTGAAATAGAAAACAGTCCTTGTACAGATATGCTTACATGTTTGTTAACCTCTTGTACTTATAAAATTCAAAATATGTGTCGCATCAGGGATAACTATAAAAAGTTTAAGTTTTGACCCTACACTAAGTTTAAATTTCTTCCTCCAGTTGGTCATAATGGTGAAGACCAAAGCATTTGTCTCATGGTGCTTGGTGCGCTTACCTCATTTATTTCAGTGTCCAAGTTAAAGACGATGTCCTTGGCCAGTATCATACGCCAATTCTCACTGCCTAAGAAGGTCCGATTCTCGGTCAGTCATGTCAGGTCTCATCAAGACGTTGGTCAATTCGGTATCCGTCTACCATTTGAGCCTATCGACCTCCTACGGTTACAGCAAGAAGTCTACCTGAATGGAAATGCAGTCAATTTTGGTTAGTTCTAACACAGTTTCTTTATTGTTAATAAAATAAAAAAAGTGTAAATTTTAGGTCATCCTGTAGCAATAATTATAATCCCATCTCAAGTTTATAACTGAAAACAATACCTACATCTCTTTTCAGTATTTCTTTACACGGAAACCAAGTTACCAAGTTTTATTTAATTTTTAAAACTTTTATTGTATCTTTCTGGTAATGAAACCAAGGGACCCTCAAAAGTGGCTTGCACTATGACCTGTAGGCCTGAAGATACCCGTGTAGAGAAGATGATGAAGAAATGTCAGTTTTGGATGTGGGAGGAAAACCCCAAATAGGGAAAACCCATGTAATTAGGTAGGGCTTGAAAACCCAATCCACATGCAAGGCTCCAGTCCGGGATTCGAACCAGGGGTCCACAGAGGTGAAAGGCAGGTAAACAAACCACTGAGCCAACCTGAATGCCCAAAAGGCTGTGAGTGAAGTGTTTTATCAAACTGATTTGATTTGTTAACAGGTGAATTAGATGCGGCTATATTAAGCATCCCCATACATCATGAACTAGAGATGTCGGTGGCACTGGGTCTATCTAGCGGGGATAGAAACTGGCATCGACTGATGCGAGGTCTTGATAATGTGGTGGCTACAAGAGTAAGGTTCTCCTCTGTCCAGGGAAATAAAAGTAAGTCAATAGACCTTTATCATGCTACCACCATCTTGGTCATGTGCCCTGTATCCAATAGTATCAGATGCTACTATTCATTGCACAAAAGTAACTAGGCTATTTGCCCTTCCAGCCTCGGTTTGGTTACATTGGTTTGAATGGGAGAAAATCAAGATGGCCGCACCATGATAAAGGTGTATTCAACGGTTTCTTGATATGATCCAAGTTGGCAGCAACAACCTTGCGTGTCATATTCTAGACCCCTTCGACAGTCTTCCTAAAGTAGTGTAATGTACACAATAGTGAAATTAACAATTTGTTGTATGTTTGTCATCTAAAACCTTCATCTCAGAAAGGGGCAAAACATAGAGCAGAGAGTTTCGGTAGAAACTTGAATAAATAAAACACAGATTTGTCTTGTTGCTCTAAACAAAAATTAAATTTCGTATACCATTGTTTGGTCATACAATAAATTATTTTAAACCTAAAACTTTGTTTTGTATTTCCTTTGCAGAGATTACAGTGTCTCATTCTAAGAAAGAACCAGAAAATATCTCCAAGAAAGAAAGACGACAATCTGAGGCGTCCGTGGTGCAGAAACGACAACAGTCCCTCGGCCGTGCATTCTATTATGGCACTTTACAGAGAATCAAAGCTAAAGACACGAATAAACCACGCCCAGCGAGTCATTCTGTGGACCTGGGTGTTTTAGGTCGAGCTTCCAATCAAGACTCAGTTGATGGGCAGACAGTGTCTCTAACCAAGAGCAACATCAAACAACGATTCGCTAAAAGGAAGGAACCGAAGCTCAACCATAAACATCAAACAAATGCAGACAGTATGTCGATATCGGGCACATCTACATCTGCCACAAGTGTATCTGAATCCACAACAGATACCATGGACAGTGAACAATTTTGGTCAAATGGTTTTCATGGTGATCTTGATGACGATGAAGACGATAAGAGTGAAATCACACAAGATGATGACGTCGATGAGGAGTATGTCCCACGTTCCCTGTTTGGGTCTGTGTCTAGACTGTCACTATTTCGTCCAGCACACTGGAGTGGAGGAAGTACAAGCAATGGTGGTGGGCTAGGAAGCCACCAACCTAAAGGATGGAAGGCCATGAAGGATAAGTATCATGGACGTAGAAGAAGAGGAAGTATTGGTAGCCTGAGCTTGGGTACCAGTGTTAGCATGGGGGATTTAAATAGTCTTGGTGGGATGAAAAGAAACAGTGAACCATTTCCCCATCAACGCGGACTTCCTGATGGGCGGTCGGTCGTCAGTGATCTTGACGATTATGTTGAAGAATCCACTGACTTATAATCTTCTCGAACTATATGTCATCCCAATGACTGGGTTGTTCATCATGGGATTGTGTTATAACATGGCGTGTTGTACTTTGAAGAACCACAACTACATCTGTTGGACCATAATCAGGTCAATATGATTCTCAACTAATTGTGGATTACACGCTATGATTCCATTAATAACCTGGGCCCAATTTCATAGAGCTGCGTAAGCAGCAAATATTGTTAGAAATTGTCTACTAAGCAATCGTCAGCAGGACACCAGCCACAAATGGTACATGTGATATGGTATTTTGGCTGGTAACCTTATTCTAGTATGCAACATTTTATTGTGCTTAGCTTCTTTTTGTGGTCAAGCAGCCCCATGAAATTGGGTCCTGATAGTTCAAAATGAGAGAGCCTTGCCTACGAAGCCCTTGTCGTCGCTTTCTAGAGTTTACAAGTTTAAATTAAAGTTACAAGCACCATACATTCGAATGGGATCCTTAATTGTCAATAATGTCACATGTCAGTATGTAATTATTACGTAAATTAAAGGTAAGCTGACACTGCAGTGTTCTTACTTTGTGTGATTCAATTATATACATGAAAAAAAACCTGTGAACATTTGGGCTCAATCCGTCATCTAAGTCAGGAGAAAACAGTGAAAACCGTGCCCACTTTGCATCATGTTAACACATTGTCAACTTTCGATTGTAACAACAGAAATTAAAATCGGGTACTCAAATACTATTTTCTCGACTTTGACATTAATTCAGACAGAACTATGGAAGATTGGTACGGCCATGAAGATCATAATCAGTATAAGCTTTCAAAGATAGATTTTAAATATTTTGTTTTAATGAATACCAACTCTGCATTCTACCTTTAAAACTGTCTGAAGCCGAGATACAACTGTAGTGTTAGTGGTCAAAAAGTGTAAGTGCCTTACAAGGGTATATTTTTTTTTCAACGTAGTGAGCTAGACGAAAAAAGCAACACTTGCAAAAACAAATGTTTCCAAAAAATGGTGTAATGATTAAAATACGTCGGGCTGTAACTTACCAGAAAATGAGTGGGACTGTACTTTGGGCAAGAGAAAGGTCAAAAGCTATCAACCTGCTTTCCCTATATCGTGCCAAAGTGGATAATCATACAATAAGATACCCAACAAAACCACTGCTGTACAGAAGTTGACAATAATACGAAACGTCATGTACAATATTATTTATTGCCAAAAATATATTTATAAGTGTATCTCCAGATAGCGATCTCTCAAATACTATAATTTGTGTTGACCGATAACTATAATATGCACGTATGGGGCTATTACTCAACAAGGTGGGGTGTGTGGATTGTTATTCACAATGCACGAAGAATACCATCAGTGCCAAACTATAGTAATGTTTAGTGTGAACATATTCAATTATTCAACTTGAGGAAAATATAAATAAAAAGCATATTTTAGTTTTGATTAATTATATTTAATGTCATTGGTTAATATTTAATGTCATTGGTTAAAACCAAT
The DNA here is from genome assembly GCA_911728455.2 of Marthasterias glacialis. Lineage (NCBI taxonomy): Eukaryota > Metazoa > Echinodermata > Asteroidea > Forcipulatida > Asteriidae > Marthasterias > Marthasterias glacialis. The sequence goes on from OU452232.1 coordinate 388,531, forward strand.
GAATGTATACTCAAATTTACAAACGCAAGTTGTATTTAACTTCTTATATTTTACAATATTTTGTCTCGACTTACAAAGACGAACCATGTGTGATTATTTTTCATTATAATAACATAATATTATTTTTGTTAAAGGGAGTTTATAGCATTCCTCCAAAGCCAAAATGTGACGATAACGGTATGGGATTCATATTTTTTATCAAATCGTTAAAAAAAGATCTCCAAGGTCGAATTCAGGTTTGTGATGCAATCATTTTCTAGTCCTTATGAAAGTGGCAAAATATACAAGCCCTTCTTTAAAGAAGATGTATCAGTTGTGAATGGACGATGACCCTTGACAGAAATGTCATCAATATATCAATGAGGCAATACCTCTGATCATAATACTGTCGATAAATATCGATCATATTTCAATATTCTGTTGAACATTACCCAGCTGACAACCTCTGACCGTTGTTTCTGTTTACTATTCAACAACAGTAATAGTGTTTTCCCACACGATTCTTGTCATTGTATTTGAGGAATTAGTGATTCATTCATACCTAGTGAACCGTAATTTAGTGTAAAATATACATTTATATTATAAGATGAAATACATTGCTTTGATTACTGGTATATAAATACTTGTTTACAATTCCTTAGTCTGTCTCTAAAGCGCTTTGTTTGTTAGTTGTTTTGTTTCGTACGGACAAAAGCTATAACAGTGATCAGTCAGTTGCCAGAAACTGAGGTTAGCAACAACAATCTATTATGAAGTGAGACAAAACCTTAAAGGGACACGTTGCCTTCAGATTGGGCGCTTTTGGGCTATAAAAAGCATTTATTATGGAATGAATTTAGTTGGAACGATAGTTTAAAAGTAGAATATAAAGATTCACATAGTATCCCTTGAATGTGGTTTTTGACAGACGGCTCGGTCCGCCGTTTCGTATAGAACCAAATATTTGACTCCAGAAAAATGGCGGACCGTATGTTTCTACGTAGAGTGTGGTTTGGCTGGTTGTATTTCCGAGAAGCAAATTTATGTTATTTTTTTAAATACTACTCACTAATTACAACACACTGCAGGTGTTTTATTGCATGAAAAACTCTTAAAAGACGATAAGCAGCAATTCCAAACAGCCCAAATTTAAGAGATTTGAAGGCAATGTGTCCCTTTAATAAGATCACAGATGATGTCAAGTTTAGTTAGTGTGATGTCGTAATGGCTAATATGTCACTGATAGGCATAAAATACTCAGTATTCGCGTATCATCCTTGCTACAGTTTGCCGGGATACAATGTCAAAATGATCAGCAACCAATCACAGAAGAACGCAAATGAACGGACCCACCAACTTCCTAAACATGAAACACAAACCGACAAACGGGCGGAAAGCCAGACTTACAAAGTACGAAAAAATCTGAACTTTTTACGACCCATCATACTCAAGAGTTCACACGGGGTGAGATGCAATTGTTGAGATCCGTTTCACCATTCTGGTAATTTGACCATTAGGTACACGACAGGTGAAGGTAGTAGCCTCTTTTCAAGTATTTTCAAGGACGACGAATCACCTTGGTCTGTATTGTAATCCTTAATAGTCTCTTTACAATGAGTCACACATGGATAAACGTAGAGGGCGTACCGCCTCTTTGTTTAAGCACCGCCCAAGCCTAGGATTATTTATTGTTTACTACAACACCTTTTTGTTGTAAATGTCAATACTGTTTTTGTTAAAGTCGTTTCTAAACTGCTTAGATCTTAATGTTGATATCGAAGAGATACTGTATGACTCAACCCAAATTCAAACCCACTGTGGGTGTATGTGTTTTATAACACATAAACCCACCGTAAAACAAAATACAACACTTAATTGCGCCTCGCTTTCTGTTTCCTTCCAAAAGTACAACAATCGGCCTTTATGGCAGATACGAACAGCATTCCCAAACTATATGCTATAACACTGACATCAAGCATATCAACAAACTTGTATATTTATCCAGTCATCTTTAGCTATGGTTCCATTCAGATGGTGTTATGGATCATAATAGAGTTGTGCGCTGATGACGGGTACCAGTGCTTTTCAGAGGGAACTGCGATGTGAAAGTATTCGGTTGAGTGCACCAGCACTGACATTCCTTCTACCTGTACCCATGTCCCATACACACCGCTCTATTGTCCGTAGGAGGGTACCTCATTACCATCTCAATAGGTTTAAGGTTTAGAAGGAGCCATATTGTAAGGGACCAGCCCAAATCGGATCCTACTGACTAATGGAATGATGATGTTAACCGCTGCGATCTCACACTAGATGCCTTGTATCTTCAGCTGTTTTTTTATGGAGTTATGACTGATAAGATGTAAGACGGTATGTTGGAGGTGTCATCGGATATACGCCTTGACTAGTTGGTGAGTTCCTAACTATTGACACTTCCAACTTATTTCAGAAGAAGGTCTCCCTTTTCCTGTTGCGAGATCTAGCTTTGCATTTCCTGTATGTATTGACATACCAAACTCATAACTGCATATACACGATATACTTAAATAACTATATTATATTGTAGAACTCAGGCAACATCAGTAGAAAAACGTACTAAAATTACTAGTTATTTTACCATTTTTCTTTGACTCGAGTCTGTTGGAATCAGCGCTCGAGAAATGTACGTATAACGCATGGTTAACCCATCTGCGTAACGCCCACGTACAATCCCATCTGTTTAATCATGGTTTAATGTCACTTTTAACTCTACATCACCACCAACAAATCTATAATTTCGCAGTAAATTCAATATTGTTGTCACAAGAGCAGCAGTGCAGTAATTTCGAAGATGTTTACGTTCACAACGAATATACTTATTCTATTTTTACTAGGGGTTTGGTTTAACTATTTAATTACACAACATCTCTTTCCTGAAACAAAAGAGTGACAATAAAGATGATAAAGATGACATTTTTGATATTTAATTTTAATGGAACAATTTCCCTCCAACAGTAAGTGAAAGAGTTTTATCTGGGGGAAATGTTTATGGGAGTAAAATTGATGACGTGATGAAGAAAGTTTGTTGATGACACACATTAATACTTAGATGCTGATAACAATATGAAGATTACATGTAAGATGCTCAAAAATTTAACATAAAAAAATATTTTATTGGTAATTGGAATAAGGAATGATAGTGACTCCTTGTGATTTTTGATTTAGGAAATAATGGTGATGATGATGATGGTAATAATTGTAATCATGATGATTTTGTTTTCAACGGCACTAATTGGTAAACTGGTGACCATCAACAATTTGACGACTTTATTGATGATAATCACAGTAGTGATTATAATAGTGGTGATTGTAATAATTGGTAAGAAATTTTTTTTTATTCGAAATTGATGTGTGATTGACAAGATGGCGTGGAGGATAATTATAGTCAACACAATCATGATAATGATGATGGTATGTAGGTTCGGGAAGATGTTATTCACATCTGTAAAAACTATGAGGACAATTGTTACTACAGTTGATCATAAAACAGTGATTAGCTGTGATGATCGAATAGAAGATGATGCAAACCTATTGTATCCGATTTTGTTTACGTATAATTAATAACCGTGATTCTGTTTCAGTTAACATAAAACACGTCTCGCATAAGCTCACAAATTTTAATACAACCTGTACAATAATTTAGTAATTATCTCCCATATCAAAGCAGGCATTCCTTTCCACACGACGAATATGACTTAGAGTCAAAGAATTTTATAATTTGTATGCACAGAGGGCCGCCATTTTACTTTGAATAGATAAACCTGTGGCAGATACAGTGGATGAAGCGTGTATTTACCACGCACTCGACAGACACAGGTGTTTCTCATGAATAATACATATTTTCACAGTGTGTTGGAGAGTGTCTAGTCATAATGTTATGATGGATTCGGTTGCTACCTTGGATAAAAGGATTACAGCTGGTGATATCTTACTTCATTTGCATATCATGTGTTGCATTGGAGTAATACTAATAGGTTATTATGAGGTTGTGTGCAGTTAATCAAAATCTCAAATTAATTAGCAGTTTTTGTTTCTTTCACTGAGGCGCTTTATGTTGTCTAAACAATGTTGCTTATTTGAAGATATTATTAACGAGGTATTACAATTTCATGATGCGTACAGGCAACTCTGATTTCGATTGTTACTATTTTACAAAAAAGCCTTGTAAAAAATAGTCTGCCATGCAACAGGTATTATTTTAAAGTAAACATTTCAGACCAGAGCCTGCAAGACAGACAAGGTGGTCGCTTAATTCTTTGCCAAGAGAAATGCTGATATCCATATTCTATCTTAATCATAATGGAACCCTCTACAAATTTCCATGTACATCTGATATAATTATGTAAGGTAGGTAGAATAAAGATGTAAGGTAGGATACCTATCCTTGACCCATTTGCATTTATAATAACGTGTATACTGCCTACTATGGAATGGTAATTTGTACCACAGACATTACGCGTCACACATTTCAGTTATTTATTTATTCAACTGATAGATGTAAATAGAATTTACACCCAAATAGTAGTTAAGTTAATACTAAGGTTGTACTAGAAATTGATGCATTATTTTGTTTCATTCAATCATTTGTTTTAAAAATGTTTGGTTTAAATGCATTCTTTTTAACATCGGTGGGGCAGAAGTGAGAAATACTTCGACGAATTGTACCTTTAAGACCTTAACAGTTCTTATTCCATCAAACTCCGACAGCAGGTTTTTTATGTTGGACTATGTTTGACTAGGTACTGCATGAGTAAACTGATCATGCTTTACATGGGATCAGGCATATACCACCATAATCAGAGTACCACAGTTTGGGTGTTGAGTTACCCACATGTGTTGGAATTTGTTAGAGTGGGGAAGGATCCTAGTAAATCACTCTGGGGAGTTTTCATGATACAAGCTCGGATTTTGGCGCACAGAGTACGGCAAGTCACGAGAACGACATTTTGTCCTTTGAAAAAAATAGGCAGAATGACAAGCATATTTCTAAAACTTCAAAAATGGCTGCCATGTGTGCTAAATTCCATGCTTGTATCATCAAAGGCGCAATCCCGCACCCATGCCGTGTATTTTGTATATTCTTACTTAAGTATTTTTGTGTTTCATGACTTTCCCTTCGTTCACTGTTAAACGCCTATGCATAAATTATGCGCGCTGTTATTCAAGTTGCTATTGACTCTTAACTTTTTACTTTCGGGATTTACATATGTACTTCTTATTCATTTATTTATTATTATTGGTTTTTTTTGTAAAACGCATATAAGAGCACTTTTTACGGATTTGGCGCTTTATAAAAAGTAATAATATTATTACTATTATTACTATTACTACTACTCATGATTTACTAATGTACAACAAGTGTTCTTGTCCATTAAAATTTGAGGTCACGTCGTTGGTTAATCATCAGGAACAATTATTTCAATCTTCGATTCGAACTTTGCTATGTATCGATATGCAGACGAACAATACATTTTTGTACATTTTTTCGGAAGTGAATTAAAATGTTCTCGTAGGCAGTTGAATAGAATTACCTGCTGCTCTCAACATGGCCAAGGTCTACTATTGTTTTTAAGTTAGAGCATGAAGATAATAATACCTGTCTTTCCAGGCTAAATATTAAAACAACAAATAACTTGATAATGTACAAACAATCTTCCTCCCAACATAATACTGCATTGAAGCAAAACTTACTTCAAGATGTTTTTTTGTATATTCTGTCGTAGTTGTAGGCCCCCTATTTATTTATTAGTTAATCCTACAGATATGCCACGAATAGAAAATGTATGGACATTAAAATACATATTTGTTGCCATCATCAATTTATTATTTGGAACAATTATCAATTATGATCATACTCTGGCCAATATTCTGATATATTAGGTTATTAATCAATTGTTCTGGTCAGTAGTTTTTAAAGCGATCTGTATTTATTGAACCTCAAAAAAAGGCAACTAAAGTAATCATTATTGGTCTGCCGCGTTGACGTCAAATTTGTGTTCTAGCTGTGGTTAAGGGAAGGTTAAATGAAGTAGAAAGTTCAAGGGTGATTATTGTTGCTTGTTCGGGACCAATTCAAACAGGCAACGTTTACCAGCTCGCTATTCAATGATCAAGCGACGCTGGAGGCCTTCACTTTACTGTAAACGTCTACGTGTATGGGAACCTGAATAGTTCACTAAACACAGTCAGCCTTTGGCGAGTTAGAAGATTATAAAAACCGTCTATTGCTAAAAATGGACTGGGGAATGATACCACATGTACTAGTTTCGTATCTCCCCCACCCCCCCCCCCCCCCCCCATCTAAAGTGACTTTGTATTATTTTAGTGTCTAAGGATCCTTTGGTTTAGTTACCAAGATAAAAGACTAATACATATTGATAATAATTGGGGTGTCAATTACGGGTTTCAAAACAAATGCGAAAAATTAAAAAGAAACAATTTTATGTTTTTATTTTTCAGAATAAAAATATCTACATGTGAGAGCGATTTCCCCTTCATGAGAGGCTGAATGAGCAACAATTCCTTACCGTGTCACGCCATTTAAGCCATGGGGTCTAAAGTGGAGGATATACGGTGGTCCAAACGCTCCTACACGCTGCGTGAAGCCCTAAAGAGATGTACATTCCCACAAATTATGAAAGTATCGGTCGGCTTTGTGTCTTCAGATGAAAATGAGACACTCAGTAAAGATCAGGTAAGGTTCCCACTGTTTAAATGCAAGGTGGCGTAACTAGGGGGAGGGGCATGTTCCCCCAATTGATGTCCATGCGCACCCCCACCGCCCCGACCCCCCCCCCCGTGCCCCCATTTGAAATCTGGACTTCCACGCCAGATTATTTTATATAAAAAATATAGTAAATAACTAAGGTTATGTGGAGAGCATTTTGGTTTTGAATATCCCATGTTTCCAAATCCCACAATAAAAAAAATCAAAACACTTAGACATCTAAGCTATTTCCAATGCATTATTCTTCACCTAAACTTCTCTACAAATAGCTTGTCTATTTTGCTTCATCACAAATCCAAAAGAATAGTAAAAAATGTTTTGTATTATTTCCATGACAACATCAACAGTAGTAGATCAAACAAATAACGAAACAAAAGAAACAAAGCGCAAATCTTTCAACACATTTAAAAAAAGTTTACCTGTTGTAATTTTTGAGAATACATTGAACTCAAGGCTACCATTAATTAACTTTGTTACAGATTCTTCGCATCCATCAAAACCACACACAAACCCGTGTCCTGGCTGGTACTAAGAAACACAAATTTCTTAGCATACCTCTTCGATATGCAGACGCACGATTTGAGGTCATTACCAGCAAAAAACGTGAGTTATTTTGTTCATTCTCATTCATTTGTCCATTGTCTGAATTTCAGAATTATGAAATTCAAAGTCGATAATTGCTCATTTCCCTGTAGGCAATTGAATCCACAAAGAAGTTCAAAGGCTCTGGAATGCTACAATGTTATCTTTTAAAAGATCGTGCCAATGTTAAGTAATATCCCAACATCGAACATTATACTGGCAGCTTTTGAAAACCACATAATTAATTAAATATGTATTTTGTACTTCAGGTTCTAAGCCGATGTACATGCGTGACGTCATAGACAGATCCCTTCTGCCCCAAGAAGTCACTTTCTTTTTTGGAGACGATTTAACCTTTGACCTGCAAACTGCTAAGGGGAGTGTTTCTGAGAAACTGAGTCCTCTTCTATTAAGGAACATGTATGAAGTAAGCTACCTACAAGGAAATGCTATCTACCACAGTAAGTCATCATTCCTAAACCAAATACCATGCTAGACATTGGCACACGCCCAGGTGCTGCTAGGATTGTTTACTGGGGGGGGGGGGGGGGGCTCACAGGGGGATTGCTTTTCAGTGGGGGCAACGGGTATCATGTTTTTTTTTTATGAAATACATGTATCTACATTTTTCTTATGGGGAAATTGGTTGGGGTGCCCCATCCCCTTGGCTACGCCGCTTGTTAAGCAAAACAGAACAAAATTTGAGCATCAACGAGTTTGGCTAAGCAGAATTTTCTAAACAAAATAGGCTTCATGTTATGTGATGTTAAAATTCCTACGCCGCTTGTTAAGCAAAACAGAACGAAATCTGAGCATCAACGAGTTTAGCTGAGGAGAACTTTCTAGCCAAAAATAGGCTCCATGTAATGTGATGTAAAAATTCCTTGTACACTGGTTCCCTGCTTTTTAATATACTTAACAAATACAAGGGTTAAGCAATATTTTCGCTTACAGTGTTATGAAATAGTTTCCAACCAGTTGCATTACCAGTACTATGGAAGGGGTGCATTTTACGTCCGTACCCCCCCCCCCCCCACCATCGCACGGATTTGAGATCCATTTCTGGTTACGAAGTACCGTAATACAATTTTGAATTTGTATCAGCTTTTACGTAGTAGGTCTATTACTCAATGTTTAAAAGCTTTCTATTTAGAACAGACAATGCATTTGTTTTCACATCCTCATCAGATTATAAATGAAACTCAAGTGCCCTAGAAGAAATGGAACATCCCCTTATGTGCCCCTCTAAAAATTAAAAACTTCATTTTTGCCTGTTTCCAACACTAAGCTCAAATAGAATTCACGTGACACATATCCGTTACTGAATTGTGGGGTATTCCATTGCATTAAGTTTCTTCAGTAAAATGATTTTTCAGACCGATTCAAGACTTTCCAATATTTTGCCGTAAGTACAATAGGCCTATCATGACTTGTATTTATAATTCAAACATTGTAAACAAAAAGACTGATCAGTCATAAGTGTTGCCACATTGAAGAAAGTGTCAGCGGCGTAACCACGGGGTGGGTGTGGTTAAACATTTCCCGTGGCTCCCCCACTCAAAAGCAATGCCCGACTGTGCCACCTCCCCCAGTGAAAAAAATCCTTGCTACGCCGCTGGGGGGGAGGGGGGGGGGGGGAGTGTGTCAAAGCTCCCTTTTAACTTAAAACTTGTCTAAAATGCAGTGAAGATAATGCCCAATCAGTTAATTATCTACACATTTCTCAAACGCCCACAAACAGAACAAAGAAAACTACTAAACATAATTTTCACGAAATACATGCAATAAGGCAACATGATTATTTCAAAACGACGTAAATTGAGGTCCGAAAGTGCCACTTTTAGACAAAAACTTACCTTTCTTGAAGTCCGTAACCGTGAACTGTTCCCGTTGAGACTGTTGTAGGTGCATTCAGTGTCGTCATACGGCTCGAAAATTGTAAAAATTGTCAGTTTTTGGTTGTTGAAACAAACTCACGTGTGCGCCACACAAAACGAGTTGCATAATGGCTGCCGCCCTCATGTGGAATGTGACGTCACCATGCCTTTTCGCGAACTGCCAGACTTCTTCAGGCTTTCGGCCCAAAAGGCAAGACTCAACACATGCATTTAGCATTAAGATAGCTGTGGAAGCCTGATTTCGAAAAGACCTAAATCCGCGGTAAACTCGAAGTGAACCACGCTCTTTTAATTAATACGACTTTAGCCAGTTATTTTATAACAATCTAAAGTCGTGTAAAAATAACAATTTCCTTAAAACTCCAGTGCCCGGAATACATGTGAAATATTTATAAAACGTAATTGTTACATCATAAACAACATTGCGAACATGTTGCATCAAAAGTTACAATTTTGGCAGCCATCTTTCCCCATCTTTTACAACACAATGTTCAATTTTTGTTTCAATATTTAACTTTAAATTTCTTTTGAGAAGAAACTGCAAAGAAAATATTATAAATTACCCTGATAAATCAGCTGTAACACAATCCCGACAATCTTGGTTTAGAAAAAGGTGAACAAAATACAAGTGTGATGTTATTTTTAGTGAATTTGCTTAAAGATTATTGAATTTCATTCCGGATTTTTCTTTCTTTCTTTCTTCCTTCCAGATCACCTAGATACTCAGGTGATAAATATTCCTCTACATTTACCAATCGAAGTCAATCTTGCTGAGGGTTTCACTAAACACTCAGTTGAACAATGGGGGCGCTATCAATCACTGCTCGAGAAGTTAGTCTCCAAACACGTGACCTTTGAGCTGTTCCCTGGTAACCAGAGTAAGTGATTATATAATGGTATAGAAAATGTTACTATAACTTTTAAAATATTTTTTGTTTATTGACTAACATGTACATGTAGATGCATTAATGAACATTTACCCCCCCCCCAAAAAAAAAAAAAAAAAAAAAACTAACTTACTAACTTACTAACTTACCAACAAAATAAATAAATAAATAAATAAATAAATAAATAAATAAATAAACAAACAAACAAACAAACAAATAAATAAATAAATAAATAAATAAATAAGTAGTAAAAATGCATGCAGACTTTTATAACTATACAACCTGTATAATTAAGAACAAAATAACAAAAACTGATCATTTCATTTCCAGTTATTATGACATCTCAAGGATCACAAAAACTGTACAAGTACATTTTCCATGACATTTTCCAATCTAAAACATAATTTCATAAACCAATAGACTTGGGCAGGCTATAGCCCAAGTCCTCATTATTACATTACAAAAAATCAATTTGATGTTTGACTTTTCTCTTTTCTAGAAATCACCTTCTTCTCAGACAAGCGTCTTGAAAAAGCAGAAAGTCAAGAAGATTATGAGAAGATCTGGCCAATCGGTACCCTGTATGTCACATCAGCTAATGAGAGATTACGCAGTAAGACAACCACATCAGCAGGTGCATCTCGTACTGTGGGCCATACTCCGGCATCAGCCGCAGCTGTTCGATCAAGGGTGGCCTCTCCTAGTAGACAGGTTACCAAGAATGGAGATGCTGGGAGGGGAAGACAAATGACCAAATCAGCTTCCTCTTCCATTATGATGTCAACAGATACAGTACCTAGAAATGCTCGGCCTGTTGCTAAATTGGTGAGCAGAAGTTCCCCTCCTGTTAACAGAGGTCTTCCTGTGGCCAGTGCAACGATGCCTAGATCAATCCTACAGAGAGGTAGTCCTAGCCAGGAAGCATTTCAGAACAATGTGCAACCTCCCCCTCTGCCTACAACAGCAAGACCTGCTAAAGAAAGCCCTACCCATGATCAGAGACCTGTAAAAAATCAGAATCACACATCAGCAGCCAACTCAAGACAAGATGGAACAACCACTAGAGGGCGTGACCAAAGGCCCCCACCCATAACGACAACTCCCGCAAAAGACTTTCGTAAAAGATCCCCTTCTGTGGGCTCAACACCATCAGATCTTTCCGACTCTCGCGGCAATAGATCCACGTCAGTAGGAGCAAGACCTGAGCAAGTTCTTGTCTCTGCAGGAGGACGGGTCAGAAAAGGTCCAATCACAGGCAATTCACCAACAATTGCCGAGACATTCAGTCAAAGAACCGTCAGCTCAACCAGCTCAACCGACTCCAATGACTACACACATCTTAAAACATTACCAGTCGACATACCAGCTCCAGATTATGACCCCAATGAAACTGTATTTCAATACCAAGGTGAAAGCAGTAAAGCTGTGGAGGCAAAGCATGGCCCTCCTCCCACACCCCCACCAATCTCCTCAATACCAGCCAAACCAAAAGCACCGGCGTCGACATTCTCACCTCAAATAACCCAAGTAGGACAAGCGGGTTCATCCTCAACACTGTCTTCCCCTGCATCTTCTCTTTCATCTATTCCTGGAGCTTTAGCACCTGCCCCTCCTCCTCCTCCTCCTCCAGGACCTCCACCACCCCCACCACCCCCAGCCCCAAACCCAGGACTCCCAGCTCCTCCTCCTCCTCCCCCTCCCCCTGGATTAGACTGGAAGCCTCCATCTCAACAAGTATCTCATACGCCTGTTGCTAAACCACAGCCCAAACCAGTTCAAAACAACGAACCATCCATGGACACAATGATGAAGGAGTTAAAAATGGCACAGCAACGCAGAATGTCTCGTGGGACAGATCTGGAAGATGCCGTGGACAGTGGCAAAGTGACATTTAATATCCCAAAACAAAGCCCAAGATCCACAGGTACTCCTAAGACACAAGCCTCATCAGGCACCAATGAGCTGCAATCTATCCTTAGTGGAAGACTAAGGAAGGCTTCAATCGATGGAACTCTGGACTCTGGTGCTGTCCCTCGTGTTGCTCCAAAGCCAACTCCAGGTCGCTTCAAAGGAGGGGTCAAAGCTTCCTCAAAGAACGATACTTTCAGCAAAGTTGAAAACATTCCAACCAACCTGAAGGGTTTGACAGTGGCTCAAGTCACAGAGTGTTTGCGCCTGCTGAATCTGGATAAGTACTCCGAGGCATTCAAGAAAAACCTTGTTGATGGTGAAATGATGATGTCATTAAACAAAGACATTCTTCGCAGTGAGTTTAAAGTATCCGAGTTTGACATCCAAAAAATCATGAAGTTCATCCAAGGATGGAGGCCCAAATAGAGACCGCCTTGTGGCATTTCAAATGCAATGTAAATATATGATGCAGCTCAAACATGCTTAAAGAACAGGCCATCTTATTTTACAAAATACTATCGCTAAATTAGAACATGGAGATTATGATTTTCATATTTTTATAATAATCTTAATACTTATGTATATTTTTTTCAGACACAAACTTAAAGGCTTTACATTTTAAACTTCTAAGTGCCTTATCAATCTTTCCTAATGGTCAAACCTTCAGAAAGCTATAACTTTGACCATCAGTGAAACTGTTTAACTAAGATAGAGCAATAATTATACAAACCTTCAACATACAATTTCAAAAGGCTAATTTTTTGACCGTTTAATACTGTCAGCATATGTTCTTTACAGCCACGCCTCGGTTCAAGTGTTTTACAATGAAAAAAAAACCCACAAAATGACTTCACAATCATTGAACTGTAAAGTGCTATTACAAAGGAATGAATAAATTAAAGTTTACAAGTTCGTTTTCAGTCAAAGTAGGCAGACAGATTTTTGAAAGGGTTTATTTTAGAGTCAGAAATTAATGGCACATGTATATTTGTCAACTCGTATGAACCCTGTTTAAAACAATTCTAATTGATGAGGTAATGAATTTGGTTTGATCGTGTCAGGCCGTTTGGTCAAATCATGAGTAAATTAAACGGATAAAAGGTTTGGCAACAGTCGCCGTTACTCACACAAATCAGTAACCCATCAGTAGCTTTACATACTTGATAGTGACTATTTTCTGGAGACGATTACATGTATTACGCAAATAATAGTTTATAATGCAAATATAAAGGGTTTTTATGGATAGGTTGCTCTTAGGGTCTATGTGTAAATATTAATTCTAGAGTTAAATTGGAGAATAAGACATAAGATAAGATATGATGGTATTATGCAGTACTCACAACAAGCAAGATGTTTACAGTAAAACAAACAAATATATTCGAGGTTCTATCATAGAAATGATCTGTTTGCTTATAGCATTGATCCGATCTCTTATAAAAATGATCTTATTCCTTTTATTCAGTAGCTAAATTTCAAATTTACAAAAAGATCTACGACATCCTTTCCTGTGAAAGAAAATTCAATTGTGAAAAAAAAGATTGCTTCCCGTACATGGAACAGAAAATGAATAAATTCGAAATTTTTAAAGAATGAAAAACTATATAATCAAGCTACTTTACAATATGTATATAATCAGCTAGCTGCGGGAGAGTATCCTGTTGGTAAAGTCACTGCGTCACACGCATGCGTATCTGCTACATGCCAAACGTTTGGTTACTTCCGGTACCAAAACTGGCACACGTTTGTGTGTAATTTTACCAAAATTTAATTGTTCAAAAGAACCTCTTACAACAGAAACTTTTCATTCTGAGAGGACCTTAGTCTTTGAAGTACATATTATGTAAAAGCCAAGTCAATTTTGTTAAACAGAAATCATCAGAATTATTGCATAAATCATCCAAGAAAAACCCACTGAATGCAACTCCTATGGGCTTCTGGCAATCAGTGGAGCCAGCTTGTGTGAAGAGGGCGTGGCTTACGGTAGAATTACGTCACACTTAAAAACAGGGTATTCCACAGTGATAGACAAAGATATCAACTGATGTTTAAAAAATAATTGAACTATCTGTATATGTATGTAATATGAGTATATGAAATAGCATTACTTTTGTACTTTCCTGACACAGTAATAATTTTAAATTCGAAATAGGGAAAGAGTGAATGCCAATATGTTTCAATTTGACATTCTCTGGTTCATTTCCAATGAATAAAAGGCATAAATATAACACCATGGTATATTTGTAGCCCTAATATTTGATAAAGTCACACACTTTAACAGCATTTAAATTTTATTTTGAATTAAAAACATTGTGTTTTACCCCTTCACTGATGTATGTTCAGCACTGTATACTCTGTACTCTCCCAGAGTCCTGTGAAAACAAATTCACAAGCATATTACTCGAGTGGGATTCGAACCCACCTTTGCCATTCTAGAGCAGATTATTTCCGCAAAAATAAAAAAATGTACAATTCTTCATTGTAGATGAGACCATACACAGATGAATATCCGGCTCAAATCTAAGGACTGTAAGGAGCATAGAGTCGGGCATGATACTCTGTTTTTGTAATGGCAAGGCAGATGTTCCTAATTAAACGGCACCTCTATGTGGGAAATAAAAATTTCTACTGGGCACCAAGGCAATGACCATGGGTATTGTGATTGCAGTGTTGCCTCCATGACATATCAGACCTGATAGAGCACAGCTGATTTGTCTAGCAGCCGTAATAAGCTTGTGGCCAAGCTTAACATGTCTGCCTCACTTAAACCTCCCATGATACTATCATGATATCATGATAGAGCATCCACTCAATAAACTAGACGGTTTACGTTATTATTATGTGACCACCCGCTTATAAGCTACAGTGGCTATCATGATATGTGACCGCCTCACTTATAAGCTTCAGTGGCTATCATGATATGTGACCACCTCACTTATAAGCTACAGTGGCTATCATGATATGTGACTGCCTCGCTTATAAGCTACAGTGGCTATCATGATATGTGACTGCCTCGCTTATAAGCTACAGTGGCTATCATGATATGTGACTGCCTCACTTATAAGCTACAGTGGCTATCATGATATGTGACCGCCTCGCTTATAAGCTACAGTGACTATCATGATATGTGACCAGCCCGCTTATAAGCTACAGTGGCTATCATGATATGTGACCACCTCGCTTATAAGCTACAGTGGCTATCGTGATACGTGACTACCTCCCTTATAAGCTACAGAGGCTATCATGATATATGAGCTACGGTGGCTATCATGATATGTGACCGCCCACTTATAAGTAACAGTGGCTATCATGATATGTACAGTTTCCTCCTTCCAGCTCATCTATTGATGTTAAACATTTAACAATCAATCCCCATAATGATTCCACTTACATTTACATGTATAATCTTTCATCCACATTAGTCGCAAAGTTTTCTTGCCTAGTTCACTGCAATTTCAAAAGATTTATTCTGTACAAAATGTTTTATTGAAAAGTAAAACTAAATAAAGTATTGTGAACAAAAGTACTTTCTAATAGGTCAGATCAAATCTGACACAGAAGTGAAGAGAAATCTTCAGCTGAAATGTAAGAATTCAAAAGTAGTTGAAATATGTTGACAATGTAACCTAAGATTCACGTCATGTTTTGTCAGATTTACATCATTCCTTTACTTTCGGCCGAGAATAAAAATGGTCATCATTAGTATTTTAAACCTTTTTATAATAATGAAAACCACATAATACATGACAAAAAGTGTGGTTTTAAACAAAGATCGTGATGCTTATTCGGAATAGTCCTGCAGCTGTTCCTTTGATACAAACACTGTTAGATCCATCAAAACAACTTTTAAATGTTTTAAATTCCTAGCCTTTTTCAGTTTTTCCCACCAGTCCTGTTTCATAAATCTTCTATCAGTATTAACTTGGTCCTGGTTCTACAGTTGTTGTTTTTGGTCTCGCAAGAACAGCCCAAAACAGTGAAGACATTATAAAAAGGTAACATCTTTAAAAATACTGTTGTATTATTTCACAAAGTCACATCAACTTAAAAAATCTCCCAGGGTCAGTACGACATATGTCATTTTATTTTATACTTTTTGAAGGCAAAATTTGAAACATGACATTATAAGTTATCACACTAGTTCGAGTGGAATACGGGAAAATATAACGCTTCTACGTCCCATATCCCACGAGGGAGGCAGACGCGCTATATTTTCCCGTTTTCCACGAGCACGCGTGTGATAACGAATTTATCTTCCAGTCAACTTCATATTACTCTCATATTCAAAACACACGCGCAAAGTTTAAAGCGTTATTTGATGAAGAGCAGCACGCGCAACGCAAAGTTTAGAACGTTATTTTGCACTGTCCGTATACGGAGCGTGTCGCATAATACCCTAAATACGCAGAGTGCAATATAGACTACTGGGAGTATGATATGGGTTTATTATCACACTCAAGTTGAGCAATCTGATTGGGGGATTAGCGCGCACTGGAAGATAACAATGGATATCAACAACAAATGGGTCTGTACATTCCACAGAGGAACTTGTGCGTCAGTCAAACGGTCACATTCAATGCCATTATGAGTGACTATCATAAAAATTCAGGAATGAACTAAAAATAGTCCGCACGAAAATGTACAGACCCATTTATTTGAAATGTGATCTCAATGGATGTTTTTGGATGTTGACAAAATTCACACTGGATGGGTATAAAATACAATGACATTTTACACCAGTTTTAAGTGAGGTTAGAGACGTGTAGTATTGGTTTCATTTTCATAAAGATTCAATCTTTTAAAAAATGAGTGCATCACAAAACTGAACTTGACCTTGGAGCCCTTTTTTACCCTCTCCCTTTCTGTTTTGGGGCTAGAGACTGCTAGAGACTGCTAGAGACTGCTAGAGACTGCTAAAGACTGCTAGAGACTACAGGATTTGGGACAATTTGACACTATTTGGGTTAATACCATCAAACCTGCACAGGTGGAAATGGAAAAATATGGCATTTCTGTGAACCTACATGTATGTGACACAGTTAGGCTATATTTTTCCATATTCCACGAGCATACATGTGATTAACAAATTTATCTCCAAGCAAAGATGACGAAGCTATGCGGAGTCAGAACAGCGCACTACACAGGGTGTGTGATATGGACCATGCAATATGGTATAATATATCACACTGTTGTGGCCCTGGATCGACCAATCAGAATCAAGGATTCAAGTTAGCTTGAAGGTAAAAAAAGTTTTAGGCAAATTGCTCACTTACCAGCCCTGGGGGTTGCTGTGGTCGCTGCAGCGCCCCCAAACTTTGTGAATGAGGATGCTGGCATATACTACATCACCCCTCTACTCTTTTCCTACCATAAGAATAATTCTTACCTAATCAAAAGAAATTGCTGAAAACAATTAAAACACATGTCATTTAAAAAGATTTGACTTCACGCTCTTAAATGTCTAACATTTCTTGACGTTGGCACAAACCGGCCTGCATGCAATCCAGTACCGCCTGGCAAAAAAAGCGTTCTCCCTGGCCTGGCCTATGCTTTTGAAAAAAAGTAGGGCATTTAAATTCTAAATGCAGTGTCAAAAAAATACCTCACTGACTTTCCTTGATGTGGCCCCTTTGTAATGCACATAGTACACTCACTGAAGCATAGAAGCTAACGTCTATCATATTATGGCATTACACTGAACTGAGGATTTCCAGAATGTTTCAGCTTTCCAAACTCCAACTTTTGAAAGTACCTGAAAGCAGCATTTTATCCTGGAGACACAATCTCAGGCTCCTTTCTATGTTACAAAGTCTGTCATTGGTTAATATACATCACATGATAAAAATCCTTCTTTGTGATTGGTTGATGCGGCAAATCACATGATTTCTCCAAGGTACATCTGTTTGTCACTTGAACATGAGAGAACTGCAAATGAAATGAAAAAAAAAAAACATTTATTAGAGCAAGGAAAATGCTGCAGGCATTCAAGAGAACTTATGGCAGCCAGCCACATCAACCCATATTAGCCATGGAGCACAGTCTGAGATCGAAAGTGTTTGGTTTTTCCAGAGGGAGGAAAGCCTGGAGAAAAACACTCGTGGTACAGGAGAATGCACAACTCTACTCACATGTGGCCCTAGGCAGCACTCGAACCAAGGACACATTGGTGAGAGGCGAGCGCTTTACGCACACGCTACCCATGCCACCAATGCCTTCACTCTTATTGTTATTATTAGTTGCAGTAATAGTAAGTGCAAAAACTTGTTACTTGGTACCTCATATTCCAACCCCAGCAGAGTATTTCTGAGAAAGACTCTTTCTGAGAAAGACTCTTTCTGAGAAAGACTCTTTCTGAGAAAGACTCTTTCTGAGAAAGACTCTTTCTGAGAAAGACTCTTTCTGAGAAAGACTCTTTCTGAGAAAGACTCTTCCTGAGAAAGACTCTTCCTGAGAAAGACTCTTTCTGAGAAAGACTCTTTCTGAGAAAGACTCTTTCTGAGAAAGACTCTTTCTGAGAAAGACTCTTTCTGAGAAAGACTCTGCTAAGGTCGAAATGTGAGGCCATTAACCACTTTTACATTTATACCATAGGTGATTTTGATTAGTAAGCAGAATGCAACAGCTAGTTTTATTTTCTCACTGGTAATATTAAGTCAAGTTTTAGGAATGTCTTACCTATTGGTTCGTTTGGATGGAATGCAACGTCATTAACAGATCCAGAATGTCCTGGTAGTTTATAGAGAATACGTCTTGATGTAGTGTCCCATACATAAACGAATCTATCAGCAGAACCAGCAGCTATCTTACTACCGTCAGGTGACCAGGAGCATCTTAAGAGGTTCTACAAAGAAAGCAGGAACAAGAATTATCACAAACCGATGTTGGTTTTGAACAGGAACGCATGGTTTTAGGAACTTAAGTGTAAATTCGTTTTCATATTCTGGTTATGTTTAATAGTGAAGACAAGCAAAAATGCTTTATGTTGTTTTTTTTTCATGGATTTTACACTGACCATATTGGGCTTATTTTGATTGCAACACACTAAAGCAAAAGTTATCTGCATATCCTCGACTTTGTGTCTATGTGGCTTTTTTAACACCTTAAGTTATCATATGTGTACATGCCTGACTATTGAACCACTCTTACACATCATGGACACCCAATGGACGCTGAGTAAACACAGTTTTGGGTTGTCTGTGTTGAGTGAGCGTTTAACTCGGTAAGTTGTGACAAGCTCCTCTCAACAGACGGGTAACAGGTTGACTCGCTCGGAAGGAGTAGGCACTTAAAGACGCTCGCTCATCAACGCGCGACAAACAAATTCCTGCCACAAAAGATCACCTTTGACCTTTACACGCGTTGTACATAAACTATGTACGGGTGCATGATCGTTTTGAGCCACAGAAATAGCCGTTGGGTAATGGTGCAGGTGGGCGTCTTTAAGAGTTTCACACTTGGATGTCTGGGGACAACGAACACGTCACTCTTTATCAGGTATTTGTGTAATTCTTTTGCCTCACATTCCAGGATTTTGATAGATCGAATGGCTGCCAAGATTGTTACAATTGATCTCCGAACGTGCACTTAGAATTTCACACCTGGAAGTGCAGAGACAAAAGGTGCTGGAATCAACAAAGAAGCAAGGGATATTTATGTAATCCCTTATTCCAGACTTTCGTGCCTTTGTGTGACATACCAAGAATTCTATATACCGAATGACTGCCACGATTGTTTCCATTATTTTTAGCACTAAGGTGAGTGCAAGAGTCCAGCATGCCATGTGTGATTATCGGCAGTGGCGTATGGCTTAGCGACAGCCGTATGGAACCAAACAAAGAGAGTGTCTGTCCGAGATTAAAGGGGCTGTTTCATCATGATTATAGCAGGCCTGTGGCTGTGCATGGAAAGATGTACATGTACTCTCACCTAGATACTGCACACATGCACGCTTGTGGTCAAATCTCAAAGGGTGCTGCCAGTGAGCACACGTGCGTACTAACTGGGTTACCCCATTTACTGCTATAATCTTGACAACACAGCCCATTTAACAGGTGAAAAAAACTGTAAATCCCAGTGCCGAAGAGTACCATATTGGGTGTCTTTACTTTGTTTCATCATGGTTTCATTTCGACAATAGTATTTCACCTTAACAAATGTCTAAATTTTCACCAAAACTAATACTATGGGCATGTCGATACCGATTGAGACAATACCAGCATAAACTGATTGAATAAGCAGTTGAAACTTTTTTTTCAAAGAAAAAAAAAAAAAACTCGGCCACTTCTCGCAAACTTTTGGCAAAGACAAGGTCAAAGTTATAGTTACATCAATACAAGTTCATTGTCGTCAATTCAATCATTGAAAATGTTACCTGTTCAAAATTATGTTGTGCACCTTGGAAGAGCTTCACACATCTTTCTTGAGGAGCAAATGGTCGGATGTCCCAGATTCGTACTGTTAGGAAGGAAGAATGCAAATATTACAACATACTGATTGAATCATTCAGTTCAACATCATTTAAGCTCGTGCCAATGGATGATATTATCGAATATCGCAATATTTGTTTGAACTATTTGAAAATATCATCTATGATATGGTATCGAAATATTGCAACACTCAATACAATTCCATGTGTAGAACTATTAACATGATTAAGCAGCATTTTCTTCGTGTTTGCTGTAAGCACAAGGGTCCCTTGCTGCTGGTAGTTTGTGAAATTGTGGCCAATTAAAAATAAAAAGACAACTCAGCAGAGGATCAGAGTAGAGGAGCCAATGAAAACTTTGGGCCTTTTCCAAACCTCGACTTAGCCTCCGGCTTGTGCTCCGTCATCAAGTTTGGAGCAGTGTGCATTTTGCAAGATGCTTCGACATCAAAAAGAGCCTGGAGCCTGGAGCTAGAGTCTAAGCCAAGGTTAGGGGAACGCTGCTAGGCCACTTACATGTATTGTCCATTGAGTTGGACAGTAGATATGATCCATCTCCACTCAATGATAAACCAGTCACTGAGTCGGTGTGTCCAGGCATCTTGTATAACATGCCGTTTTTTCTTAAGTCCCAAACCTGAAAAGATTAAGAAATAAACATAAAGACTTGTCCACTCTTCATGTTATAGGATGTAGTTTAACAGTAGACTTACCAGGTAAATCCATTTTCCTCTGAAATATATAGAGAGGTTACACGTGATGTCACCCGAGACCTTTTTCTAATGCTGCGTGCACAAACAGATGCAGGAAATCATTCAGCAGACGACGCGCCAGCCATCGAGTTTGTACAGGGCTGTACCCAACATGGCTGTGAATTGACATTTTCCCGTGGTCACGCAAACACTCTACCCATGCTCATAACTACGTCAACAATGACAATTTACCTGGTAAGTCTGCTGCCACCTATCAACCCAAATTTTCCCATTAATGTAGTAGAGATTTGTAACCTATCTTAAGAAACCACAGTAGACTTGTCCACTGTTCATGCTATATGAGATCTAGTTTAACTTGAAAATCACAGCAATAAAGGTTGAGTAAAACATGTATTAAATAGAGATTCAGGTCCGATACTTCATAGAGGCAACGGAGACAACTGCCTCCGTTGCCCCTGGTCATTGCCTCAGTGCCCTTGAAATATTTTAGTACAAATTTACAATTTCCTCATGGAGGTGCCCTTTATCAAGAAGAAGTTGCCTTGGTGCCCTTGCCCTTTCAAGAACGAAGCAATCAGGCCTGGAGATTTGTATGCCATCAAAAGAAATAAAC
Organism: Marthasterias glacialis; assembly: GCA_911728455.2. Taxonomy (NCBI): domain Eukaryota; kingdom Metazoa; phylum Echinodermata; class Asteroidea; order Forcipulatida; family Asteriidae; genus Marthasterias; species Marthasterias glacialis. The sequence continues at coordinate 410,302 of OU452232.1, forward strand.
ATAAATATATTTGCGACTATTCATGCTCTAGATTCATGATATATATCCCTTGCACTGATGCCACACGAGGCTACTGTCTTCCCATGATCTCGTTAAACAAGCATTTTATCTTTACAAGCAAAATCAAAGACCAATGGGAGATTGTAGCTGCGTGTGCCATCAATGCAAGGGTTAGTCTGGCTCCCTGACCAAAGATTCCTTGACTCTTGTTAAAAATCTTAGGTTGGGCATCACCCACGCTTAAAAATAGATGATGACGCAACATATTGGATTCATTACTTGTCACCAACAGTGGACGATGTCATTGGATAAAGACAAAGCACTGATGATGTGCCTTGTTTACTTTCAAAAAGCCTAGGATAATTGCAGTTTGTAAAAATGTTACACAAATATTCAACAGTGAATAGTCAGATATTTTTTGGTCTGGGAACCAGACTATGCAAGGGTCTTTAATAGGGACCTTTTGTGGACACCAGGTGGCAGCAGACTTGGGTAATCTACTGATCTTGTGTGCATGTTAAGTGGAACATTTCTGGATTCAAGAGAAGATCTCTTAAACCACTAGAATACAGAGTTTGCCAAGCTATGAAAGGTTGACTAAAGGAAGCTAAAGCTTGAAAATGACAATTATTCAACTAATAAACATGTGGGAAAACAAACTCATTTTGGGTGAACAAAGAAAAAATAACAAGAACAAGAATTGAACCTGCGACCGCTGGATTTACGGGCTAGTGCTTTATCAACTGAGCTATCTAGATCATTGTAGATAACACAATAGGGTTAGATCGCTCAGTTGGTAGAGCACCGGCATGTACAACCAGAGGTCCGTCGCAGGTTCAAATCCTGCTCTAGTCAATTTTTCTTTGATCACACAAAATTGAATATTTCTTATCAATACAAGAGAAGATGATCATGTAAGTTAGACTGCTACATTTTATCAGTGAATGCTGAGTGTAATACCTTGATATCATTATCGATTCCAGCTGAGACTATTTGATCGCTGGTATCATTGAAGGTAACAGATAGAACCTGGTATGTATTCTGGAAAGTTTGGACAACTCCTCTCTTCCTACTGTCCCATAGCTATCAGGGGAAAAAAGAAAATGACAAGTTAATAAACATCACTAGAATCGTTTAAGACTGTCTACACTAGTCTTATGTACTAAGAACATTTGGGATAACTTAAAAGAAAGATTAAACAGTTTTGTAAGTTGGAGGAAAGGAACATGGCTGAGTGTAATAAACCTTCTACTGTCTGACTATTCAATATCATCCACATAGTTTCTAATACCATGTGTATGGTTGTTTCCCCATATACAACCGAGATCACAACATCGGCTCTTTTCAGAGCCGAAACTCATCTCAAAAGAGATTTGTACATGGTCGTACCCGTATGTTTACTAGTTATAGTTACTTCCCATTATCCAGACCATGCAAAGCTTCAAACAACACTAAATTCCTTTTTACCTTTATAGTTCCATCATCTGCACCACTGACAATCAGCGACGGTCCTCGCCTTGCTGGATATACTGAATTAACAAACGCAGTATGACCTCTCATCTTCTTGATTCTAGATCCTGTCTCTGTGTCCCAAAGACAAAGCAGTTTATCTGTGCTGCACGACACTAGCTGACTGTGGAGAAAATAAGGTCAAGTTAAAATAACTTGCTGCAATGACAATAGCCGGTTGCAGTGGCGTAATTAAGGGGGGGGCACGTGCCCCCCCCCCAACTGATGTCCATGCCCCCCTCCAGGGTGCCACCCCATTTGAAATCTGGACTTTTGAAATTAAAAATTACCAGAATAAAATGTCAAATTTTATGAGCATTTATGTAGCAATTTCAATGTTTTTAGAACTATTTTTAATTATTTACACACAGAATGTATTTTGTTTTACCTCAACACGTCAGAAAACACTGAAATGGGGCTTGTTTAGGAAAAATGAAATTGGAAACTACAGTTTAAATTGGCCAAAGGTGCCCCCCCCACCAGGAAAAATGGTGCCCCCCTAAAATGTTACCCTAGTTACGGCGTTAACCGGTGGTCGCAGGTTCGAATTCGCTCCGGTCTATTTTCTTTTGGTGGAATTTACTACCATTCAATATACGTAACTGCAACTCTCTCCAACAGTTTAAATGTAATCTCTAAGTCATCCTAATTATTATGTCTGTTTACAATCTGTTTTCTTTTTCCACTTTTGACCGACCGGTGTTTTTCATTTTAGAAGCGCATTGTAACCACTGGAAAAATGCGCTATATATAAATTTGTGTATTAGCTGATTAGTGTTATTATTACTTATTATTCTTTGTTGTTAAGCCTGTGGTCGCAGGTTCAAATCCCGCTCCAGTCAAGTTTCTTTGTTCACCCCAAAAATTGAATTAAAAATTTACCCAGTTCCAAATTCATGTAATTCAAAATTATAATTTTAGTGAGCGCATAAGAGTAATAATAATGAAGCATTCAAAGAATGTAACCTTAGCAACTTGTATACATGTGCATGTATAACAGGGATGAGAGTGGATGAACATGAACAATCCATGAAACACCGGTGGAGGGTTTGGTGGCTACCAACCATGCCATAACCCGTATAAACGACAGCATTCTGTGCTTCAATGTAGATGGGGCAAGCACCTTGGTCATGTTGGTGTAGTCAAAATACAGTACAGTACTGTGTTAAGGCTTTACAAGGGCTTAGATGCATGAAAATGATATATAAAAAAGTTAAAAACAAGAATTAGATTTGCATCTAAATCTAAATCCTCAAAGAGACTTGTGACAAATCATTCGAGGGAAAAAGACAGACAAAAAAAAGCAAAATGTAGTTACCCGTCCGTGGTGTATTGTAATTCCATTATGGCTCCTTGATGTCCAGTCAGTACTGCATAGTTGGCACACTCACCATATACACTCCATAAAACTGATACAAAATAACAAATTATCAAGAAAGAGAATGATTTACCATACAAGCATGACAAGTAACAGAATATTTTCATGAATGCGCCAGATAAAGACAATTTGTTTTGACCTCGACAAACTTGAATCCTTGATTCTGATTGGTCAAACTATGGCAACAACAGTGTGATATTCTACCATATTGCACGGTCCATATCACATTCTGCGTATCGCGCTGCTCTAACTCTACATATTGCGCTATTTCAAGCTGCACTTTAAGTTTGCTTGAAAAGAAATTTGCTATCACACGCCCACTCGTGGAATACGGAAAAATATATTTTTCCGTATTCCACTAGCGCTTGTGTGATATCACGTGTACATGTAGCTACAGCCAGAAGTGCAAAGGGATCTTTGTTAGCTTACATGTATATCAAAGGTAGGTCAAAAGGTCCGATCTTGCACATTTGAAAATATGTAATTTGCTCAAGAAACAAGGTTGTATGGTACAATGTATCTCACTACATGTACTTCAGGTTTGTGCATACATCCTAGAATTCACATAATGTATTAGGCCTAAACAAACAAAATCTTGTTGCACTGCAAACAAAACAGTTTAAAACTGTGTCCACAAGGACAGCCTCATGTCATCACACAACCTTGTAACACAAACGGAATGAAATGTTAAACACTGGTCTGAATCAGAATGATTTTTCCAAGGGGTATCATCCCACCAAGGGAAGTTAAAAAAAAAGAGGATTTTTAGGTCACAGTTAGCGCTACTCACAGTCTACTCATTCTGTACTTCAAACCTTCAAAAGAGTAAATGTTATTACAGTGACCAGTTTACCCAATAGAATCAAAGATGGTCTCACACAAGAACACTTCAGAATGTTTAGCTTGCTTGAGACTCATTAGCAACCAATTTCATGATGCTGCTTACACTACAGTGTGAATTCTGCACTTATTGCCCTATTAGTATTACATGTACATTTGTAAGTGTCTGAAACTTTTGACAGTAAGCGCAAAACTCAGCAGTGAGCAGAGCCACGAGATTGGGCTCTGTTTACATACTATATAATTCATGCTTCTTGACCGGTAATAAATCAAGGACTTTGTTCACAAATTGTTTGGACTTTATTTATACTGTATGTTCAGGCCTGGAATTACATGAAGGCCACGGAGGCCATGGCCTCTGTTGCCCTGGTCTTGGCCTTGGACTTGGTGCCCATAAAATTCAAATTTTTCAATGGAAGTGCCCTTCACAAAATGGAAATGGCCTTGCCTATTCAAATCCTTTGAAATTCCAGGCCTGTATGACATGTATGATGCTTTTGTTTTGTACACAAAATAAATTTAGATGCCTCCATGTATGAGGGCACTCACTGTTTGTAGGGCCTATGAAATATGATTCTTTTTTATTACTTAAAACAATTCTACATTCATTCTGATAAAATATTTCCACATTTTGATTGTCAAATTTGGGGTGTTTTGACACTTTTTTTCTGGATTTTGTGTTTTATGCAAATTGAATGAACGCATATTTATGAGCAAGTGTGTGATGTCATCGAAGGCAAAGCTGCGACATCATGGTTGATTTGTGCACAAAAAATTGTAGATTTGTTTTCTGTTTTTCAAATGGCAACTCCACTAACTATTGGTTGTTGTCTTATTGATGAGTGTTTAAACTTATCAGTACATATTTTGGGGTGACCGCTGTTTTCTTTTGCAAAATTTGGGATTTTGATTTTGTACATTTTTAATGCTGCAATGTGAGGCTTTGTTCCCATTATGAGTCACACAACACAGCCCTCATGTGTCCAGTTTAAGACAGGTCATTTTTGAAAATTCAATCAGTACATGAAACCTTAATTTTAGTACAAAAAACTTTTTTATCATTTTCCTTAAACTGTCCTTAAGCATGGCTATTTAATAAAAAATGTATTTAAAAAAAATGCTGGTCATAGGCCCTTTGAAGTCTTGGATGTCAACAGATACATGCAGATGCACTCAACACACTTTCAAACATACATGAACAGGAAAGTAAAACGCAAAGTCTGTCAATATGGCTCATCAGGCCGGTGTTTATATTCAGTTTTCTTTTCTCCCTTGACAGGATTCCAGTCCATGGCAGGTTACTCCCCCCAGCTCTCGCACTACCCATCTTTACTCCTGGGCGGAGAGTAACAATTATAATAAAGTGCCTTGCTCAAGAATACAAGTGTCTTGACTGACCAGGCCATGAGGATTCGAACCCACATTCCGTAAATTACAGAATTTGACTTCACTACACTAGACCACTCGGCCACGACGCCCAACAGATGTTAGAAGGGCTATAAAATACTTCATTTAGAAAGGTACATGTTCTGCATTGTCAGTGTTGTATCTGTCACTGACATGACTGAAGCCAAAAAGCAATAGCCATAGTAAAGAGACACTCAATCCTAACTGACATTTACATGTAACTTACAGATATTCCTGTCAAATGATCCTGATGCTAAAGTGTTTCCATCAGGATGAAACTTAGCTGAGAAGATTTCTGCTCCATGACCTGAGAGTAGCATGATAGGAGCAAGAAGGCTCGATGTACGAGGTGGTCCCTGTTCAGAATTCAAGAAAACAGTCAATAAATATCAAATCATTCTTTTCATAAATTTCCTTACTTTTTGTCTACTCTTACTCTAAAGTCAAATGGCCCATAGGACATCCCCACCCCCATTTTGCCAAGTGGTACAAAAAAATGATTTTTTTTTTTACTAATTCATAAAACTAAACAAGCAAAAATGAGAACAATGTGATAAATAACAACTTGACAGTGCACACTTCATATCTTATACAATTATTACTACTGTGCTGTATAATGAGTTGAGTAGTGGAAACAACAGGGGCGGTATGGAGACTGTGCATGCAGCGTCAAACTTTTATCGTTCAAAAAGAAAACAAAAAGTAGGGAGGCTTAAATACCACTAACTGATCAAACTTTGCCAAAAAAGATAATTCAGACAAATTTGTAAATTAACTGGTACGCGGAACCATATTTGTTGCAATACTGTTTGAATGGGATCTAAATTACGGTGAGAATTTATCACTTTTTAACAACTTTTAGTTTGCGGAGTGGATTTTCTGGACCAGTGCAACGCTCGATCAGAGTTGAAAGAACACATAGAGCCTAGTTTTGGCGAGATCTGATTTCAAAAAAGAACTGTAGCCATGTAAACGTGAAGGGCAGAAAGTTTTGAATAGGATTTTGTACATATCACTCTATGAGGGTCGTGAAGACGATAGCGGAACAAACCTCATAGTTCTAGGAGTAGTAAAAGTGCACGCCGTGGTTCCCAGCCTTCTGCAGTGGTGCCAGCCCTCGACGTCGTTGTTGGTACGGATTGGACGTTTGAACACTGACCAACTGGATGGTTGCCATTGCGGATTGTCATTAGTGTGCAGTGTGACTTTGGCGGCCGCCACTGCACGGGGATCAATGGGGCATTAACGACCCCCACTGCATCCCATGGGGTCATTAACGACCCCCACTTGTCATAACTCCTGTATAGAATTCTAAAGTCTATCGAGGGTACGAAGCGTCCAGGGTACGAAACGTCCAAAGTTACTTCGTACCTTGGTGAAGGTACGAAGTGACAAAGGTACGAAGTGACGACACCAATATGCTTTCGAGTCACTTCTATTGTCCGGATACTGGGCAAACGTGATGCTTAATGTACACGTAAGGATGCTGGTCATCTCGCCCCCAAACATACTCGCCCCCAACAATCTCGCCCCCAACAATCTCGCCCCCAAACAATCTCGCCCCCAGCCTTTGACAATCTCGCCCCCTGACAATCTCGCCCCCAAGCAAAGTCGCCACCGGACGTTTTTTTTTTCTGCAGTCCGAAATTGCCAAAGGAGAATTTTTTGTCAATTTTTTTTTTATTTTTAAAAATTTTGAAATTTTTGAGGATGGCAATTTCGTACCGCAGAAAAAGAACCTTCCCCCGGATATAACTAAAATAATATTCACTTTTATTTAATGATGGTAACCATGACACCTAAAAAGATGATTTTCAATATCTTCTGAATCTACAATGAAAAAATACTAAAATGCTAAAATACAGTAGACATGCACTAACATTAACATGATTCTTTGAATCAACCCACAAGCAACTGATAACGAAGCGTAACGACTTCCAAAATGATCTGAAACAAATATCCTTTATCTCGATTCCCGTGTTCTGTGGACCCATACGGTCCCGAAAACTCTATCCTTATCGCGTACAAATATAAAAGTGGCAGTGGCAATTTCAGACTGCAGAAAAAAAATATTGTGTGGGGGCGACTTTGCTAGGAGGCGAGATTGTCAGGGGGCGAGTTGTCAAAGGCTGGGGGCGAGATTGTTTGGGGGCGAGATTGTTGGGGGCGAGTTTGTTGGGGGCGAGAGTGTTTGGGGGCGAGATGACCGGCTCCCGTCAATCCCACACGTAATGACGGACCCTAATGTACAACTGCACAAAAAAACAATCGTGCCAAAAACTTACCGCTTGGACCACCGTGCCTCCTCCAACGGCCGCCGAGACCAACTCATTCCTGGGTCTCTTTACGTGGACCAATGCCCCCTCCTCAGCTTTCCGCTTTGCTTCTAACATCGTCAATTATTTTGGTCTACAAAGTCAGAAAAACAAAGCAGAACCTGTACATGTAGTGTGTTCTCCAAGATCAAACGAACAATATAAAACCACGCTGGTCAAACTGAACTCTAGAGGGCGCTGGTCAAGATTAATCGAAAACTTTAATAAAAAGAAAATAGGTGGGGAAACTGCTGCCCAACCAAACGGTTAATGACCTCACGTTTCGACCGCAGGGGATCTGTCTCAAAGGCAAAATGGGGAAGGGGGACGGACAATGGGTTGAGCGGTAGGGGAAACAAGTGGAGGGTGTGTGAAAAAAAATGCTTTGCTCTACTTGTATTGGATATTTTGTTTTCTTCTTTAAGACCTGGGTCACGTGAATAAACCCAAATAAATAAATATACTTTCCCATACCGTGAGGTAAGCCTCCGTGCAAGGTTTACTGTCCAAAAGGTTTTCTTCAAACAAAACTCATATCCATTAATTATGACAGATTCGCAAAGCACATTATTTTACGTTTGAAATTCTCGCTCATTTAAACCATTTGGAAAATAATAATTTGAACGCTAGTTAATGAAACATGTCCCCATTTCTCGGTTTAGTCTAAAAGTTGTGTAATTTAATTTTGAAAGTTAGATGATTCAAGTAATAAAACCATTTAACCCTCGGAGCAACCACATTAATCAACAATAAAATACTCCAAGTATTTGAGTATACCATTTTTCTTATTAGTGGAATGCTTGAAACTTTATACAGCAGAAAAAACTTGTGTGAGCAAAAGTACATTAATAACAAACGATCAAGAAGATTTGATAGCGGTGTGAGCGTTCACAATGAACTTTGGATTGTTACGTCACTCATCTGCTTACGGTTAGCAGCGTTCACGAAATAGAACTTCTGCTAATGGCCCATTCGCAGGAAACGTCTGCTTACGGGCTTTATAAACTTGGTCCGAGATACCATCAAGATTGAAACCAGGGCTAGAGAAAGAGATTCAGTGATGGCGAGACCCACATTATCAACATGTCTTGGCACCAACACTGCAAACTGTGGCAAAGAGTGTTGAAGGTGTAGAAACTGCATTCATTGCCGTTGCCGGTAGCAAACTCATTTCAGCAGCGCCCTCACAGTCTTGATCGAGGTAGATTTACATAGCCATGTAATCATTAGAGTTCTACTCTACAGCTAAAAAAAAATTGTCTTTTTGAAGTTCCAGCTTCGGCTTCAGTCCTGCTATTGGCTGTACCATCTTTTTGTGAAGCCGTCGTTTTACAAAGGACATAATGAAGATTTTCCGAACATCTTAGGTTACATTTCCACTTCCAGATTCAGAAGCATTCAGAAGACAGAGCATGTGACCGCCCCATGTCTAACACTATCAGACGACATTTGTAGATAATTCGCCGTATATGGGGGACAAAATCTCAGGGCAGATTCTCCTGCTACATCAGTCTCCCTATATGATGCTCGGACGTCTCATAATTATTAGACATCAGCTCTTATCCAGAACCCTTCCCTTCCTTCCATATAATACACAGACCCCTCCCATCCCCCATCACAACACATGTTGACCTATTTACTAAAAATATACATTTATTGTCAACATATTTTTTAGGAATAACCTTCTTTTCAACTGGAAATCAATAATATTGACATCGATGGAACACCAAACCATTTTGACTGATAGTGAAAACTGGTTATGTATAATAAAAATTGTAGAAATCTTTGTCGTAAAATAATAACGAAATAAAATTAGAATAAGTCCGCCACAGTCAATCACCAACATTGTTTTCAACATTTTGTTTTGGGTGGTAAATATCGTAAAAAAATGATAACCACATGGAATTTTAACATTAAAAGCAGATAGTGAGCAAAACAAAAATGTTCATCTTTTAAGTTACTGATGTAAATTGTTGCGTGAATTAATTATTTACACAATCATAACAAACTTAAACAAAACATAACCACATAGTTAATAAATCCAACTACATTACTATTTGAAACAAGTCATTTTATAACACTTAAAACAAAGCTATTTCTGATGAGCGTTGTGCCAACATTTCTTTCTTGTTACATTGCTAAAACGAAGTCTGGAGTACAAATTGAAATACTGTGTAATCTAAACACAAACACTAGCTGGTAATTATTAAGGTTGATACTTTAGCATTCAACTAAGAGACTTAATATTTTTTTTGACGATAACTTTTTTGAAAAGTACTGTGTTTTTCGTGTACTTATAAGATTAACTTTTAGTTGCACAAGTACGTGAAAATAAAAACTTTCATGATGTGACCGGCCGTCATAAAACCACGTTTTCCCTCAAAATTACCTTCATAATCTCAAAGAACTAGGGTTTGTATTAAACTAGATGGTTAATATTGACTAAATCTACATCTCTCTTGATGAGTTTGGTTTGTTTATACGGTAAAAAGTAGTTCAATACGAATCGCCGTGTACCTGGTAAAAAGGCGTAATGCCTTATGCCCTTTTACCGGGCACATAAAGTATTAGCAATAAAATGGTCACTGACATGACAAATATGGCATCATTATTGTTACATTTTTTATTGCTAGAATTAACCCAAAGACATGTTTTACCATTCCCACGCAGAATTTAACCTTCATATAATACATTTTGAAGGGCAACAAATTGATCAAACTTTCCTGCTAAGTTTTTTTTAGACATAAGATTTTACATCATTTGCTGATACGTCATTTTAACTGGGACCTTGTCCCTACGTCCTTTTACAGAGCGCACGACGGAATGGTATTCTGTGGGGGAGACGCCTATACTGTACCGAGACAGCTCCGGAGGGAATCGAACCCTGGCCATAAAATGATGATGATTAAAAAACTGTTATATCTTGTTTTGGATTGGAGGCCAATTCTGTCAATTTATTTGCTTGGGTAAACGGGTTCATTTTGGAACTGTTGGTACTGTCCCATTTTGGGTGGGTTGGGTGCCATGGGCGGCGGTGCTGCTTGAGCCGAAGGGGTGTAGTAGCCAGGTGGGGTATTGACGGTCATGATGGTGGCTGGTTGCTCGGTAGGGCGTGCTATAAGGTGGGAAAGACACCAGTGAAATAATAAACACTAATTTAGTCAAAATCACTTGATAATAAGCTCTGATTAAGTGCAATGATTCAGTACTGCATCGGAACAGTACACTTGGAGTTGCAAAAGTTTCGAAATAAAAATGTATAAAATGGACACCGCTTTCTTTATCTATCCTTCCTTTACAAAATATCACTTTATACCATTTTTTCCCCGAGCATTTTTGTAAAGAAGGTTGATATTTTGCATCTTTTAGGAATGTATTATAATTTGGCAAACGGATAATATTTTTACCAAAGATTAAAACCAGTAATGATATTAAATTGATTTGAAGGTCTTTCGCCTCCTTGCTTTATTTAGGGAAATGTTTTGTACATAAACAAAAGTTGCAAAGGGCAATTTTGGAGGAGTAGACCCTAAAGCTATATCTCTTGGTTTTATCTCTAGCCATTGATTCTCACCGATGGTGGTTGTGCGGATGTGAGTGCTGACTGGGTGGCGGGGTGGCGACTTGGCACAGCAGACACAACAAGCTATGATCGATGTTATGAAGAGTATTAACAACAGTATACCCCCACATACCACACCAACAATGGCTCCAGTGCTATGGGGGGGGGGACCCAAAAAGAATATGAGACAAGTGAACATTCGATACAAACCACAGTACTATTTACGACTGTGCGCGACAAAAATAACGCTTAAGTCGCGGTTAATTTTCTTTCTATTTTTAATATTGAACCAATAAGTCATTATATCTCCAAAAACATATTAATTCTTTTAAGGGGTTTGATCTTTTCAATAAATGGAGTACCTATACCATGCCCGATATGTGGCAGAGGGAGGCCCCCCCCCTAATATTCTCATTCTGTAACACACTCTTCCCCTCTTGTACAGAAGCACCCCCTAAAATCCTCAAAAGAAGTCCAGAGGTTCCCAGAATACAATGAAGGTACAATAGCAGGGGTGGGGGTACACCCTGCCACATACGGAACACCAAATGGGAGTACCGGTACCAGTATATCCCTTCCACATTTCCAACTTTGTTTCGAAGAGAAATTATACTAGGACCGCGGAAGTCTTAAGCTCAGCATGTGGATATTCTTTGTGCTTGGGGGAAGCAAATCTTCCTTTCAAAGAAATTGCTTTCTTTTTCAGAACACCTCTGTGTGTCTTTGGGGGTTTTCTGTATTCGAAATCTTGATGGTTATTTTGATAGTACCGGTATTTATAAATACCTGAAATATCCATAATCAAAGTAGTCGTAGATGTCGCAGCAATATTGGTCCAATTGTCCCGCATCGCAGCAGTAAATCTCATCCGAGCTATCGAAGAACCTCGGGCAGTCGAATCCACCCTCACCACTTCCGTCCCAAGCATCAGGACATGTGTTCCCATGCACTTTAGATATAGAACAAAATACCAGGATAAGATGGTCCAATGGCCTATATGTATTTAATCATGATGCTGCCATAATTGTTCATCCCACAGTAAATCAAAGTAACCCAAAACGAGGTCGGAAGGGGGAAACTGTCTACCGCCATTATGACATAGCAGGGAACGTGAAGCACTTGTTATATTAAGGAATCATTGATTATTATGGTACATATTAATGTTTGTAAACACAATTGAAGAGTATTGTAACACAGTTTCAAGAAACACACTTTAGGGCATACAGAGACCGATTTCACAAAGTATTAAGACTCAGTTCTTAACCACGAATCAATCATAATTGCTATAATAAGCAAAATGTGATGTCACAATACAATCTTGACAACTCGTCTCAAGATGAATCTTTACTTTGTGTAAAATCAAGCCCTGCAGGAATCTGTCCGGTTAATTTTGCGTTTTGATGTGGTTTGTAAAGTGTGTCAGAATCACACTGTTAGAGTCATTTTCTTAGGTAATTGCCACCAACATGTTTTTAGAGATTGTCACAATTTCTTTCTTCTCTGAATGTAAACGAGTTGAAAAGTTCACTCTCTCACCCGAGAGGTGTCATGTTGGCTCTATTGAGAGTGAAACTCACTGTGAATCACGCTTTTTGAGTGAAAGTGGAGTGAACTTCACTCCGATTCAAGTTGAAAATACCCGTTTTTCACTCTAGAATTAAGAGTTGTCCGCCATATTGCTCTTTGCAAGAGTGGTATGGCGGACACAACGAGTGGTTTTTGAAGGCATGATAAATGAAATTGAACACAACGGCTTTTCGATATAGCAAATGTGATTCATGTGAGTTGGTTGTGCGATTTGGATTTTGTTTGCAGTTATATTTTGTGTATACATGTAGTATAAACATCAGTAAACAAATTAGGGAACGAAAATGTACAATATCAGACACATTCGACTCCTCTTCAATGGCAGAAATGGTAAACAAGATTTATATTTACCTGGAAAGATGCAAACACTGCTAATAGCCAGAAACACGAACACGCCAATTGATAATGCCATGTTTTACCGGATAGTTTAGCTCGGCCAGATTTGGTATCAAATATAGAAAAACATACACACCTCCCGTTCGAATATCACGTACAAACTATGAGCAAATGCTATTTATCACTTGAATTTACACAAAAGAGTCTACGGTGGTCTCGATATTACAATGACGCATTTCTATGGTATACAGACTTTGATCTCGCATGTTTACTATTGCATACTGAAGAGGTCGAGGTAGATGTTTTTAGAGATAAACTCATAATTATCTTTTTTGCAAAATTTCTGTGGAGAAGTGTCTGCTTGTGGTGACGAAAATGAAACAGAAATTGAATATTGTAAAAGCAATATCACCACAGTTTGCTTTATCAAACTGTCATAACACTGAATTATTATCAAAATACCCCTACCATCACCATATTTCTCTGCAAAAATATTATTCACTGTTCCAGGCCTTGGCTGTAATTAACAGCAAATCATCACAGTTTCCCGCTTTACAAACAGACCACAATAACCACTGAAACGAAACTGACAAGATGGTACAGTTTTAATCACGCAAAATACATGCACTATGACCATGATTGACAAAGTCTTGGTGTTTATCTTTAAGTTTCAATTCTGTCTATATAGTTAGCAAGTTGTGTTGGGCTGAATGGAAGCATTTATGTTTAACAAACAAGTTTGGCTCAGATGGAATCGTTAAAAACAGAATGGTGTTCTCACTTAGAATTTTCCAAGTTGGAAATTTTATATCTTTGGTCATCAGATAATGAATCCCTTCTTCTCTTCATGTTTCCTAAACATGGGAATGTTTCCTAAACATTGGCTTATGGGAATGTTTCCTAAACATTTCTTCAACTGATGTGAATGTTTCGTAAACATCGCGGTGTGAATGTTTCCTAAACATTGGCTAGTATGAATAATTCCTAAACATTGGCTGGTGTGAATGTTTCCTAAACATTGGCTGATGTGAATGTTTCCTAAACATTGGCTGGTGTGAATGTTTCCTTAACATTGGCTGATGTGAATGTTTCCTAAACATTGGCTGGTGTGAATGTTTCCTAAACATTGGCTGGTGTGAATGTTTCCTAAACATTGGCTGATGTGAATGTTTCCTAAGCATTGGCTGATGTGAATGTTTCCTAAACATTGGCTGGTGTGAATGTTTCCTAAGCATTGGCTGATGTGAATGTTTCCTAAACATTGGCTGGTGTGAATGTTTCCTAAACATTGGCTGATGTGAATGTTTCCTAAACATTGGCTGATGTGAATGTTTCCTAAACATTGGCTGATGTGAATGTTTCCTAAAGATTGGCTGATGTGAATGTTTCGTAAACATTGGCTGGTGTGAATGTTTCCATTTGTGGGAATGTTTCTTATACATTTGCTTATGGGAATGTCTCTTAAACATTTCTTTGGGCGATGTGAATGTTTTGGCTGATTTGAATGTTTCCTAATGTGATTCGACTGCAAGCGTGCGCTTGTGCTGTTTCTGGAAGAGAGTTCATCTTTCTATGCACAACCGCAGGCCAGCTAGAATTATGACTACACATCCCCTTTAAGGCACAGGCAAAATGTTAGGTTGGTGTTTGGTTTAAACAATGATTCACAGGAGATAATCAGTAAGTCAATAATTCATGCATTTCAAGTTCAAAATCCACCTGATGTACAGGTTTTCGACACAGGTTCAAAATAAACATGTCAGATCGAAGTCTGTGTCTGAATGTGTAATTAGCCGTTTGCAATGAAAGGCCGAACCATCTTTTCGTTATGTTCAGACGGAAATAACATTTTAACATTGGTTCGTGAACTTGGAACGGTATTGGAGATTATAGTATTAAGACCATCAACTAGAAATGACATTGTCAATTTGGTTATTTCTGGCTCTTGGAAGCGCACACATTTTACCAGGTAAAACAATCCTTCAATAAAATACGTATTATGTATTTAGCCTCATTCACAGTTGATATGAAATTGAGGTTATATTCAAAACCACAATCCGTAGCTTAATTACTGTATGCATCATGTACAAAATGACGAACAGTCTGATCGTTGGACAGAATCTCTTGTTCATTTCTTGCATAATACTATAAAACCGAAGCAGCTCATTCACAACACAATCAGTTATAATTATTTGAAAGCGAGGTTGTAAACATACAACAATAGTCTGGTAGCCATAGAAAATACTATCTTGTATTCACAGGAATATGACATATACTAACTCTACTCTCATAACGACCTAGTCAAAACATTGACTGGTTTTCCTAGTTGTTAAAAACTGACTAGGAAATTAGTTAAACATACGAAAATTAAAAAACAAATAACAGCGGATTTAGTCATACCAACTAGAAAAAAAAATTGGATTTGACTCCAATTTTAGTTATTTAAATAATCCTGACTAGAAAAAACTAGTCAGACTGACTGATTTTCAGTTGTACCCAGTTGATCCTGAATTGTTAGTCAAATCTAACTGGTTTCTAGTCAAATCTGACTAATGCGTTTTCAGAGTGATAATGATTGAGGCATAGTACATCAAAATAGTGGCAAATAGACTGCAAAACTTTCAAATAAATTTCAATAATCAAGCCAAAAAAAAATCACTCTTAAAATACCAAGTATGCAACTAAAACAAAAGAAACACACACAAATGTTGTATAGATGAAAGTATCAACGGATGGATTTATATTTATGTATATCAGGTGTTATGTCTGTTACTTTTTTTTCACAATGGCGGGGTGATAAAGTCAAGAATAATCAAGGCTGGTGTTATCACGACGAGCTCTTTCATGTGTCCTATTCACATTTGCAATAGAGAAAAAGATTACAATTATTTATCATTATTCCAAAACGAGGTCAGACTATAATCTGTCCTTCCAGCCTCGGTTTGGTTACAGTGGAATCATATTTTGGTTTGTTGGAACGGGTTTATAATGGTGTTTCATGATATACCTAAGGACATGGAATCATTTGGACGTCTTGTCCCGATGCTGGGACCGGGGTGGAGGTTCCTGGTTTCGACTGTCCCCAGTCCTCCGATGCCTCTGATGACTATTTCTGCTGTGATGCGGGTCAAGTCACTCAACACTGCTGCGACTACTACGACTACTACAATTATGAATATCTCAGGTATGCTATTCTACAATCAATCCATGAGCTATTACAAGATGACATTCAGGTTGTAGATTCGTAACTGGTACACACGTGTTTTCATGCAAATGCTCAAGGACAACTCCAGGGGCCAATTTCATAGCGCTGCATATAACGGTAAGCAAATTTTCGTGCTAACTAGCAGACAAATTTGCTCAAACCGTAAGCGTATTTCACTGGTTATAACCAGTATAACCAGCTATTTTCCTACTGTAAGCACCGGAAGGTTTGTAAGCCTTTTCGTGTGCTTACGGTTAGCAGCGTTATAAAATGGAAATTGCACAGTAAGCACAAAATTGGCCCGAAATTGGTCCGACATCTTCGAAATGAGGAAGATGTGGGTGCAAACTAATTATCTACATGCACGGTTTTAACCAACTCTTCTGGAATGGAGAGTCCACCTCTACTTACAAGCTTATTGCCGTGACTAAGTATTCAAGGTTCTATATTCGAAATGACATTGAACTACAAATAAAAACATCCAACCCTGGCATCGACCATGGAATTTTACTCTTCAGAGATCTCTTCAGAGACTGTGGTTTGCAATTATTTGAGTCAACATGTTCAATTTTACCTCTTTATTTCTTCTTTGTTTGACAGCACGGAAGCGATTGTTGGTATAGTGATAGGGTGCGTGTTCATGGCATTGCTCTTCATTACATGTGTCATAGTTTGTGTCCTATGCTGTCTCTGGGTCTACAATAGAATTACCGGTAAGATTTATGACCACAGGTAATTTTCTGATGAAAGTTTTTCCATACAAGAAAAAAACCTTTGCCATTATTTCCAATGCACATGCTATGTTAAATCTGCATATGTTTCCTCATTAACAGCTAATAAAAGTACACATTGAATAATTTCGTGTACCTGTTATTCCTAGACCGCAAAACATCAACTGAGTACCCAGCATCCACTCCGACGTCTAATGCTCCACCTCACCCCACTCCAGCTAGATCATCGCGTAGAGACAGAAACTACAGACAGCTCCATAATGATCCAGTGTAAACAATCAATCCTCTATAGCACTTGGAATGCAATACTGTGCATTATTAGCTATTTTGCCAATTCCACATTTTCTGATTTCACAACATACTGTTAATTCAACCTTAATCAATCAAATAAAGCCCCCATGTTTTTGGCATAGTTCTGAGTCAATTTACCCCTAGCTTTGGTTGGTTCATAGCAGTGTCGAAATTAGATATTTTCATCCGAGGGGTGGGCGGGGGCAAATAAATAATAAGGGGCTGAACAATTTGCCAATGAGAAAAACCATCAGCAAGTGGTGCACGACATAGCCCTACATACTGTTAATTAAATTATAATATTAGTTGTTGTACTAAACCATACATTCTGTTAAAACAGTTAACAATCAGTCTTAATTAGTTATTAAGTTTTGCCCTCCCCCCAAAAAATAAAATAAAATAAAAATAAAAATTACGTAACAAATAAAATAGATTTTTTTCCTTCTTGGTCGATCTCGTTTGAGGGGGCAAGAGGGGTGCAAATGCTCTGAGATTGGGGGGGGGGGGGTTCTCAAGAATCCCCCAGTCCCCCACCCACTGCGTTAAGTCACTAGTCCAAAATTATCATCATTTACAGAACAATGAAAGTCTCTGTTTAATTAGCCGATGGGTTTAGTTAACCTCTACCAAAATATAGGTTGCTTTAACAAAGCTTTTAGATAGCAGGCCTAATACGTTTGGTTTTATACATCATTTCAAAGCAAAAGTTTAAACATTGTTTCATGTATTTGTTTTTTAATAAACCATTATTGTAACCAGGGCCCAATTTCATGGCGCTGGTTACAGCGGAATTCTGCGCTTACGGCGCCCTGTAAAGCGCGTACTCCTATGGGCCGTGGCAGGGCGTAAGCGCAGAATTCCGCGGTTAGCAGAGCCATGAAATTGGGCCCTGATTGTTAATAACTGCTATCGACATTACATGACAACAGGATCATCTTGAGTGACAAGCTTTTGTTGAATAAAATGAAATCAATATACAGCTTGCTTTATGAAGTATGTATAGGCTACATCAATTGATTCTCAAGTTATAAATATCAAGGAAAAATGTTGAGGTTACTAGTGGGTTCAATAAAACCAGGGTCGACATACAACATTCAAACAATAAAAATATTGTATCTGTTAGTAGCTGTAACTGATTGAAATCGTTTGCTAAAATGCTCAATGATGTATTCACCGAGCATTGACCAGATATAATACAAACACTTACTTGGATACAAAAACGGTTTTCTGATAAAAAGTGACAGATTAGTCATACAATAACGTGGATGGGAATGGATGCATCCATCTTATAAACACCAACGGTGTGTTACCTTCAAAGACCAATGCCAAAGCGGGATACTTTTGGCTGCACGTAAAACAGCATTGACAAAATCGATTTATCGATAAAAGTCAATAAAAATCTATCAATGGAATTAACCTACATACTGTTCTATATATAAATAAAATTTGAGCAAAGAATTCTACCTTACTGTAGCAATAGAGAACTTTCTACATAACAAACTCAAAACAACATTGATAATTATTATTGAAACTGTTGTTGCTACAAGGAGCTACATAGCCCAGAGGCAAAGATGTGGAAAATTTTATGTCTGTTGGTGATCGCGCAGGGGTTGAAGGCGTCAAGCCAAGCTGTGGTAAGATCCAATACATTTTGAAGAATACTATTTTGAAAAGTGCATAAATTATTGTTTAAGTTTATTTTTCATAACATAACGGGTTAGGAATCCACAATCTCAAATTGTGTCGACATTTATTTCTGCTTTATCCATACATCGATGTGTGTTAATCACACTCGCAGTACTTTCCCGAGTCCTGTGAATCGGTTGGGGATTCAAACCCACGACCCTCTGGGTTAGGGTTAGGGTTTAGGGTGATGAATTTATTTTTTGAAGAGATAATATGCTAAGTTTATGGTTTAACAAACCAATCCAATTTCTAAAGCTTTCACTAATAATTTGCATGCCGTATTTTTTACTTTTTCCAGCAAGAGGCAGGAGAAAAGAACACTACAACCGGTAAGTCTAATTGCTTAAATTAAAAAGGAGTTTCGGCCTCACATAACAACTTGGCAATAAAGGGGTACATTTTTGGGCGTTATGTTTCTTAATCCACCATTTTCAGTGCGTTTTATTGGTAGTTGACATTTTATTTTATTTTATTTTAAGTTTTATTTTGGAAGCACACTGAACATTTGAGAGGTACAAATAAAATGGCCAATTCAAAAGTACGGCTTCAAAACTAAAGGGACATGAGAAAAAAAATTGAGAGGTGAAAAAAAATGTCGACGAGAGTAAAAAAAAAAACCTTTTAGAGTTGGAAAAAAAATCGACGAGGGCTTTGTTACATAGCGATGTGACCATAGATGGGAGTACTACACTAACTAGAGAGAAATCCATGCACCGAGCCGAGTTATAATTCTATGGTTGTGTAGACTCATTGATTGTAGTACACGCATTAATGGGACTGCGCACTAACTTGCTTTACGACATATCACTCTCTCAGTCTCAGTCTTTCTGTCTTAGTCTCAGTCTTTCTGTCTTAGTCTCAGTCTTTCTGTCTTAGTCTCAGTCTTTCTGTCTTAGTCTCAGTCTTTCTGTCTTAGTCTCAGTCTTTCTGTCTTAGTCTCAGTCTTTCTGTCTTAGCCTCAGTCCTTCTGTCTTAGTCTCAGTCTTTCTGTCTTAGTCTCAGTCTTTTATTCTTAGTCTCAGTCTTTCTGTCTTAGTCTCAGTCTTTCTGTCTTAGCCTCAGTCTTTCTGTCTTAGTCTCAGTCTTTCTGTCTTAGTCTCAGTCTTTCTGTCTTAGTCTCAGCCTTTCTGTCTTAGTCTCAGTCTTTCTGTCTTAGTCTCAGTCTTTCTGTCTTAGTCTCAGTCTTTCTGTCTTAGTCTCAGTCTTTCTGTCTTAGTCTCAATCTTTCTGTCTTAGCCTCAGTCTTTCTGTCTTAATCTCAGTCTTTCTGTCTTAGTCTCAGTCCTTCTGTCTTAGTCTCAGTCTTTCTGTCTTAGCCTCAGTCTTTCTGTCTTAGTCTCAGTCTTTCTGTCTTAGCCTCAGTCTTTATGTCTTAATCTCAGTCTTTCTGTCTTAGTCTCAGTCCTTCTGTCTTAGTCTCAGTCTTTCTGTCTTAATCTCAGTCTTTCTGTCTTAGCCTCAGTCTTTCTGTCTTAGCCTCAGTCTTTTTGTCAAACGTTGGACTGCTCTAGGTACCGCGCATCCGTGGTCACATCGCTCTTCGAATTTTTTCGCCTCTCAATTTTTCCCCCTCATGTTCCTTTAGGGGCTCCGTTTTTTGTTTTTTTTTTTACCTCTCAATTTTTTTTGTTCGCCTCTCAATTTTTTGACCCGGATCCCGGATCCTGAGACTTTAAAAATGACCCATTTCTGGGGGGAAGGGGGTCACCCAGTATTACATGTAGAACCAGCACATCGAGGGTTATAATGCCAGTGTCGGACTTTAAAAATTGGCTAGGTGAAAGGGTAGATTGGAGGACAAAAAATAATAATAATTGATTTGTTTCATAAAACCACAATTCTGATAATTTTTTATTTTATTTTGAAGATTCCTTGCCATGCTTAGATCAACAAGGGCTTTCACATAACCATGGAGATATATGGCAAGAGGACAAGTGTGAAATCTGTGAATGTCAAAACGGTACCCTGATAAGTAATATAACGAAGTGTGGAGGTATACCGCACGAGAGCTGCTTTGAAAAACCCACTTCAGAAGACCAATGCTGTCCGAAATATCAATGTGGTAAGATACTTATTTTTATCTTTCCGTAAGCACGGGAAAATGAAGACGAAATGTTCCGTTACTTGCCGGATTTGGTTAGAGTTAGAGATAATATGATATATACACTCTCAGTGCTCGCCCGAGTGATGTCAGTTTGGGTTTTTTTAGAGTGAAACTCAATGTGCATCAAACTATTTGAGAAAAATTGAAGCGAACTTCACTCTGATTCAAGTTGATGATACCCGTGTTTCACTCCAAGAAGAGTTGTTTGCGAATTTTTTTTCATCCCTCTCAATTTTTTTGCCCTCGTCGATTTTTTTTTCACTTTCAATTTTTTCCCCTCGTCAAATTCTTTTTTACCTCTGATTTTTTCCCCTCGTCGAATTCTTTGTTTCCCCCTCTCATTTTGTTTCCCCCTCATCGAATTTCTTTTTCACCTCTTAATTTTTTTCTTCCTCATGTCCCTCCGTACATTAGAGATAATGTACAATAAAATTTAAAAATCGGGTCAGAATTGACCCAGATCCCAGATCCTGAGACTTTAAAAATGACCCATTTCTGGGGGAAGGGGGTTACCCAGTATTACAATCACACATGTAGAACCAGCACATCGAGAGTTATAATTCCAGTGTCGGGCTTTAAAAATTGGCTAGGTGAAAGGGTAGGTTGGAGGACAAAAAATAATAATTGATTTGTTTTATAAAATCACAATTCTGATAATTATTTATTTTATTTTGAAGATTCCTTGCCATGCTTAGATCACCAAGGGCTTTCACATAACCATGGAGATATATGGCAAGAGGACAAGTGTGAAATCTGTGAATGTCAAAACGGTACCATGATAAGTAATATTACAAAGTGTGGAGGTATACCGCACGAGAGCTGCTTTGAAAAACCCACTTCAGAAGACCAATGCTGTCCGAAATATCAATGTGGTAAGATACTTATTTTTATCTTGCCGTAAGCACGGAAAAATGAAGACGAAATGTTCCGTTACTTGCCGGATTTGGTTAGAGATCATTATGATATATACACTCTCAGTGCTCGCCCGAGTGATGTCAGTTTGGGTTTTTTTTAGATTGAAACTCAATGTGTATCAAACTGAGTAAAATTGATAAAGCAAACTTCACTCTGATTCAAGTTGATAATACCCGTCTTTCACTCTAAGAATTGTTTGCGAAATTGTTTTCACCACTCAATTTTTTCCCCTTTTCAAATTGTTTTTCCCTTGTCGATTTTTTCATCTCTCTCGATCGCTCTTCGATTTTATTTTTACTTGTCATTTTTTTTCCTCGTCGATTTTTTTTTACCTCTCAATTTTTTCCCCTCGTTGAATTTTTTTTCACCTCTCAACTTTTTCCCATGTCGAATCTTTTGTTCTCTCAAATTTTTAACCCTTTTTTTTCGCGGCGATTTTTTTTTTTTTTTTTGGCGGCGACTTTTTTACAGGCAATTTTTTATGGGCCGCGACTTTTTTTTCGCGGCAACTTTTTTTTCGCGGCGATTTTTTTTTTGCCTGCACTCTTTTTTATTTTCACGGCGACTTGTTTTTTGGGCGGCGACTTTTTTGTGTTAGTACATCAGTTGTGCGCTTGCCGCCCAAAAAAAGTCACCACGTTAAAAAAAAAAAATTCGCCGAGAAAAACAAAGGCGCCGCATAAAAAAAAGTTTCCGCGTAAAAAAGTCGCCGGCATAAAAAAATCGCCGCAAAAAAAAAAAAAAAACGCCGTCGAAAAAAGTCGCCGCCCAAAAAAAGACGCCGCCCAAAAAAAATCGCCGTTTTTTTTCCCTTGTCGAATTTTTTTTCCCTTGTCGATTTTTTCATCTCTTCCTCTATCGCTCTTCGATGTTATTTTAACATGTCAGTTTATTTTCCTCGATTTTTTTACCTCTCAATTTTTCCCCTCGTCGAATTTTTTTCACCTCGCAATTTTTCCCCTTGTCGTATTTTTTGTTCTCTTCTCAAATTCTTACCCCTCGTCGAATTTTTTTCACCTCTCAAATTTTGTTTTGTCCTCGAATTTTTTTTAACACATCAAATTTCTTTTTCATCTCTCAATTTTTTGGTGTTTTATAATGGACACTTACACGGCGACTTTTTTCCTTCATGTGTCGACTTTCTGGCGGCGACTTTTTTTTTGTACGTGGCTTTTTTTTTTGCCGGCGACCTTTTTTTTTTTTGGCGGCGACTTTTTTGCAGGCAGCTTTTTTTTGGCGGCGACTTTTTTGCCGCAACTTTTTTTTTGTGGCGATTTTTTTTTTGCCTGCATTTTTTATTTTCGCAGCGACTTTTTTGGCCAGCGACTTGTTTTTGGGTGGCGACTTTTTTTGTGTAAGTACAGTTGTGCGCTTGCCGCCAAAAAGAAAGTCGCCGCAAAAAAAAAGTCGCCGCGTAAAAAAAGGTCGCAACGGAAAAGGTCGCCAAATAAAAAAAGTCGCCGCGGAAAAAACAGTCGCCACGAAAAAGTCGCCGCGGAAAAAAAATCAGCGAGAAAAAAAGTCGCCGGTATATAAAAATCGCATCCCCCCAAAAAAATCGCCGCCAGAAAGTCGCCGCCCAAAAAAATTGCCATCCAAAAATTGCTGCGTAAAAAAAAATCGTCGCACAAAAAAAAGTCGCTGCCAAAAAAAAAAAGCGTCAAAAAAAGTCACCGCCAAAAACACGCTGCCCCCCAAAAAATCGGTCAAAAAGTCGCCCTGTAAATAAAAAAAATCGCCACCCTAAAAAAGTTGCCGCCCCCCAAAAACCGCCGTCTAAAAAGTCGCCGCGTAAAAAAAAAATCGCAGAGAAAAAAGTCGCCGCATAAAAACATTGCCGCATAAAAAAGTCGCCGGCATATAAAAATCGCCGCCCAAAAAAAAGTCGCCGCCAAAAAAAAAAGGCGTCGCATAACAAAAATGGCCGCGTAAAACACCGGCAGAAAAAAATCATCGGCAAAAGAAAAAAAGTCGCCGCATAACAAACATTGCCGCATAAAAAAAAAGTCGCCGGCATATAAAAATCGCCGCCCAAAAAAAGTCGCTGCGTCAAAAGTCGCCGACCAGAAAAAAAATCGCAGTCAAAAAAAAAATTGCCGCCCGAAAAAAGTCGCCCTGTAAAAAAAAACAAATCGCCACCCAAAAAGAGTCGCTGCGTCAAAAGTCGCTGACCAGAAAAAAAATCGCAGTCAAAAAAAAAATTGCCGCCCGAAAAAAGTCGCCCTGTAAAAAAAAACAAATCGCCACCCAAAAAGAGTCGCTGCGTCAAAAGTCGCCGCCCAGAAAAAAAATCGCCGTCAAAAAAAAAAAAAAATTTGACGTGTAAAAAAAAAATCGCCGCCCAAAAAAAATCGGTCAAAAAGTCGCCCTGTAAAAAAATTGCATGCAGAAAAAACCGTCGGCAAAAAAGAAGTGGCCGCATAAAAGAGTCGCGTAAAAAAAGTTCCGCCCCAAAAAAAAATCGCCACATAGAAAAGTAGCCGTCAAAAAAAAGTCGCCGACAAAAAAGTCGCAGCATGAAGAAAAAAACTCACCATGTAAGTGTCCATTATAGAACACCATACAATTTTTTTCCCTCGTCGATTTTTTTTCACCTAAATCTTTTCCCTCGTCGATTTTTTTCACCTCTCAATTTTTTTGTTCGCCTATCGGTTTTTTTCCACTTCTTCATTTTTTTCCTCCGATTTTTTTTTTTATCTTTTCCCCTCGTCGAAGTGTTTTTTTTTCCCTCGTCGATTTTTTTCCCACATCGTATTTTTTTTCACCTCTCAATTGTTTTCCCTCGACCAACTTTTTTCTTTCACCTCTCAATTTTTTTTCATGTCCCTCTAAGGGCTCCGTACTATTCTAAATTTTTTCAAACTTTTTTCCAGAGTAAATAACATTTAGTTGACTTTAAAATGTGTTTATTTATTATGAAGATTCTTTGCCATGCCTTGACGAAGAAGGATCTTCACGTAATGATGGAGAAACTTGGCAACCGGACAAATGTAAACATTGTAAGTGTGATAATGGAATACAAAGTTGTAACACCACTATTTGTGGAGGGAAACCACACGAGAGCTGCTTGGAAAAACCCACTTCGGAAGACAAATGCTGCCCGGAATATCAATGTGGTAAGATGACTTCATTACAAACACATCAAATAATATAATTTATGAATTGCACTATGAATATGACAACGTTCGAAAGCTCAGCAAGACCTACGTATTGAAACCCTTTCCCTTTACATCCAACTGAAGAAAACATGAAGAGAAAACTCACTTTTCCTGATCACAGTAAACAGTAAAACATCACAAGATGGTCAGGATGAGGTGTGTGATTAATCCCACCGTTGAAATTAAAGCCATAGATAAGGAAATCGGTAAACGTTTGAAACAAAAAGGGATTAAATCCCAATCCCATTTTACAAGTACAAATATTCATATACCAAGCAGAGATTATGAAGGGGGGGGGTGGGGGAGTGTAACTTTCGTTTGATACTTCCTAATAAAAAATCAACTAGCTTTTCATCTCACTATATTTTTTATTTTGATTCCCAAAAGATTCCTTGCCATGCCGTGAAAGCAATGGAGACTCACACGACGATGGAGACAATTGGCAAGTGGGTAAATGCACGAATTGCACGTGTCATAATGGCACCCTGATGTGTCAATCGGAGATTTGTGTACAACCTGACGCTAACTGTGTGGCGATACCAGGAACTGATGATGGATGTTGCCCTGAATACAAATGCGGTAAGACGTTATTATGAGCCACACGGGTAGTCATTACAGAACCAAAACGTTGCCTATCTTGTTGTACTTTTACGAGCCATGTGTAACAGTTTTGGTTACAGTATACTGACCAGTGACATATTCCGGCAAAAGCTCCAACATTGTCAAGAACAAAACAGTCATTCGTCTTACTTTAACACTGAGGAAATTGCCCGAAAAACACGTGTGATTATATACTTTCAATCCAATTGGCGAGAATGACTTTTAAAATAAAAGTATTGTTCTCCGCACAGCCTCAATGTCGTGCATTTCTGAAAACGGATCTGTACATGAACATGGTAGCAAATGGCAGGTTGATAAATGCAAGAATTGCGAGTGCTACGACGGTGAAGTGGTTTGCATTGCCATTATCTGTCCAGTACCACACGGGAAATACATCGCTGTGCCCTCAACGGAAGAGTGCTGCCCAACCTATAGATTCAGTGGTAAGTTTCAATTATTCCTAGTATTTGTGTGACAGGTTTATGAATTGAAACGGACTCCTGTCTGGAAACTACCAAAGGGTCTGTTTTTTATTATTATTCATTAATCGGAAAGAGCTAAACGATGATAATTCAAACATAAAACCTGGGCCCAATTTCATAGATCTTAACAGATTTCTGCTAAGCAAAAATAAGCAGGATACCAGTCAAATAGAATACGTGTGTGATAGTATTTGGGTGGTATCCTTAACCTGATTATCAGAAATGTTGTATGCTTAGCTACGTTTTGTGCTTAAGCATGCTCTATGAAATTGAGCACCGAGTGGGGATTCGCATACTACTCACACTCTATAAACACAGTACGCTGGACTATACAACTCTAGGAGATGTAGAGCACGCATACTACCCCGACCTCGTCCCCATGGTTTACTATGTAAACCCTGGGGTTGAAAATCCTTACTTGGACTCTGATTGGACAACGACTTTACAATAGAAACAAACGTTAAACAGACTATTAAATCTAGTACCGGGCAAGGGGACTATGACGAAGATGTGGATTTCGAAAACAGCCAGACTATTCTAATTTGCATACGTATCCAACAGTTTTGGATATGCAAATGATCAAATACCAGGTTGAGACAGCGGTCAACCTCATACTGCTTGACACACCCCGGGGATGAGGTTTCATACTACCCACACTCTAACATAGCACGCTGGACTATTACAACTCTAGCAGCTGAAGAACTTCCATACAACTGAATAGCTACTCATTAAAAATATGCTAAACAAAATAATGTATCGCACCTTAAATTTCTAGAATACTAGTACACTTACTTGCACGGATTGGTTACTTCTGTAAAACAAACCAGGTCTACATGTACTTCAATTTTTCCCCTAATACACCGCGTTAGTGTTTGCAAACGAGTTGTTGTTTACGGAAGTTTTCAATAGTTATAGTGCCCTTTGCTTTTACAATACATGCTGACGTAACAGAGGTCAAACAAAAGAAACGCGCCCCACGTACATGTAGGTACATGTCCCTACTAGTGACAACAAAATGAGGCCATTTTAAAGTTAAATCCAATTCACATGACGTCATCAACTACGTTAAATATCGGACGCGCCATCAAATAGGTGCGATTTTTTGTAGATGCGCGTGTGGGGATACGCGCACCATCTTTACAACTCCCCAAATGAATGCCAGACCATGGACAGACTGCAGCCGCGTGTGACGTCATTGCATGGGTTTAACTTGTGACGTCGCATATGCAAGGATACACATTTTCTAAGTTGAACTTGTCATGATTTTGTCTAGGATGTGTGAAGGATGGAAAACACTATGCCCACGGTGAAAGAACCAGTGATGATCCTTGCACATGGTGTACATGCGTGAATTCCCAACTCTTCTGTACGGTGTGGTTTTGTCCTTACGCTGGTAATTTGCAAGAGAAACACCCCTTGATAGAGAATGATTCACATTCTCTATGTCGACGTGTAACCCCACCAGGAAGCTGCTGCCCGGGCAAGAAGATTGTGTGTGAACAGCGTAAGTTATTTCATTATCCACTGACTTTAATATTTGCATCTAATCGCACCAAGCACACGCCAAAAACGTTGAAGATGAAAAACTAAAAACTTCGCTTGAACAAACCCGTTGCAGCTGCAAACTCAAAACTCTGCCACAACATAAACGTTAGGCAATAACAATGGCAAAATCGAACTATGGATTAACGTTTTATAATGTTACACGAGAAACATATTTAAAAGCATGCCTAATCTTGTCAAAATGAAATTGTTTTTATTAAAAAACAACAACAGCAATCTCAGCTTGTCACAGTGATGCACCAGCCGTTCAGACAGATTGTAATGATCACATGTGCCTGGATGCCGTATGTGAGAATCACCCTAATGCTACGTGTACCATCAGCCGATGTGGTCAGTGTCATGTTATCTTCATCGATGATGAAGGGGAGGAAGTAGATTGCGGGCATAGCCAAAACGGTGAGTACAACATCGCCCTCTGTTGACGGTTATTAACAAGGAAACAATACTGTCCTCAACCCTCTAAATGCATAATGGGAGACTTTTAAGACGTTAGCGGGCGCCTAGTAACTGGTCCTTTTCTATTGCTCTAATAAAAGAAAAGGATCGGTTACTGGGGCGCCCGCTAACGTCTCAAAAGTCTTCCATTGCAGCAATCAAATGCTGCTGTTAAAACTGCAGTTCAAAGCAAATTACCACCTGGCAAACAATTTTAAGTTTTTCATGGAAAATCTTTTTTCATATCCATTTTACTTTCGCAAATTTAGGAAAAAGATAATCAACTTCCATAATCTGTGTCATTTTTAGTCGTCTCGCTGTGACTCACTCCAGTATTTTTTTGTTTTGTTTATTTCAGAGTGATCCACACGGTAGAGGGTAGTCAAGGATTCTTGGCAGTATACGGAGATGAACGATTTTGACATGGAAACGATAGTGTCAAAAATTAACATAAAAAGTAGATATTAAAATTAACCAAATGCGATTTCTTTCAAAGGCAAAGTAAAAGGGGTAATATTTTTCATAGGTTGCTTTCAGCATTATTTGTTCTTTAAACGCAAAGATACGATATTCAGTTGATTAGTAGTTAAGAAGCAAACTCGTAATACTAACTACATTTTTTGAAATTTAGTTGTTTTTTATGAAAAACAATTGATCTGAAATATTTATATTAGGATAGAAATAATGTCAACATTAATCATCTGTTTTGCTTCTCTTGCTCTCATAAAAAAATCTTAACAAAACCTTCAAAACAAATATTTCATCGGGGATAAAGACCGTAAATAGTAAACAAAAAATTTCAAACAATACAAGCATTTTAATCACTTTCGCCAGTAATGTGTAAGTTTTAGAACTGGAAAAAAAGAACAGTTTGAATGTTGAACTGGTGACGGGATATTATGATTTTCATAAATTTTAAAAACATCCTGCAGTATAAACTCAATCCTTATCAGTTTCAATGAAGGGTGGCTACCACCCCCAGAGACGCGGGCCACGGGGAAGGAGAGGGGCTTGGGGCACAAGCACCCCCCAAATTTCTAATGCCACTGTGTGCCCCAATGAAAAAAATCCAGATAGGCCAACTTGTACTTAAATATGGTCTCTACGGCCCCCACCCCACACCTGAAAAGCAATGCCTGGGTACCCAGGTGCCTGCAGCCCCCATAGAATACACCTGCGCATGTTTACAAACACTTTCAAAACATAACCAAAGTTAACTAAAATTTGACGATGTAATAAAATGGAAACATACGACCAACGTTTGCCTGTGTGTGACAAGTCTACATGTATATGTTTTTACAATACGAACTAAAAGTCAACCTTTTTAAAACCTTTACTTGTACCTTTTTTCTAAGTTTTATTCTATATAAATTTTATAAGGGAAACGAAACGCAATAGAAATTTTGTTTGCCACTACTCACGTATTTTTATGTTATTGCTTTTATAAACGCAACACATAAATTGTTAATAGCCTCATGTTTCGACCCTAGCCCAGGTGCAGGACGTCAGTCTCTGTTGCACTGCCACTGAAGTCTTGGGCATAAGCCCTAAAGCTTCTGTACAATGCGAACAAAATTACAACAGTTGTTTAAAATTATACCTAAAATAAAACGCAAATTATGGTTCAAATCGTCCCAAACATAATGTCCTTTCTGTGTGAAGTTTCTACATGCCAACAAAAAGTGGCCAAGTGGCGCCCAAAAAATGCAATCATCTATGCGCTTGCGTCAACTACATCTGACATTGTGCACTCTGTTTCTTCCATTCCACTGTTCTCTGTCTGCTGCTATAGCGCTTGCTTGTCTGGTGTCTCATTGGGCAGTCTGAGAATGATGGCACTCCAAGGTTTCTCGTTGGTTTTCTCATACACCATTTTGTTTGACATTTTTTTTTGGCCACTGGAGGCCGAGGATTGACCGCAAAAGCCTCCCGTGAAGGGCGTCTATTTTCTGTTCTATTTCTGACTTTGTTAGTGTCCATTATCACTGGCACTGGTGGTAAAGAGAAAATGCAATGCTTGCAATGTCAAGGGAGACGCGCAGATTTGAAACTTGAGCAGGAGAAATTAGTGGGCAACAACTTGCGCCCGCAAGAGCTGTGTGTAGCTAGCTCAAACTTGTGCGCGCATGTTCACTTTGCGCGCTGCAATCGCTCACGCATGGTAGTGACTAGACCACGCCCTCTTTAATTGTTGCTAGGCATCATATTCCGCGCGTGCGTGTTGTTCGTTTTAGACTGAGAGCAACTGAACTGAAGTTTTCGCCGATTTCTGTTTCGTGTCTAATTTTCGTTTTATTTTTATTAATAATGTGTACTCAAAACATTTTCAAGATTTATAAACCCACTCGTCTGCAAGTACGGGGCACAAGGAATATATGAACGAAGGATCAGCTAATCTAATCAGGTAAAACAATTAAATAATGTTGTTAATCTTTTTTCGCTTTGACTTTGTAAATGTATTTTTTTTTCTTATTTCTATTTGTAACTTTTTAGCGACCCTTTTAAATTAATGTATTCAGGACGTCAGTCGCAGTGCAACGAAGACTGACGTCCTACAAGGGCTAGTTTGGACCCTAGTAGAGTCCATCTCAAACAGTGCTAACAAATCTGGCGTGTATAACCTGATAAATCGTGCAAAAAATAAATGAAAAATAAATATTTTCACGAAATAGATGCAACACGATGTTTCGTCGTGTCGCACACGACTACATGAATCACTGGTATTTCGGTCAAAAATGAGAGTTTCACTCCAAAACTTACCCTTATTCAGGTCCTTAACTATGTTCTGTTTATCTAGAGCTCTTTTGCTTGTAGTGTTTGTCAAAGTGCGGCTCAAAAAAACAGCAAAAATCCTCCGTTTTTGTTTTTTAACAGTGCAAAGTGGAGTACACGCACGGGGGGCGGCTGCTAAAGTTTTCTTGCATCTAAATCCGTGACGTCACAGACCTCGTGATCACGAGGTCTGTGACGTCACGGATTCTTTGGGACCACCTGGAGGAAGAGTGCGTAACCTCTTTATCAACCTCGTTCCTAGGGGTAATTGATATCGCCGCGCCTTATTGTTTTGGTACCAAGGTTGGTCCGAGATGAGAGGTATCGACGGCGCGCTGCCCATGGTGGCGAGGTTGCTTCATATCCTGATGACTGTTTGTAAATCATCGTACGCGCAGTTCAAAAGCATTTGTTTGGTGTTATTTCACCTAAAAACCTTGTTTTGTACGGTTAGGCAAATTTCTTAAAACATAGATGACATTATTAAGAAGAATTAGAGTCTGCACAACACAAGCGTTAAAAGGGCTGTGTTGTCTTGATTATAGCGGGCCCGATGGCTGTGCATGGAAAGATGTACTCTCACCCTTATACTGAACACGCTCACGCTTGCTGTCCAATCATAAAGGGTGCCGCCGTTGTCAAACTGTGATGTGCCGGCCCGTATCGACCTGTATCTATACCTCTCAGTGTCTCTCGTCTCGTTAAAGATAGATCCAGCCAACCTAGGTAAAAAAATAAATAAATAAATAAATAAAAAATAAAAAATGACGGCACGTGTGAAGTAGGCGTGGTTTATGCTTTAATGACATGGGTAGGCCTATATGGAACGCCACTGCTGCCTTCGGTGGATCATATAATTCAATTCTGCAATTACATCTTTCCATTCGGCAATTTCACCATTCAATTCTGCAATTTTATCATTCAATTCGGCATGTCATCCTTCAGTTTGGCAATTTCACCATTTCATTCGGCATTTTCAGCATTCAATTCTGCCATTCCATCATTTCATTCGGCAATTTCATCATGCGATTTGACAATTTTATCATTCAATTTAACATTTCACCATTTCATTCGGCGATTTTACCATCTCATTCGTCAATTTCATCATTTCATTCGGCAATTTTACCATCTCATTTGTCATTTTCATCATTCAATTCTGCAATTTCATCATTCAATTCGGCAATGTCATCATTCAGTTTAGCGGATTTGCGTTATTCGGTAGTAATCGATTCTTTATGGCATAACTATTCGGTTTTACAAGTTCGTCCTTCCATTCGCCAATTCATAATTTTTCTTCAATTTCATCATTCAATTCTGCATTTCACCGTTCTACAGGGCGCCGCTTACGATGAGTTGCCGCTCTGCAATAACCTTTGACATCAGGTCAAAACGGTATGCTCAAGTGAATGGGGAAGGTCTTAAATCAAGACTGAAGTCAAAGGCGACCACGCGACCCATTTAGTCTGGTACCCAGCATTATTTTTACGTTAACTTGTGTACGACAACCTAGTCTGGTTCCGCAAGTTTTTAACAAGAGTCGTCAGGGAAACTTTGGTCAGGGAAACCAGACTATATTCTTTGACTTTTAGTTTTAGTTGTCTGGGGGTCGTACTATTTAGCGTCAACTCGACGATTTCACAACTCAAGACAACTCCACGACAACTCAAGACAACTTAATTCAGCCAGCAAAAAACTACCTTGAAATACGATTTCTTTGCCAGAATGTATTAAATAATAGTTCTGGACATCATTTTTTCTCACAAAATAGACTTAATTTCCAAGAGGGAAATTATTTTTTTTCAGTGAAATTAACCTGTTTTTCCGTCCGTGTTTTTGAGCAAATGTGAAGCTACTGCGCTTGCGCATTGACACCGGACCGTACCATTTTACTTAGGGGGACAGATCAAGGGGAAAGAAAAGAAATGACTCGCACAAACATGCCCTTGTCTTTCATTTTTCAATCTTTCTGTTCTCTTTAATGTTTCAATTAGTATTTTCTTTACTGAAGTATCTTTATTTGTAATTTATTTTTAATTATTATTATTATTATTATTATTACATTATTTTTGCTAATTGTTTTGATAAAACAAATCGGACAAAATTTGCTCAAAAACACGGACGGAAAAGAGAGGTTGCATGTACAAACTCAATGACTGACGCGTCGTCTGCTAAATGATTTCCAGCGCCTGTTTGTGCTCGCAGCATTAGAAAAAGGTTTCGGGTGACGTCACGTGAAACCTCTCTTATAGAGCCAGACCACAACCAAAAATAGCGCCCTCCCTTGAGGTAACAAAAAATAAAAACATGTCATGTTATGACACAGTAAATAAGAAGCAGCTGCATCATGCAGCCAGGTTTGTCTTGGGATTCATTTACCGCAAGTCGATATTTCACATATTATCTGTTTTCCCATGGTTAACCTAGGGTCAAATAATCGGGAAAAAACAAGGCCCAGGCGTGAGCTTTTCTGTAGTAATTCCAATGTTTTTTAAAACTATTTTTGTATTATTTACACGCAGAATGTATTTTGTTTTACCCCAACAAGTCAGAAGAGCGCTGAAAAGGGGCTTGTTTGGGAAAAATACAAACGGAAACTGCAGTTTTAGTTGGCCAAAAGTGCCCCCTAGGAAAAATGGTGCCCCCCGTGCCCCATAAATGTTTTCCCTAGTTACGGCGCTGAAAACAACGAGACTCTTAAACGATGCCATGATCAATAAGTGACTTCTAACCCCGAACCAGTGAAATAATAAAGGAACGTGTTAACCCCAAAGAACACCTAAGGACAGACAACCAGGGACCAAGACAGACCGACATAACCGATTGATTGACAGCTCTTGAATCCCGACGAACAATAGGTACTTCACGTGCGGTTAGGTTTGCCCCCGACCATCGATTACTTTATCGATTTTATTGGTACACCTGACCATAGTAAGTTTACAAAGCATAGGGATATTTACAATCAATCCAAACTTGGCAAATACTTGGACACAAACCCTACAGAAATGTGGTTTATTGTAGCACGATAAACATTGTACTTTCAAGGATGGATTTATTTTTCTGCTGATACTTAATAGCCCAATTTATGTTGCACTAATCAATAGATGCTTTATGAGCTGGAAATCAATGATGTTGTGAAATCCACTTTAGCTTCGGCTTCAGTACCTCCCTTTCACAAAATGTTCCTGCACATCAGCCTAATTACTTAATTTAGCATCTGTTTAGCCTGGCTGCTCTAATAACCCAGAAATGTGAAAATGGAATAAGTAAAGTCTTTGGCTTGCAGGCGCAAGCCAAACCCTGCGCGGCTTTAACGACCCCGGGCCGAATTTACATAAAGCAACCCTGGATAAAACATAGCTTGTAATTAATTGTAGAAAACCACGAGAGGGCGCCAGCAAAGTTTGTGTTTGGCGGCGCATGATGCATTGATTGTGAATGCGATGAAATTGGAATAGTTACATTGTATTTTTGTGCTGATACTTATTAGCCCAATTAATGTTGCAATAATCAATAGATGCTTCAAACAGATGTTACGAAATCAACTTCAACTTCGGCTTTAGTGCATTTTCCTTTCACAAAATGTTCCTGCACATCAGCCTAATTACTTAATTTAGCATCTGTTTAGCCTGGCTGCTCTAATAACCCAGAAATGTGACAATGAAATAAATAAATATTATTAAATTGAACTCTGAACTCGACTTTTGTTTTGCATTATTTTAAATGATATGCTACTGTAAAACAATCATTAATGTTATTGAATTGAACTGTGAACTCGAGCAGGTTCAAGTTTGTTTACATCAACCCGAAAATAATAATTTAAAAAAGTGAATTAATAAAATAATAAACAACAACTAGCAATCTAAACTATTGGAGTTTCACAAAAGCGCGTTTTTTTGTTTTTTAAAGTTTGGTCGCCGATCAGTCACGGAAAGGAGACAAAATAGTTTTCTTAAAGCCCCAGCTCAACATTGGTAAGAAGAAAAACATAAATATTCACAGATTTACATAATTACTTTACATGGTATAAAGATAATGATGGTAGAGAGCTCTCATTGAAATATTTATAAAATTATGAATGAAATAATAAGATCCAAAATTAATTTTCGTCGCCGTGAGACGAAAACTCTACCTATAGGAATGCGTACAAAAATGCTGAATGCATTTTAACCGTTTTCTCGCAATTGAAACAACGAAATGAGCGGACATTTTCACAGATTGGTTTTTATTACAAGTATCTTGATTTGTGCAAAGAGTGGAAGCATTTACAGTCAGTTTACCGATGTTGAGCTGGGGCTTTAAAGACACAGTATAATATTTTTACCAATACCAACTTAAAACCCAACATTAAGGTTGAATAATATTTGTTATTGATATAATGAAATAAGCGCATAAAATTGATGAAAGTGCTTAACAGTAACTTGAAATTCAAATAATGAAGATGGAACTATTAAAGAAACTAAACCAATTTCGTTCGCCTCTGTCGTTCATGTTCTGCAAAACTCCATCCAGTTTACTCTGTAAATAAAACAACCCAAAAATTGTATATCAATATCACACAGCATAGTTAGGCCCATTCAATTTTGGATTTATTTTGTAAATATATTTTGTTAAATTAAATCACTCTTCAGTCGGAAGGGGTGCGTGCAAGAATGAAAGTGCATAAATCAAGTTACACCCAAATAAGAAATCAAAGCTACGGTCTAAAAACCTGGGTTGATTTTAACGGTATGTCCTGATATTTTAAGCGGGGCCCAAGTTGAGCTGGATTACATGTCTGTACATCCATGTTGATTGCAAACTTTACATAATCAATTCAGGCGTGGATTTTGTATGAATATAGACTAGACCACCGTGACACGAACTCTCTCATACAATTATCTTCGGTTGAAATTTACTCTATTCGATTGAAACTAGGGACAAACTGCAAAAGATTTGTCCCTGGCCTCAATCGAAAAGAGTGATTTTCAATCTAACCATATAAGAGTAATTAACATAAGCCTCTCGGACCCACGGATCCCACTCGCGCACTTTTCTCGAATGAATAAGAACCGATCACACTATCATTATGGTAAAACATTCAGTTGTCATTGGCATGCCGGCAGGGTTGAGACACTACCACGTCTGCCTGACTGGAGTGGTGTGGCCGTCCAACAGAAATGAGCTCGTCATCAAATCAATGTTAGATCAACACTTACAGGCTTTTGATAAGTTACACTGGCACTTTTATAAAGTAAGATTCAAATATAATACAAATTAGTGTCAAACTAGCGTTTCGGAAGCTGAAATTTAACTCTTAATAGTGTAAATTCGACTTTCCAATCATGGGTTATACATTGAACCCTTTCAAAGTGTTGTCACTGACCGAACTCTTCAAGTGTTGATTTAACACTTTCGGTTTTTAGAGTGCAACTCCATCACCCCACCCCAACCACAGAGCTAGACTGTAATTACTTTAACAGATGACTTTCCCGCAACACACATTCTCTTCCCAAGGCAGTCGAACGCAATTTTAGCTGGGTGGATCTGGGCAATGTCGAAATCGCCTGCACTTTTTCCCAGACTCTCCGCAGGAACAGCCACGACATCCCTCAATCCACCACTCTCCGTCGCTGTATATTTTCCCATCAGGACCCTCACAAGACTGCCATAATGGTGGGAACCAGCAGTCAGAAGTTATAAAAGCCAATTCTGAATTGACAAAATTTGAAACGACATTTTGATAAAAATGATAATGCCATGATCTTTTTGATATCGGGCCTGTTGGATTTCAGTCAGATCACCAAAATTTGAAACGACATTTTGATAAAAATGATAATGCCATGATCTTTTTGATATCGGGCCTGTTGGATTTCAGTCAGATCACGGTAAGGTTAAACAAAGAATTTTATGCAATTTTGACTTATTGTTTAATATTAGTCTAAATTTGAAAGGCAATTTACTAATGCTGTTTTGTTGTAACAAATTCTACGGAAGCGTTCATATGGTGGCCCTGAAGGAACACAACATGGAACTAATCTTTGCAATTTGTTTGCGAAAACATTTCCGATGGTGCAGATTTCATCGCAAAAACTTGGCATTTATTGGCGATGTCGCAATAATGATTATTAATGATATTTGTGATGTGTGACGTCCCTTCAGAACCACCATTCTTTAGAGGTCCGTGGAAACCATCTTTATAAGTTGGCAATCCTAATAGTGATGGAGTTTTATGTGTAGTTTAATTAATTAAACTCACTGATTAAAAGAAAACAACCTTCAGAATTACCCTAAGTTTCCCAAGGCACACAAACTAGACACCACGAAGCGGAATCAAACCCATAACCCCGACCTTCTTAGCAGCTTCAACCATCTATTCGACTTACCGGTAGTAGTAGTTGAGCTAGTCTCACCACCATTTGGTTCCTCGGTAGAAATCTAAACAGAGTTGAATCAAGTACAGACGTATTTAAAACGCGTGGGCAAACGTTTGCTTTATACAAATTAATACTTGATGATCGTAAGAAATGCTATTATTATGAATAAAAACGTAACATTGATGCCACGTGATTAAACTATTGAAATAGTGTGATGAAATGAATGTTTTGACTTACTTTCTGAGTCAGAGGAACTGCAGAGACCACCGAGGTGATCGTAATCAGGACTAGAACCATTAACATTGCTCCTCTCGATCTCGCTTCCTCTTAAGACAATGGCTTCGTAGTCCAAAATGTATCTACTGTACACGATGAAATAATGTTATATAAAAATGGTCAAAAATCGAAGTGTAACATTCATAGATTAAATTGATTTAAGATAATTGCCAGCTGTACTTGGCAAGATTAGTGCCTATATATGGTTCAATTTTTGAAACGAATAACACCAATCAAGGTAGACCAAGGGGCTGTGTCACTTTTTTTAAATGACATTGGTGACAGTGTTAGCTCAACACAAGACGTGCGATGTATAAATAGCTAATCATTTGATTCACAAGGCCATAGTTATGCAAAATGTCACGGGGAGCTGTTGTGAATTCCTAGTCCCATTTGGATGCAAATCGTACCCCATAATGATTTATTAATTAATTTACATAAGGTATATACATGTCGCATCATACAAGCAACGCAGAGTGTCTTAATACATATTCATATATGTATATTTTATTGAAACAAACACAAATCGAAGCCCGAAGGCCAAATTGGATGTGCTTCAACAAAACCATAAACAAACAAATTAAGTAATGTACATAAACATGTAAAAACTGTGTTGATCTTCACCCTTTCAGTTAACAATTAATATCAAAACAAAGATAAAAGTGAATTTAATACAAATTATTCCTCTGCATCAAAGCATTGTATAGAAACCTGGCATTACTATTCGGTTTTACAAGTTCGTCCTTCCATTCGCCAATTCATAATTTTTCTTCAATTTCATCATTCAATTCTGCATTTCACCGTTCTACAGGGCGCCGCTTACGATGGGTTGCCGCTCTGCAATAACCTTTGACATCAGGTCAAAACGGTATGCTCAAGTGATATGGGGAAGGTCTTGAATCAAGACTAAGAAGTCAAAGGCGACCACGCGACCCATTTAGTCTGGTACCCAGCATTATTTTTATGTTAACTGGTGTATGACAACCTAGTCTGGTTCCGCAAGTTTTTAACAAGAGTCGTAAGGGAAACTTTGGTCAGGGAAACCAGACTATATTCTTTGACTTTTAGTTTTAGTTGTCTGGGGGTCGTACTATTTAGCGTCAACTCGACGATTTCACGACAACTCAAGACAACTCCACGACAACTCAAGACAACTTAATTCAGCCAGCAAAAAACTACCTTGAAATACGATTTCTTTGCCAGAATGTATCAAATAATAGTTCTGGTCATCATTTTTTCTCACAAAATAGACTTAATTTCCAAGAGGGAAATTATTTTTTTTTCAGTGAAATTAACCTGTTTTTGAGCAAATGTGAAGCTACTGCGCTTGCGCATTGACACCGGGTCGTACCATTTTACTAAGGGGGAGAGATCAAGGGGAAAGAAAAGAAATGACTCGCACAAACATACCCTTGTCTTTCATTTTTCAATCTTTCTGTTCTCTTTAATGTTTCAATTAGTATTTTCTTTATTGAAGTATCTTTATTTGTAATTTATTATTAATTATTATTATTATTATTATTATTATTACTATTATTTTTGCTAATTGTTTTCGATAAAACTAATTGGACAAAATTTGCTCAAAAACACGGAAGGAAAAGTACGGAAGCGTAGTTAGGACATACCGAAAACAATAAATCGGGCTCCACTATTCCGCCCGGGCGGATTACTATTTCGCCCGCGCGGACTACTATTCCGCCCGGTATTCCGCCCGTGCGGATAATAAGAAGCAGCTGCATCATGCAGCCAGGTTTGTCTTGGGATTCATTTACCGCACGTCGATATTTCACATATCTGTTTTCCCATGGTTAGCCTAGGGTCAAATATTCGGCAAAAACAAGCCCCACGCTTGAGCTTTTCTGTAGTAATTTCATTGTTTTTTAAACTATTTTTGTATTATTTACACGCAGAATGTATTTTGTTTTACCACAACAAGTCAGAAGAGCGCTGAAAAGGGGCTTGTTTGGGGAAAATACAAACGGAAACTGCAGTTTTAGTTGGCCAAAAGTGCCCCCCTATAGGAAAAATGGTGCCCCCCGTGCCCACTAAAATTTTACCCTAAAACACTATGGCACTGAAAACAACGAGACTCTTAAACGATGCCATGACCAATAAGTGACTTCTAACCCCCAACCAGTGAGAAATAATAAAGGAACATGTTAACCCCAAAGAACACCTAAGGACAGACAGACAACCAGGGACCAAGACAGACAGACGTAACCGATTGATTGACAGCTCTTGAACCCCGACGAACAATAGGTACTTCACGTGCGGTTAGGTTTGCCCCCGACCATCGATTACTTTATCGATTTTATTGGCACACCCAGAAATGTGGTTTATTGTAGCGAAACATGATTAACATTGTACTTTCAAGGATGGATTTATTTTTCTGCTGATACTAATAGCCCAGTTTATGTTGCACTAATCAATAGATGCTTTATGAGCTGGAATTGAAATCAATGATGTTGTGAAATCCACTTCAGCTTCGGCTTCAGTACCTCCCTTTCACAAAATGTTCCTACACATCAGCCTAATTACTTAATTTAGCATCTGTTTAGCCTGGCTGCTCTAATAACCCAGAAATGTGAAAATGAAATAAGTAAATATCAGTCATCGGCTTGCAGTTGCAAGCCAAACCCTGCGCGGCTTTAACGACCCCGTGCCGAATTTACGTAAAGCAACCCTGGATAAAACATAGCTTGTAATTAATTGTAGAAAACCACGAGAGGGCGCCAGCAAAGTTTGTGTTTGGCGGCGCATGATGCATTGATTGTGAATGCGATGAAATTGGAATAGTTACATTGTATTTTTTTGCTGATACTTATTAGCCCAATTAATGTTGCAATAATCAATAGATGCTTCAAACAGATGTTACGAAATCAACTTCAACTTCGGCTTTAGTGCATTTTCCTTTCACAAAATGTTCCTGCACATCAGCCTAATTACTTAATTTAGCATCTGTTTAGCCTGGCTGCTCTAATAACCCAGAAATGTGACAATGAAATAAATAAATATTATTAAATTGAACTCTGAACTCAACTTTTGTTTTGCATTATTTTAAATGATATGCTACTGTAAAACAATCATTAATGTTATTGAATTGAACTGTGAACTCGAGCAGGTTCAAGTTTGTTTACATCAACCCGAAAATAATAATTTAAAAAAGTGAATTAATAAAATAATAAACAACAACTAGCAATCTAAACTATTGGAGTTTCACAAAAGCGCGTTTTTTTTGTTTTTTAAAGTTTGGTCGCCGATCAGTCACGGAAAGGAGACAAAATAGTTTTCTTAAAGCCCCAGCTCAACATTGGTAAGAAGAAAAACATAAATATTCACAGATTTACATAATTACTTTACATGGTATAAAGATAATGATGGTAGAGAGCTCTCATTGAAATATTTATAAAATTATGAATGAAATAATAAGATCCAAAATTAATTTTTCGTCGCAGTGAGACGAAAACTCTACCTATAGGAATGCGTACAAAAATGCTGAATGCATTTTAACCGTTTTCTCGCAATTGAAACAACGAAATGAGCGGACATTTTCACAGGTTGGTTTTTATTACAAGTATCTTGATTTGTGCAAAGAGTGGAAGCATTTACAGTCAGTTTACCGATGTTGAGCTGGGGCTTTAAAGACTATATAATATTTTTACCAATACCAACTTAAAACCCAAAGTAACATTAAGGTTGAATAATATTTGTTATTGTTAGAATGAAATAATCGCATAAAATTGATGAAAGTGCTTAACAGTAACTTGAAATTCAAATAATGAAGATGGAACTATTAAAGAAACTAAACCAATTTCGTTCGTCTCTGACGTTCATGTTCTGCAAAGATAACTCCATCCAGTTTACTCTGTAAATAAAACAACCCAAAAATTGTATATCAATATCACACAGCATAGTAGGCCCATTCAATTTTGGATTTATAGTGTAAATATATTTTGTTAACTAAATCAGGCTTCAGTCGGAAGGGGTGCGTGCAAGAATGAAAGTGCATAAATCAAGTTACACCCAAATAAGAAATCAAAGCTAAGGTCTAAAAACCTGGGTTGATTTTAACGGTATGTCCTGATATTTTAAGCGGGGCCCAAATTGAGCTGGATTACATGTCTGTACATCCATGTTGATTGCAAACTTTACATAATCAATTCAGGCGTGGATTTTGTATGAATATAGACTAGACCACCGTGACACGAACTCTCTCATACAATTTTCGGTTGAAATTTACTCTATTCGATTGAAACTAGGGACAAACTGCAAAAGATGTGTCCCTGGCCTCAATCGAAAAGAGTGATTTTCAATCTAACTATTACAGTGATTTTCAATCTGACCATATAAGAGTAATTAACATAAGCCTCTCGGACCCACGGATCCCACTCGCGCACTTTTCTCGAATGAATAAGAACCGATCACACTATCATTATGGTAAAACATTCAGTTGTCATTGGCATGCCGGCAGGGTTGAGACACTACCACGGTTGCCCTGACTGGAGTGGTGTGGCCGTCCAACAGAAATGAGCTCGTCATCAAATCAATGTTAGATCAACACTCGCAAGCTTTTGATCATTGACACTGGCACTTTTATAAAGTAAGATTCAAATATAAAACAAATTAGTGTCAAACTATAGCGATTCGGAAGCTGAAATTTAACTCTTAATAGTGTAAATTCGACTTTCCAATCATGGGTTATACATTGAACTCTTTCAAAGTATTGTCACTGACCGAACTCTTCAAGTGTTGATTTAACACTTTGGGTTTTTAGAGTGCACCTCCATTACCCCACCCCAACTATAGAGCTAGACTGTAATAATTACAGTCAATGTTTTCACGAAGGGACGGGCATGTCAAATTGGGAAAAAATCGTGTTTGGAGATAATCACACAAGAGCATCATCACATTTCAAAACTGCAAAACAAAAGCACAATGCTTATTCTTTTAAGTCTGTACTTTCCTCCGATTTATTATGAGTTAAACTTTCATCAAAATGTGAATTTTATATGACCAATTCATCAATTTATTTATGATTTATTCGATTTATTGTGAAAACACAAACGTTAAATTACTTTAACAGATGACTTTCCCGCAACACACATTCTCTTCCCAAGGCAGTCGAACGCAATTTTAGCTGGGTGGATCTGGGCAATGTCGAAATCGCCTGCACTCTTTCTTAAACCCTTCGCAGGAACATTGACTACATCCCTCAATCCACTGCTCTCCGTCGCTGTATTTTTTCCCATCAGGACCCTCACAAGGCGGCGATAATGATGGGTCCCAGCAATCAGCAGTTATAATAACCTTTTCTGAAATGACAAAATTAGAAACGACATTTTGATAAAAATGATAATGCCATGATCTTTTTGATATCGGGCCTGTTGAATTTCAGTCAGATCGCGGTAAGGTTAAACAAAGAATTTTATGCAATTTTGACTTATTGTTTAATATTAGTCTAAATTTGAAAGGCAATTTACTAATGCTGTTTTGTTGTAACAAATTCTACGGAAGCGTTCATATGGTGGCCCTGAAGGAACACAACATGGAACTAATCTTTG
Organism: Marthasterias glacialis; assembly: GCA_911728455.2. Classification (NCBI taxonomy): domain Eukaryota; kingdom Metazoa; phylum Echinodermata; class Asteroidea; order Forcipulatida; family Asteriidae; genus Marthasterias; species Marthasterias glacialis. Next base: position 453,368 of record OU452232.1, read on the forward strand.
CAATTTATTTGCGAAAACATTTCCGATGGTGCAGATTTCATCGCAAAATCTTGGCATAATTATATTGGCGATGTCGCAATAATGATTATTTGCAAAGATATTTGTGATGTGTGACGTCCCTTCAGAACCACCATTCTTTAGAGGTCCGTGGAAACCATCTTTATAAGTTGGCAATCCTAATAGTGATGGAGATTTATGTGTAGTTTAATTAATTAAACTCACTGATTAAAAGAAAACAACAATCTTCAGAATTACCCTAAGTTTCCCAAGGCACACAAACTAGACACCACGAAGCGGAATCAAACCCATAACCCCGACCTTCTTAGCAGCTTCAACCATCTATTCGACTTACCGGTAGTAGTAGTTGAGCTAGTCTCACCACCATTTGGTTCCTCGGTAGAAATCTAAACAGATTGGAATCAAGTACAGACGTATTTAAAACGCGTGGGCAAACGTTTGCTTTATACAAATTAATACTTGATGATCGTAAGAAATGCTATTATTATGAATAAAAACGTAACATTGATGCCACGTGATTAAACTATTGAAATAGTGTGATGAAATGAATGTTTTGACTTACTTTCTGAGTCAGAGGAACTGCAGAGACCACCGAGGTGATCGTAATCAGGACTAGAACCATCAACATTGCTCCTCTCGATCTCGCTTCCTCTAAAGACAATGGCTTCGTAGTCCAAAATGTATCTACTGTGCACGATGAAATAATGTTATCTGATAATGGTCAAAAATCGAAGTGTAGCATTCATTTTATATTAAATTGATTTATTATAATTGCCAGCTGTGCTTGGCAAGATTAGTGCCTATATAGTTCAATTTTTGAAACGAATAACACATCACTCAAGGTCGACCAAAGGGGCTGGTTTCAGTTTTTTTTAATGAAATTACTGGGTGACAGTGTTAGCTCAACATAAAATGTGTGATGATTAATATAATAATAGCTTATCATTTAAACCACAAGGCCGTTATACAAAATGTCACGGAGGGCTGTCAGGAATTCAATGAAAGTCCCTCTGGTGATTTTTTAATGAGTTTTCATTACATTAATTTGTGTACTGACTATTTTACTCTGTATTTTATTGTAATATTATAATGTTATGCTTTGACATTGAATGTATGAAATAAATTTCCATTGAATTGAATTTTTCCATTGAATTTGGCTGTCTTGGTGGCCAGCAGAGCAACGGGAATTTTTTTTCGAATACCACGATATTGTCGGTTATTCGATAACGGATAGCGCCCTCAAGAGTCGATCGTTATCATTTGCTTTTGTTAAACTAGTTCCCAGTCCCTACATTGTTTTCGTTCATAAGCCGTGTCCGAATTGATGGCTTCGGCAGTGGCTACGGCCGGAACGCCAAAAAGTCCTATTCTTCAACGTTGTCGTTGCAGCCAGCAGACATAGCCGCAGCCGAAGTCGCTTCATTCGGACACAACACGGCACGACTGTAGTCACGGAAGAGAACGATTGGAACGATGTAGGGACTGGAAACTAGTTAACTTGTTATGACCGCTGGGGGCGTGTTCCAGTCAACTTTCGTTCATAGAATCAAGACACATCTGATGATTTATTGAAACAACAGTCACCTGACTTCTGGCCTGGTCGACGCTTTGTTGTATTTTTTGTAAGTTGTATCAGCTGTCTAATGTTGTGTCCGCTACGACCAACTTTTTACTTTTATTTAGGCTTTGTCCACCTCTCTTTTTGCTAGTCTTTCTGCTATTGCTAATGCTATGGTCTGCAGTAGACTCTGCGACAGCATCAGTCAGCAGAGTCGGGAGTAGTCAGTAGTGCCTAGATCGCTGCGCTGTGCCGTGTGAGTGTGACTGTGACCCTGTGTCTGATGTGATAGTGATACTGTGTACTGCTACTGTGTAGACTGTTGTCTTGTAAGTTTTTTTTAAGGGTTTGACATATGAGTCATTAGGACTTAGGAATGTTTTCTTTTTAAAGAACCAGCTCAACATTCATGACATTAGTCAGAAAGAAGAAAAATGTTCACAGATTTACAATATCTTACAGTTACATGGTACTTTGGTAACTAATTAATGGTGGTAGGCCATAGACCCAGTAACTGGGGCGCTGTAGAGGCCTACTCCTTTTTGAGATTTTGATATTATCTGTTGTACTCTAGCGCCCTAGCTTGAAACATACAGTAACTGCAACGGTCAGGTGGTTTTTAAACACCTCTGTTAAAAAATGCCTCAGGAGTCAGACTCCACAGAATTGCTTGAAAATCGCCTATTGGCTTCTCCAAGTATTTAAGATGAAATAAAATGCATTTAATTGTACTCACGATCATTTTCTGTTCTCCAAATCGTTGATTTTTACTAATGTCACAACTGTTTCCTTACTTGAAAAAAGTTGTATTAACGCAGGGGGGATTGCGTGTTCGCTGATGCCCAGACTTGCATATTGTTTTTCGCAGTCAACACAGGATACCTGCTGTGTAGTGTCTAGTTCCATTAGTCCACGTTCATACCTTCCATGTATTTTGTAGGCCTATGTGTATTGTGTAGGACTAGGAAGCACAATAAAACATTACACAGACTGGCCAAGATAAAATAATACATAAAACAGTTTTTGAATTTTCCGCCATGAAAATAAAGCAATGAATTAATGAAGCCACACATTTGCAATGAGGAATGTAGTATTGGTAAGAAGCACAAACAAAGCAATTATTTACAAGAAGAACAAATACATTACGTATGTACAAATGTAGGTGAAAATATGATAACTAAGCAACAAGTAAAGTGAGGTATAAATGTTTCACTTCATTTCATTTATTAATTCTGGTTACGAAGCCAAGGATTCTCAGAAAAGCGAACTTTATCACTGTACTAGCCAAGAACCCCATGGCTAGAAGGCAAGGAAGTTTCACTCACTTTTAGATGTGGGAGGAAAACCCCAGAGATTTATTCCAGGGAAACCCACGCAATCAGGTAGGGACTGAAAAACCCGATCCACATAGTCAGATAGTGCCCCCAGCGGGATTCCAACTGGGGTCATAGAGGTGGAAGGCGAGTAAAGATACCACTACGCCAACCCGACCGCCCTTAATGTTGGTTAAACAATTAAACAAAATACTCAGAATCTTGAAAAGTAAATGAAGAGAACATGACAAGTAAAGTAGGTTATGAAAATATTACTAGGAAACAATTAAATTGACTTGACGACTAGAATCAATGAGAAGGCAGTCGGGTTGGGTGGTCGGTTTGGTGTAGTGGTATCTTTCCTCGCCTTCAACCTCTAGAGCCCCGGTTCGAATCCCGCTGGGGTCACTACATGTATTGCGTGGGTTTTCCCATGGAACATTTCCTTGGGGTTTTCCTCTCACACCTAAAACTGAAAGTTCCTTCCTTGTTTTTTTTTACATGGGGTTCTTGGCTAGTATAGTGATTATGATGATTAAGTTCACTTTGCTGAGACTCGAGAGTCCTTGACTTCAAAACCAAAAGTATTAAATGAAACAAATGAAATGAAAATGAAAGGCATGATGCAATGGGCAAGGGCCATACTGTAACAAAATATACATTGTTAATGAAGAACTGTTTTAACTAATATTTAACATATTTAACCCTTTCAGCCCCGATGGCAACTATAGTCGACTGTGCACCATACCCTGCTTCAGCCCCAATGGCGACTTTAGTCGACCAAGATTACACACAAAACTGCACTCAAGCCAGAGCACAAAGGCCATTTGTTGTAAAGCTGTAAATTTGTCCATGTTTCCCCTCCATACTCAAGCATACCATCAACGGAAAGAGAAAGATCGGATCTTTCTAATGATGGTAAAATAAAATAAGGTTGCTATCATGCAATCCCTTCAAATTGGAGTGGAAAGATGCGAACTGCCAAACACTTACGGAACGCCATATGGTTGTGTACAGAAAAGCGTTAGTTTACAATGAGAAAGAGTTGTTTTGATAATTATTTTGTTGAAAAAAAAATTATCTTCAAGGTGAAAATATACTTTGTAAAAAATAGCCTTTGTACAACAGCTTCCTGTTGTGTAAAAATGTGTGGTTGACGCTTGAGTGGTCAAACAATGTGGGCACCACAGGCTGCACGTCAAACAACTTGGGGCTGAGACTGAGAGGGTCAAACAATTTAAAAGAAGTGGTGTTAACCCCTTCAGGACTAGGGAGGGGGACACAATGTACCCCCCTCCACCAAATTTGTTCCCGTATCTTTTTCACGCTTAGTCTGATCAGCAAATTACTGTGCCACTGTGGCGTGAGCCACTCCATGTATTCTGTGTTGTCCTGTAAGTCATGTTAGTGTTTGGCCTATGTCCCCCTTGTGTGTTTACTAAAGTGTTTAATGTCAAGTTATACTTTTTTTTAAAACTCCTTTATACAAATAGTTTGGGTCTCCACCCAACAAGTGTACTTTTAGGAGACTCCCACCACTTCGAATACAGTACATTCGAATATATTGTTGTATTACAAGTAAACTGATTGAGTGGAAAAATGCCTAAACCAGGAACTGAAACTAAAAACTAAAAATAAAATCATTTGCAAGTTATAAAAACAGGACATACGTGTAGCCAGAGCAATCTAGTTTTGAATCAAGTACAAACTCTATTTTTCTTTCTTTTTTCTTTCAATCTAAATGAATATTAGGTTTAATAAGTGCTCTTGCTTCTCATTGTTTTTAGGTTCCCAAGATGATCCATCCAATCTTACCACTCTTGGCTTTGTGCCTAATCCACCAAACAACAACCAGACCACTCCAGATGAACCCAGTTGAAACCGGTCCATACCAGTTCTTTCAGAACCTACCAAGATCTAATGGTTTGGGATGTGAAGCTTGCAAGCTTGCAATAAATGTAGTTGATATTCTCCTGGAGATGAATTCTACTGAAGACGCTATCCTTGACGTCTTGGTGGACATTTGTAAAAAGGGGAAATTTGAATCAGAGAGAGTTTGTGAATACATTGCACCAGAGTTCAAGGTAAGTTGTCAGGGAGTGGATATTTTGCCAGCACCAGCTTTCTTTTAGTAAACAATATCAAGTCGGAACGGCACTGAACATGCACAGTGACTGTTTTGGGGAAATTTTACCGTTAAAAATGTTACCGTGAGAAATGTTAGTCTGGTTCCATGCCAACAGTGTTGTTGTGACTTTGTAATCATGAGATGGGAATCAGACCATTCAAAAATTCCAGACTTCGTTTCCCTTAAAAAAAAAAAATTCAATTAAGTAGGAGGGAATGTTTGTTAATAAAAGAAGAATATTCTTATTTTTTTTTTTTTTTTGGGGGGGATGAAGAAAATTTAAAAAGGCGACCCGAGACTCGATCACGGAACACATTGATTATGTGGCGGCAGCATAGTCCTATCGGCCACCAGGATGTGGATGAAGTACCGGGTAATTTAATCTGTTACAATGTATTGTTGGATACTTGTGTACATGTCAAAGAGGGCACTGTATGATCTGCTCGCTTAATATTATTTACTTCAAGAAAGCTTGTTCAAGAAAACATATCCACTACCTACATAAATTGTAAATTGTATCGTCTTTCCTCACCTTGTCAAGCACTTTTTGGAAAATAAATCATTAAGTTGGTATTTGGGAGAGTATCTTCTTTTCCATCCTTTAGTTTTTAATAATACCATACAACCAACCTTTGAAAATTTAATTGAAAAAACAGGTGATCCCATGTTATTGTTAGTGAAAACAATGAAAATCTGTTTGAGGCAGTCAATACAAAAAATGCAACTGGTGATTTAGGGGGCCTTCAAAATGTTTTTGTTTAAAACTTTGACATCATTTCAGATGGAGGTATTTCTCTAGACGATTAGTACTGGTATAGACTGTTTAATGTAGTGTTTAGATTGATACTGATTATCTGTTGTCAGTAGTTACCAATCCTATCCTATTGCCAACACCTCTACTTCCTTCCTTAAAGTGCAGACTTCATTGAGTGAATATTGACGCACTGCAGTTGCGGAATCTTAATGCAGCCAGAAACACTGAGGGGATCCCCTTCTTGGCGATAAGTGTACTGGGTTCTTTTACGTGCATTTCACAACACACGGGACCCGCGGCTTTATGTCCCATCCGAAAGATAAAGCAATAATGGTTTAAAGTGTCTTGCTTAAAGACACAAGTGTCACGACCGGGACTCGAACCCAAACTCGGCTGATCAGAACCACCAGAGCCTGAGTCCGGTGCGTTTGACCCCTCGGCCACGACATGCCACTTTAGAACTCATAGTGTACTCAAAAGAATTTGCAATAATACTCACGCCCTTATTATGTCTGTTTCAGGATGAGTTATTTGGAGTACTCGTTGGTCATTATGCAACACCTCAACAGATTTGTGGATCCTTACTTGGTAGTGACTGTGGTTTACCATATAATCCAGACACACCGTGGAATATCACTCTGCCCAAAACACCTAAACCGCCTGTTGTCATTCCAGAACCACCAAAGGTATGATTGAAATGTCTTCCGCCATAGTTTAGAGAAGCCAGGTTTGATTTTTGGCCAATTGGAAAGTTGAAATGAAATTTAATTAGCTATTGTTATAGATTCAAGAAAGTTAAAGGAGCTTTCATCGAAGGTATTGCGCCAAAACGTTTGGTAATGATAATTGGTAAACTAAAGATTAATTATTGTCAAGATCCCGACATATAATCTCTCGTCCATGAACAGACAATTTTGTATTTTGCATGTATTTTGTGCACTGTCTGTGGCATAATGCCAAAACCGAGCCGTGCATCTTTAATCGTTTGAATAATAACTAATTGTACAAAGCTTGTGGTGCTCTCTTCTTTATTTATCAAACGAAATTTTCATTTCAGAAAGGATCTCCAACGATGAATGTTCTACATATTAGTGATTTACATTGGGATAGAATGTACATGGAGGGAACCAATGCAGAATGCGGGGAACCACTTTGCTGTCGCTCTAATGATGGCCCACCAGGTAGTATTAGTGTACTCAAGTTGACATTAAGAGAACATTTAATATCAGAACACCTGACACAGAAATAACATGAAATTTGGTCTGACAGCTTCCAAGAGAGATTATATTTTTATGATTAATGTTTAATTTCAAGCTTTGTAATCTGCAAATTAACAATATGTCTCAGTGACATAATTGAAACTTTCATTCGCGAATTAATGCACAAGAGACCCTTTGGGCTTTAGGCTTGTTCTTTAGCACTTGAGACTTGACCTTTAGGTATTGAAATTCGACCTATAGACCTTGAGAGTTGATCTTTAGGACTTGAGTCTTGACATTTAGAACTTCAGACTTGACATGTAGTCTGGTAGTACCTTAAACTTGACCTTTTGGACTTGAGACGTGACATGTAGTCTGGTAGTACCTTAGACTTGACCTTTTGGACTTGAGACGTGACATGTAGTCTGGTAGTACCTTAGACTTGACGTTTAGGACTTGAGACGTGACATGTAGTCTGGTAGTACCTTAGACTTGACGTTTAGGACTTGAGACGTGACATGTAGTCTAGTAGTACCTTAGACGTCACCCTTTGGACTTGAGACGTGACATGTAGTCTAGTAGTACCTTAGACTTGACCTTTTGGACTTGAGACGTGACATGTAGTCTGGTAGTACCTTAGACTTGACCTTTTGGACTCGAGACGTGACATGTAGTCTGGTAGTACCTTAGACTTGACCTTTTGGACTTGAGACGTGACATGTAGTCTAGTAGTACCTTAGACGTCACCCTTTGGACTTGAGACGTGACATGTAGTCTAGTAGTACCTTAGACTTGACCTTTTGGACTTGAGACGTGACATGTAGTCTGGTAGTACCTTAGACTTGACCTTTTGGACTTGAGACGTGACATGTAGTCTGGTAGTACCTTAGACTTGACGTTTAGGACTTGAGACGTGACATGTAGTCTAGTAGTACCTTAGACGTCACCCTTTGGACTTGAGACGTGACATGTAGTCTAGTAGTACCTTAGACTTGACCTTTTGGACTTGAGACGTGACATGTAGTCTGGTAGTACCTTAGACTTGACCTTTTGGACTTGAGACGTGACATGTAGTCTGGTAGTACCTTAGACTTGACATTTAGGACTTGAGACTTAACATGTAGTCTGTAGTGCCTTAGACTAACATTTAGGACTTCAGACTTGACATGTAGTCTGGTAGTACCTTAGACTTGACCTTTGGGACTTGAGACCTGATCATAAAGACTTGAGACTTGATGTTGGAGACTTTTTAAATTCAGCTTGATTCAAGAAAATGACTATGAACTGCTCTTACTTTATTCCTCCTTTTCAAATTTAGCTAAAGGGGTACCTGGAGCAGGTAAATGGGGAGATTACAGAGGGTGTGACACCCCTACAAGAGTTGTTGAAAATCTGCTGCAAACAATCGCCCACAAACATAAGGTAAAAAATAAGACATTGGTGAGTTTTTTTAGCCAAAGGCAGAAGAGCTCTTCTTTTAGCAAACAGTATTCTTCAGACAATTGGTTATGGCATTAGTTTACAAAAAACTCTCTGGGATTAAAAATGTTGAGTGGTTCATTTATTTTTGTTCTTTAAATTTTCACAGATTGATTTTGTTTACTTAACTGGTGACATACCAGCGCATGATGTTTGGAACCAGACACGTCAAGATCAGACTAGCGCCCTCAACGAAACAACTCAATACCTTAAGAAATACCTCCCTGGGGTACCAGTTTACTCTGCAATTGGTAATCATGAAAGTTCACCGGTTAACAGGTAATTCCATGAAGATGAATAACTGAAACTATCGCCATTGAAGAAATGTTTTTCTTATTTCTGAAAAAACAAGGAATGTCATCATTGCAACCCAACCCTTCCAAATCCTCAAAAATCATCTTTAGGAAGTCGTCTGATTGTGGAGGATTGAGGAGGAAAATAGCAATTGCTTATCACTGGGCCAGGTATACCAATCTTATCCAAGTCCAAACATGTTGGTGTTGAGCGACCTCAGAGTGGAGGATAGTGGAGGATTGATGACTGTAGGCCCAAATAGCAATTGCTTATCACTGGGCCAGGCATACCAATCTTATCCAAGTCCAAACATGTTGGTGTGGAGTGACCTCAGAGTGGGAGGATAGTGGAGGATTGAGGACTGTAGGCCCAAATAACAATTGCTTATCACTGGGCCAGGCATACCAATCTTATCCAAGTCCAAACATGTTGGTGTTGAGCGACCTCAGTGTGAAGGATAGTGGAGGATTGAGGACTGTAGGCCCAAATAACAATTGCTTATCACTGGGCCAGGCATACCAATTTTATCCAAGTCCAAACATGTTGGTGTTGAGTGACCTCAGAGTGGAGGATAGTGGAGGATTGAGGCCACCTGTGGGCAGATGGGCCCAGGGAGTATGGGTTTTAATTGAATCCTGTAGCAATGAAGCACATTGTAGCATGAGTTTGAACACAGGGCTGTTGACAGTTCAGCAATGATACACTGTTGCATCACATCACACAAATTTTTGTATGATTTTATAATGAGAGTAACAGTGTGAGAACTGGGTCTTTCCTATGTGGTAATGACTGGCATGGTGGCTGGCCACTGGTAATGGACCCTGCCTTCTGCTCGGTCCATAAACAGCGGCCAGCCACAAACTAAGGTCATTACCACGCAGTGCAGGGAAGCCCAGATCCTCACACTGTTATTACCATTAATAAATACCTTTACAGAAAAACAGGGAAAAAATGTCAACATTAACAGAATGTGTGATTTTTCTTTCACCAATAGTCACGATAGTTGTATAATTTTTCTATTCATGTTCAAGGGCCATTCTTTAGGCTATTCAATCTCTTACACATTGCATATTTTCAAGATCTAGACTATGAGCTTTGACTATGAACCATAAATTGATACATTGTTTGCGCGTTTGAGTATACTGGTATATGCTTGTTATGCGCATGCACGCAGCAGGAATACATTTCTTGCCAAAATGAAAAAAACAAATACACGCAAAGGAAAGCAGTGGATTTGATAGTTGCCAGCAACACCATGCACAGTGCATACAGAACTTTGACACAACATTATGCTTGTTTAGCAGTTCAGGGGCCACTTATTCCCTAGTTCCCTTTCTATCACCTGTTAATACACCCCCATGTGACCAGTCTTTGACCAATCACAGTGCATTAACTCTCCGAGGTATTTATTAATAGTGTGTAGAAGCTGAAATAGAGTGGTCTTTTTTGAGTTATTTGTTTTTGTCTTTATACTGTCTGATACCATGCTGATACTGATTTTCATAGATCTTGGAAACCTTGTTTTTCTCAACAACTTCATGATAGTATTAAACAAAATTTGGCCGTACGTCTGCATGGTCTAATGTTTTTCTGAACATTTCAGAACTACCACCATAATTGTTTTGAGAATATCGTTATCACAATGAAACTCTGACTTAACAAAGTACAGACAACAAATGTTCTCATAAAATGCAACAGGATTTTCTTGTTCTCTGTCGAGAATGCCATCACTATGAAGCGGCCAAACCTTAGCTACATGTACATGTATAAGACATGGCTGATAATCGGCCATGGTATGCTGGAATCTTGGACTTGCCTTGCATATGCCAAATACAATAATAAACAATGGTGGGCAACCTATCAATATCTGGTAAACCTCATTTGTACATGTGCAACAAAAGGACAAAGGTCTGGAATTGGAGATTACACAATAACCCCCAGAAAAAAATGAGATTTGGAGCATGAATTCCAGTACCTTGTATCCCTCTTTGTAAGGGGAAAACCAAAATGCCTGTGCACATGGTGCATGCAACATAATGGAATGTCTAGAAGTCCGGGGGCAGAATTATATGAACCTAACCTTAAGACAACATTCCGAAACTGCTCCAAATGTATAAATGTCCCTCGTTTAGTTTGGAAAAGTTTTGCAAAATAAAACGTCATCTGGCATCAAGTGTTAAATTGTTTAAACTGCTGGTAGTTGATTATATTTAATTGATTTCATTTTATAAATGATTTGGTTTCAGTTTCCCACCTCCATATGTGACTGGTCACAACTCTATAAGATGGTTATATCAAGCTATGGTTAACTCTTGGGTGACAGATGCTAAATGGCTACCTAAAGATACAACATCTACGATTATCAAGTAAGTCTTACATCATTTTACATCTGTTTGTTTGTTTGTTTACGTTGCTATATAAACTTTGGAACCAACCTCTTTTTGTGTCGGAACTTACAGAAATGTCTTGCTGTAATCATCATTGAATCCAATAGTTATTAGGAAATGCCTCTATTTTGTTATAATATTCTTATTAGCAGACTATTTTATGCCATCTAAAGTTGAGTCACAGAAGTAGATTTTAATGAAGTTGAAACTAAAGTGAAATGCATATTGATGTGAAGAAAAATTAAATTTGATTTTGGTTGACAAATCATTTATTTTACCTGCTGTATAAGTTGATACTAAGTCAGTATACTTGCTTATTTGTATCAGCCCCGTCCAATGTATAGCAAAATCCCTCTTCACGTAATGGCAAATAGTTTTTGACATATGCCCAGTCCCCGTTGTGTTTGCTTATTTGTATCGGCCCGATCCATTGTGTAGCAAAATCCCTCTTCACGTAATGTCCAATAGTTTTTGACATATAATGCCCAGTCCACGTTGTGTTTGCTTATTTGTATCAGCCCCATCCAATGTAAAGCAAAATCCCTCTGAACGTAATGTCCAATAGTTTTTGACATATGTCCAATGCACGTTGTAACCGAGTGGCAAAAATGTATGTGATTCCCGACATAGGGGCATGTGGACTTCAAACTGCTTGCATGCCGTTATACGCTAAAATGTATCAGCCTTGTGCCTGGGTAAAAACCCAAATCACGCATAGCCAAAGCCTTACAGTGTACTCGAAAGTTTTTTTGCAACTCCTACTCCTGGATGGAGGGAAGAAACTATGGATTAGTTTGTCAATGTGTCTTAATGCATGCAGTACGCCCATATTCTCCAGACATCAAATGCTGTTTTCTGTGCAAGCCCTCTATCAACATAAAGTACTTCCAGTTTTTTAATCTGAGCTAAAAAAAAAAATGCAAATGATGCAGTTCACCATCCTTAACTGAAGGTAGGAAATCATACAACTGTGTTGAATCTCTACTTAAATTTGACAAATTTTCAACGACATGATTTTGATTTTTCTTTGTTTGGCTTTGCTTTCCCAATTTCCATGGTTTATTTCTCCTTCTGCATGCTCCGCCCTCATTCGTTCCCATTTTTATCCCCAGATGCTTCCTAGTTTTAGTTTTATTTATCAATTATTTAAATATTTACTTGTATATTTGTTTGTTGTTTTATTTACTTAAAATGTTTTTGATGTTTGATTACTTTTTCTTTTATTATTTATTTGTATTATGACATTCAGCCTGTTTTTTGCTCTGTCGTTCATGTTTTGTCAAGTTCAAATAAATGATAAATAAATATAATAACTATTACTTATATAATAATTATATGTTTTCCATAATAGTTCTAAATCATAAGTGGCTTTCAGAATTTAAAGAAAAGTTCATTGGATTTGTAGGCTTGGTATTTTGTTTTAAAAAAGCAGTGGGTTTTTGATTTGCAAAAGACACATTTAAACAAATCTTCAAGTCTATAGACTGAGGATGGGGAACGTAGTCTTAAGTGCATTGCATTGCAGGCATTAGGCCTGCTTGATTCTATCAAGTGCTACTTTTGGGTTGGTCAGATTGTTTGCAACACAAACCATAAATCATCAAACCTATTAAAATGTTTACATTTTACAACCAATAAAATGCATTTAATCTTAGGGGTACACCAAGTTATCATCTCATTTAGTAATAAATAAACATTTATAATAATAATAATCATGCACCAGCTATCTTGTGTACAACACCCTATTCCGAGGCGTATAAGTAATGGCTCTGGAAAAAAGTGGGATTTAGTGAACTTATTTTCAAAGTTTTGACTGGTTTGCTGCTGTTATTGTCAGCTCTATGTTTGTTTGATCCTAGAGGTGGATACTACACGGTACCTGTCTATCCAGGGTTAAGAGTCATCTCATTGAATATGAACATGTGTAACAATCAAAACTGGTAAGTACCCTGACTTCTTCTCAACTAATATTGACTGTGCTCAGGGGCTCTACCCAACTATTATTGGCCATTCTGCAAGTGGTAGAACCTTGAAAGAGAAGGGGCTTGATCCAATGTTTCAAGGATTGAGTATCATTTCTTAGTGGAAGTCATGCAAACAAGACTTATTTGTTTTGCAAAAAAGTAGGGAAAAAAAGCTTATTGGCAGCACATTACTGCATTGGTACCACTCTAATATAATGCGTGCAAATTGTCAATTAAAAAAAAATGATTGGTATAGTGTCTTGGTTCTGCATACCTTTACTTCCAATGTGCGCATTATGTAGATTAGTGTGATAAAGCCGCAGTAATGACGGCTTATTATGCTGTCATTGAATGTTGTCTTTAGGCGACAAATGACTGCAAATTACCCATGTTATAGCCATGTCTGAAAAGACTGATCCGTTAAGCCCCGCCTACTAACGTAATGACCAATCACAGCCTTGACAACGCCACTGAAAAGTCTGACAAAAGTCTGACACGTTAAAAACCGAACCACCACTGCGATCGTGGCAAGAAAGTCACACGGTGTGCTGTTGCTAGGCTCTTGCTAAGGTAGGCGGGGCTTAATGGACATTGACAGCTTCAGCTGTGGTGAGGCCAAATCGCTGGAAAGTCCTATTCTTCAATGATGTCACTGCAGCCTACAACCGTAACATAGTCTAAGTCACTTGATACAAACACGTGAGTTTACTTTCTATTCATTAACCCTTGACCTTTCATAACCCTTGACCTTTCTATTTGATCAACAGGTGGTTATTGGATAATGAAATAGATCCAGCTAATGAGCTCCAGTGGTTAATTGATGTATTACAGAAAGCTGAAGATGAGAAGGAATACGTTCATATCCTTGGTCACATCCCACCAGGATCTGGTGATTGTTTACCACAATGGAGCTGGAATTATAACCAAATCGTTAACAGGTTGGTGTCAATTTCTTTTGACATGCTTGTAGTTTGGTAGTTAGGGGATTAAGGGACATTTTGTGGCCTAGCTACTGTGATGGTTGAGGCTGGGCGGTCTAGCACATTGGACTTAACTTCTTATAATCTAGTCATCAGAGTGTGGGTTCGAATCCTGGTCATGACACTTGTGATCTTGAGCATGACACTTTACACAAGTTGCTTCACTTGACCCAGGTGTATAACTAGGAAGCTGTGCCGGCAGAGATGTTATTGTGTCACATTAACCCCTTAGCACTGATAAAAGCACACTAATCTGAGCAGCGGTCATAGTGTTTTACACCACTGCAGCATGGCCGCAGTACGCATGCGCACACAACAATAGCACTTCAGCGGGCATATGTACCAATCTGCAAGGAGGTTTCACAGTGTATGTGCGTCAGCTGGCACATGTTGGGGCCATAGCTGCGGTACTGTACACGCCCATGACTGAGCTGCTAGGATTAGTCTGTAGGTAGGCGTAGACATCGTTTGTGTGTTCTACAGGAATTCCCAAAGTTAGGCAGATATGCATTGAAGGGATTGGTCCATGCCCTTGGCCCAATTTTCATAGCACTGCATATCGGTAAGCAAATTTTCATGCTAACTATAGCATAAAAATTTGCTTAAGTGTAAGCGTATTTCACTAGTTAGCAAGAAAATTAGTCGCCAAGCTTGCGCGTTCAACAAGGATTTGCATTGTTACATCATTCATTTTCCATACAGTAAGCACTGGAAGGTAAGCATGCCTTTTCCTGTGCTTATGGTTAGCAGCGCTATGAAATGGAAGTCGCACAGTAAGCACAAAATCGGCCGTTAAGCAGCTCTATGAAATTGGCCCTGTCCTAACGTAGAGTTGTTCCTTTGCTAAAGTTTTTTGTAAGAATCTCAAGTAAGATCTTGCTTTTTTTCTTCCAGATATGAAAGTACCATAAGAGGACAGTTTTTTGGCCACACCCATAAAGACAGTTTTGAGTTATTTTATGATGAGAAGACGAAGCGCCCAACGAGTATGTTGTACAATGGTGGCAGTGTTACTACGTACTCAAATGTCAATCCTAATTATAGAATCTATGAAGTGGATGGACGTTATCCTAACAACTCATGGGTAAGTTTAACCTTGACTACCTCCCCCCAAACATTGAATGTATTTGGCCCTCTCTTATCATGAATAGTAGTTTCTCTTACAGTAGTCCGGTTCCCAGACCAAGGGAAAGTAGAGCCTTCTACTCTACCATTCAGGCTTCTGATGGATGATACCCAAGCCTACATCCTTACAGAAAGTAAAGGTGGTTACTCTGTTTCAGCCCCTGGAGTAGGTGGCAACGGCCCCTGGAAAAACGGTTGATTTGTAGCCCACACCTCGAGTGGCTTACTGGCCTTGTTTGTCTAGCGACTTCCGTAAAAAAAACCAAAAAAAACAAAAAAAACTGTATCACCCGAGGGTCATGTGACAAAAATAGGAATTCCTCCTTTCCCGAAATGTTCCGAACTCGTCTTCGCCAACTTTCAGATAGTGTCGTTGATGGTCAGACATTTCCGGTTGTGTGCATGGTGTGTAGACTTTTTTGTTGTTGATAAACTAAACCATTCAATCTTGTTGACAGACGTTGTGACAAAATTCAAAATTTTGCAAACTATTTAAGAAAAACCATCCCATTAAATTACAAACTGTGATTATCCCAAGCTTTTTGAAAGTAAACAAGGCGCATCATCAGCGCTTCATTTTTATCCAATGACATTGTCCAACCTGGGTGACAAGTAATGAATATTTCTATATGTGGCGTCATCATCTATTTTTAAACTTGGGTGATGCCTGACCTTAGATTTTTAACAAGAGTCATCAAGGAATGTTTGGTTAACCAACAGCAATGTGAGACTTTGTGACACTAGGGGACACGTGGTTCTCAACATGTGCACATTTCCAAGAATAATGGATTTATACGCGTCTTTCCGTACAATAGACCTTATGCACTGACGTCATCACGCCGCCATCTTAGAGGTAAATCGATGATGTAACAATGGAAACGCAGAGATTTGTATGCGCGACGCACAGGATTGACCAATGAACAACCTCATTTTGACCTCTAGACGAGGGCGCCCTACTCAAATGACGTCATGTGCATAAGGTCTATATTTAGTCTGTAGACATGGAGGCTTTTAATACAAAGTTTATTTAAAGAATGTAAGCAATTTCACAGTTGCTAAAGTTACAGTCACCACACTGCAAAAACTGGGGTGTTAAATTGATTCTCTTGGTATCTGTATGTGACAACACCGACATGGTGTTAGTTATCCCCATTGCTTTATCATTGGTAAAATTAACACCATGTTGGTGTTGTCACATATAGATACCAAGAGATTCAATTTAACACCCCAGTTTTTGCAGTGCAGAAGAGTTAGATCTCTGGTTTTCTGACTGATTCATGGACTTCATACGTGACTTTCAGTGATGAGAACAGTGTTGGTTTGGAGCAGACTGTCATCATTATGGAGGTATCTGTGATGTTTTACATCAGAACGTGTTAACTATTCGATTCCATCGTACGGCATTTGGAGTGGCTTGGTATAACTGTTTCAAACCAACACCCAAACTGTCCCCAGGCATGCCAGGTCATCAGAAAGTTGCTGTTGGTAGGTTCCAATAAGTGCGCCACCTCTACTGTTCGGTTCTGTAGGTTCAAGGGCGTCGAGGGGACATTCGTGTGCAAGCCTTGGAAGATCGGAAATAGCGTGGTCGGAAATAGACCCAAATAGCATTCTCTGCGTGGTCCATCTTTGTATGCGCCGCCTACAGGGCAATGTTTAATAAACACAAAATCATTTCACCCATTACCATTTAAACGTTATCAGTTTTTTGAAGAAAAATGTATGAAAAACCTGAAACCACTCACGCTTACTTTCCCCAAAATACTATATATTGTTGCTTTTATTTACCACCCTTTTTTTTGGGGGGTGGTAAAAAGTGGGGGGGGGGACATTTGATATCCTATCCCCCCTCTCTAAAAAGTGGGGGGGGGAGGGGGACATGTCCCCCCCCCCATCCCCCAGCAATCGACGCCCTTGTGTAGTTTGATTGTTTTTGTCCAAGAGTAATGAGAGTGGAATGTCAAAACAAACTAAGAATATTTGAATAGTATTTTCAATATGTAATGCTTGTTTTTATTTCAATAATACTGTTCAGACATATTTGATCATCATCATCAGACTATATTCCTCCCTTGTTGGGTGAAGTCCTCCTCCAGCAATTCCCATTCTCTTCTGTCACTTGTCGTTCTACTCCATGTTGCCAAGTTCATACGTGGTGATTTCATCTCCTTGTTTGTCTTGGCTCTTCTTCTCCTGCCTGTCCTTGGCTGCCATGCTGTGAGCCTCCTGGTCCATCTGTTGCCCTGCCTTGCCTTCTTGCTAAGTGCCCTGCCCATCTCCATATCATTTCCTCTTTGACCTGTGTTTTTCTTCCTCTTGTGTGTCTGACTTTGTAAAGATACATTGAGCAATCCCCTTTCCATTGCCCACCCTGTTGTTATGCAAATTATTTAACCTAGTGATCACATAAAAACTGGAACAGTAAACACAAGAAGTAATTTGTAGTGTCTTTGATTCTCATTTGCAGGCTGTGTTGGATCATTTCACTTACATCATGAACATTACTGACGCAAACTTTACAGATAAACCTGTATGGAAACTGGAATACACAGCAAAGGTAGGTCTCATATGTATATTATTATTATTATTATTATTGTTATATTTTTCTGTTAATGAAACCATAAAAATATAATAATAATAATAACAATAATGTAAATAATGATATTACTGATTGTGAAATGATTATTGTTTTTGATTTTTCAGTTATTGAATATTTATAAGTATGCAGTGATCGGCTTGCGCATGCATTGCGCTGCACTTGCTATGCGATAGTCTACCTACTGTGTGCTGTGTAAGAGCGTCGTTTGTTTACATTGCGCACATGGACTGGCCGCGCTAGCGCCCTCTGTCTACATCATCCAAACTATTGAACTAATTAGGTATATGCGCATGGCCTTATGCCAAGGAACATGGCTACTTAATAGGTTTGTCTAACTTTGGCAAGCATCATGGCTATCATGAAGTAAGGTCTCTAACTTTGCATGGCAGGAACACAATCGTGGAACTCAAGTTTGCATCGAAATGATTCAAGACTTTGGTTTCCAGATTAGTGTTATTTAGGTTCCTTCTACCTGACCAATCTGATCTCCGACATCAACAGTCAAAACTCCCACCCTGTAGGAATGAGTCTCATGTACATGTACATGTACCCTCCTCTATAGGTCCTCCATCCCTCCTAGCAGTGCTTGTTTCCAACTGACACATCAGTTGATTTGTAAAACCATCGGTTCGTTTCACAATGACCACAACTCAAAAGAGATATTCAGTGTGTCACAGCAAACAACTTGTGCTACTTTTGGTACTAATAGTAACACAACCAAAGTTGCGCCCCTACCAGCGACTAACAACAAATACTAGCGCTGCCAATCGAAGCTCCCCCTACCAACCAGGCCTGGATTCGAATCCAACCTAATACTTGTCACTACACCACTCAGTCACTAGATGCCCTGTGACCATGCAGGGCTACCTCTATGAGATAGCCTCACCTTAGGCATTGTGCATTGTCCTACAAATATGGATACGGAGCAAAAATTCAACCAGACATCTCACCCAAACCAGGATCTTCAGGTAGTTTAGGGGCCTTGTCACACAGGGCAATTTTTACTTGCAACTTAGAGGCAACCAACTGCACTGCATGCAGAAGGACCACTTTGGTAGAACAGGAGTTATTTTTCTAACAATGTCTTACAACCCTCAAGAAAATTATGTGAAAATCGACATGAAAATGTTGTCTCTTCTTGGAGGTTGCCTGGAACTGGTTGCCTGTAAATTGCCCCGTGTGACATAGCCCTAACACTAATTGCTTTGTATACTATTTTAATCATAGCCAGCAGCATTTCATAAAATTGTTTTATTTCTTCTTTCCTTTGATAACTCTTGCTTGTCATTTTTTTAATTTTTTTTATTCAGGCTGCTTATGGTCTAAAAGGACTACAGCCCACTGATTGGAATAAACTAGTAGACAAGTTCAAAACAGATGACAACTTGTTCAAGAAATATTACAGGTGAGGAAAGAACTAAATTCTGAAATTTATGTTTTCGATATGACAATATTCATTTTGGTAATACTAGTTTGGTTTTACCCATTACACCTATGTGTGACGAGCATTGAACAATCCAAGTCAATAATTCACAGGCTACTCGTGTGGGATTCGAACCCATGAGCCTTGCATTTTTGAGCAAATGTCTTAACCAAGCTTACCTGGAGCTAAGAGGCTTGTTGAAATTGTACAATTACTACATCAATTAAAGTTCTATGCTCAATTAATTGGGAGAGTTTTGGAGATGCTTGGTGGCAGCAAATAAGTCAGTAAGTACATAGTTCTCGAAAAATATGAGCATGCTAAGAAAACAATGGAAATTTAATCCCAATAATAATACAAGGCATGTATAAAAACACAGCGCCTCACAAAAGAATTGAAAGAATTTTAAGCAGTTGAGCTGGATGATGTGTATACAGGCACTATTTTCCGATCCAGCAAACAGGTGACTCGAGTTTTGTATTTTTATGTGGAATTCGAAGCCCGGACCAAAGGTCACTCAGACATTTTGTTTTGGAGACTGCACAGAGCATGCACTCGCTGTGATACGCTTTGTTTCACCCACACACAAGAGGACAGATGGAGTCAAATATTTTGCCATTTTTTGCCAATGTGGGGGATATTGTGTAATCCCCAGACCTTTGTCCTTTTGTTCCAAGAAGGGGATTATGAGACATAGAGAGGCTTCCATCATTGTGTTTTTGTTGTATTTCGGCTCAATGAAGGTAAGTCGAAGTGAACTGAGTATGTAGCCTTGGTTCTGGATTTGAGACTAGTCCATGAGACCAATCCATGGCCTTGTGCGTACACACACAGTATTATGGCATGCAAGGTCAAAGGTACATTCATCAGGATCGAGGAGGATCCAAAGGCTGGTATCTGCCATTATTCCCAAGCCTGGAGGTATGACGTCAGATGCTCAGACTAGGATTCTTTGTGCCAGCAGTACTCTCAAAGAAAAACGATTCCGGCAATTCCGAGAAAATAATCCCTTCAGGCTGTAAGGCAAAAAATGGAAGAATCCAAGAGGGAACTGGTTAATAATCAAAAGATTAATGTTTGCTGCCACCTAGTGTTGCAAAGTCTCCTATTGTAAAGAATATATTTGGAAATAGTTTATTTTTTGTATTTTGTAGTTTTTGTGTTCATGTGCAAGGCATTGAGAATTCTAAAGCACAGAACTGTTTATTATTATTTTATCCAAAAAGATGTTGCGATCTGTTTGTGACTTTATCATTTTGTTGGTTTTCAGATTCCATTTCAAGAGCAACATACCTGGTCCATGTGATGCTGCTTGTAAGTCAAGTTTTTTGTGTGACCTGAAATCTGCACGGTCACATGACGATACCTATTGTAAGTAACCAGGTTACAGCTACAGCACCTTGACCCCGGGTCATATTACCTCAGAGGTCAAATGACCTCCGATGTCAGATGTAACCAAAGTGATTTCATCAGCGGCTCACTGTGCAGAAATTACAATCGCTCACGTAGATTTCATTTTCTGGAGTGAGCCAATAAGCCATTTGTCAGGTAGATTGAATTGATGTCTGGTACACTGTCTTGTTGGGTCACAAGTGAATGCTGAATTTGAATTCCTCTGACTACATCCAGTGTCACATGGTGAGGGGCAAGCTTTTTCTTAGTTACGTAAGAGACGACAAACCCTATTATACACTCAATGGAATGTGTGACAACAGGATTCCAGTCTTTGCTGATCTGGAGGTTGCTATGCAAATGCTTGCCCCTAACCATGTGACATGGCAACACTGGCTAGAGTCTGAGGAATTCAAATTGAGCATTTACTTATAGCCAAACAAGGCATCGTACCAGAGATCCTTCATATCTAACTCATAAATGGCTTATTAGCTTCTTGAGGCTGGAAAGCAGTACATAGTGGGGATTTGAATCTTGGAAGAACTATTTGAAATTTCGAAGTCTAGATATTTAGATCTTCTCTTCCAATAACCAATGATGAACCATCCCTGTATGATAATGTTTCTTGAAAACTAGAGGATTGGAAGGAATGTACTCTTCCAATAACCAATGATGTACCATCCCTTTATGATTTGTTTCTTGAAAGCTAGAGCGTTGGAATGAATGTACTCTTCCAATAACCAATGATGTACCATCCCTTTATGATATGTTTCTTGAAAACGAGAGGACTGGAGTAAATGTACTCTTCCACTAACTTGTGATGTAACCCTGTAGTAATGTTTCTTGAATATATTGGAGGGAATTTACTTTTTCAGAAACCAATGATGTACTCTTCCTTTATCTCAGGACTTTTGGACAGGACAGTAGTAGTTTATTGTCAGTCAAACAGAGTAAACCAGGTCCTTGCTCTATGAGTAGACCAGCTGTATTAATATATAAAGCAAACGTGGTAATAAAAACAGCATTTGCTTCAAATGTATGACGCACAAAATCTTTCACGGTTTAAGAAAAATAGTAAATAAATTTAAAAAAACATGTAATAAAAAAAAGAAAAAGACCAGCTCACTTAATTTTCACAGCATTAATGTATTATTGCAAAACCGATGAAATATCAATATATAAGTGAGATCTTTTGTTCAGATTTATTTTATTCCCCGCCTAATTGTAAATATGAAACATGCAACTGTTACATTTATTTTGTGTTGAATGACTCTCAGATCAGTAATCAGTAAACAATTCTTCAGATTGAAATATAAAAAAGTTGGTATAACAGGTTTATTTGGATACGTATGTTTTCTTTAGTTTAGATAAAGGGGTACTTTTTAAAGGGATGGTCCAATGCAAGGTGTAGACTTTGTCAGTCTAGTTCGTCAATTTATGCCAAAACAGTTTTATTTGTCATCACACAAAATCCAGCATTAATCAACAGTGTTGAACTAAATGTAGAGCGGGTACAACAGGTCCATTGTGTGAAGCAATCTACAACTCAGTTTATTAATTTTAAAAATGTCTACTACTTCCATGTTTCGTTATATATATACATATATATATATATATATGATTTGATGTTTATAAATATGGACCTTTGCTGAGATTAATCATAAAACTTATCATGGAGAAAGTTTTTTTTTTCATAAAAATAAATAATTCAAATAAAAATAAATAGCAGTATGCTTCATATTAAAGCCCCAGCTCAACATTGGTAAGAGGAAAAACAAAAATGTTCACTGATTTACATATACCTTACATGGTAGAAAGATCATGATGGTATAAAACTTTCCTTAAATACTTCTGCTTGAAGTGTTATCGTTTTCAAATAATAAATGAAATAAGATCCAAAATTAGTTGTTTCGTCTCAGTGAGACGAAAACTCCACCTATAGGAATGCGTACAAAAATGCTGGATGTATTTTTACCGTTTTTTTGCAAATGAAACAACGAAATGAGCTGAAATTTCCCCAGGTTGGTTTTATTACAAATATCTTGATTTGTGTAAAGAATTGAAACATTTACTGTCAGTTTACCAATGTTGCGCTGGGGCTTTAATGAATAGAATGTTGAATTGTTTGATTTTTGATTGTTGATTTTTTGCTGATAAATGTGAATTCAGACCATCATTGACCATGAGTAAAACTGAAATTGAAATATTCGTACTACCTTTAAGTTGATTCCTTTCTTGTTTTATACAAATCGTCTTTTTATATGTAATATTAAATATTATCGTTCAGAGGAAAACGCAATATTTTATAATATTACTCAAAGCTATGATTTAAACTCAATAAAATTACTCTTTATGATAATTAATCAAATTGTGCCAAGTAATTTTATCTGATGTCTTTAGGGATCGAGGTTGGTGACGGTTGCAGTTGGATAGTTTGATTGATTGTACTTTAGTGTTTATCGGTCATGGTCATCCTTATTCCCAAAGGAACCTAGCAGAAATTTGGACTCCCCCTGGTTTTGGAAGTCATTAGTGATCCATAAGTATACACAGGGATATGGCTTTACAAGCCATGTTCGTCATGCATGACGTCACAATGTTACAAAATGTAGTAAACGGCGGCCATAATTATAAGTTCGGCCTTGTCACTTGGCGCTTACAATTGGACAACTAATTATGTTTTAAATCAGATTTATACGGGCTTGCATTTGCACTCGCACCAAATATCTTGACTTGTGTGAAAATACTACGTCTGCAGCCACATTTGAAAATAGTGACCTTGCCGAATTAGGAATCCGTTAATGGGCATCTTGGAATTGTCTTACGTCATGCACGTAGTGCTTTGCGTGTCGAGTGGATAAGAACAACGGACTCAAGCTCTGGTGTTTCTGATCAGCAGAGTGTGGGTTCGAGCCCTGGTCATAACACCTGCTGTGTCCTTAAGCAAGACCCTTAACCAATATTGCTTCGTCCTTCGGATGGGACGTAAAGCCGCTAGGTCCTGTGTGTTGTGCAATGCACGTAAAAGAACCCAGTGCACTCATCGAAAAGAGAAGGGGTTCGCCCTGGTGTTCCCGGTTTGATCGGCTGCAGATTGCGCCACAGCATCTTGTAAACCATTACAATGGTGTTGTGTAAAGGAACAGGGGCTGCTTTCACAAAGAGCTAAGATCGATGTAACTATGTAATAATCTTAGTTGCTAAGCAAAGTGTGATGTCACAATACAAATCACCATGGTGATAATAACAACTCATTCTAAAAAGATAAATCTGTGAAATCAACCTCAGGTCTCATACTGTAAAAGCGTACCTTGCAGGACAAAAAAAAATACTGATCGCTTCAAGACACCCATCGGGTGTGATAAAGTGCTTTATAAGAACCGAGTATTATTATTATTACAGTCCTATATCAGGGACAATCACGTTAGATGATAACTTTAATAATTTATAAATGCTTCTGCGGATGTGGTTGTTTTCGTCTAAGAAGTCAAGATATTGTGTATGTAAATTCTAACTCGCATATGGTAATTATAATACAATTAGTATTTACACAGGGTCAGACCAATGACTGCAACATAATTATTCCAGCATCTTCCTCCATTCATCATAGTTCAATGGTCTAATAAACACATCTGGTATTTGGCATCATTTTTATACCTTATTTATTGGAAGGTTATGCATCATCAATTTGTGAGGAGAAGAGAATTAATTTTCAAGTGATTGCATCTTTGATGAATTATATTTGTGTGTTGTTTTATTGGCTTTCTGTAGATTTATTTCGTTGTCAATGAATAAGCCAGTTGTATTAATCTCGTTTTATTTACCGAAAATGATGATCATTCGAAACCAACATTTTTCCACGCCTTCTTGTAAACCAAGAATTACTAATTCCAGCTCCATTTCTTTCTCACATCAAGTGTTATGTATTCCTCCAAAACTTTTTGACTCACACAGTCAAATTGCAAATTCCATTCATTCCGATAAGAGATAGATAAGAAAAGAAGGTCCAAGTTAACACCATTGTTCAAGCGAGCGTTGTGGACCCCCCCCTTTCAACTAATAGTATTACCTTCATATACAGCAAAATTGCCCAAGGGGAAATTCATAATAAGTATACCACCCGATGAAATTAATGTTCGTGTTACAGAAACTTTGCTATGGATTAAGTCTTGAGTTTTTCAGCATTGTGATATGTGCCTGCTCCTGTATAGTTTGAATCTTTGAAAACAACTCGGTTAAAGCTATCAGGTCTATCAGTCTGATATCCAAAATACAAAAAAATAGTAACGACGCACGTGTTGATCCTTGTGGAGTCTTTCCGAAACACTTAATGAGGTAGATTGTATTAGGCTCGGAAGCCAATTTTTAAAAAGCACATTGGGTATACACCACATGTCGTGTTGGTTGTTAAGCAGTTTGCACAGTACGGAAGCGTATAGCTGCCAACATCAAAATAAATTTTCTCCCAATTAAGTCGTACGCACGAGATAATAAGTCGTACGTACGAGATAATAAGTCGTACGTACGAGATAATAAGTCGTAATTACGGAGATAATATGTCGTACGTACGAGATAATAAGTCGTACGTACGAGATAATAAGTCGTACGTACGAGATAATAAGTCGTACGTACGAGATAATAAGTCGTACGTACGACTTATTATCTCGTAATTACGAGATAATTAAGTCGTCGTACGAGATAATAAGTCGTACGGTGAAGAGGGTCAGCATGGCGAACTTGACAAATGCTGTGAAATTCTACTTCAGTTTAGGGTTTAATCATTCTGAAATTTTCGAGTGCTTGGCTCACATAAATGGAGTTGTGCTGAGTCTCCGTAGTTTACGGCGGATTCTGGCCAGTGCTCAATTATTTCGCAGGAAAAATCATTCCGATAATTTTGATGTTGCTTTATTCATAATGGAACAAGTGGAAAAGTCAGGACAGTTGCATGGATATAGAATAATGCATTTAAAATGCATACAGGAGGGATTTGTGGTGAGTCAAAATACTGTGAGACTGTTACTTCACATTATTGACCCTGAAGGTATTTCACTTCGGAAGAGACATCGATTGAGGAGAAGAACTTATACAAGTCTGGGGCCTGATTTCATGTGGCACGTCGATTCATATGACAAGTTAAAACCATACGGAATCTGCATAAATGGTTCTATAGATGGATTTTCCAGACAGATAACGACTAAAAGTGAAGCACACACAAACAGCCCCCTCTAGCGACCACGAAAAAAAGGAATGTCTTGCAGTAAGTCTATTATCTCGTACGTACGACTTAATTATCTCGTAATTACGACTTAATTATCTCGTACGTACGACTTATTATCTCGTAATTACGAGATAATAAGTCGTACGTACGACTTATTATCTCGTACGTACGACTTATTATCTCGTACGTACGACTTATTATCTCGTATACGTACGACTTATTATCTCGTACGTACGACTTATTATCTCGTACGTACGACTTATTATCTCGTACGTACGACTTAATTGGGAGAAATTTTATTTTTATGTTGGCAGCTATACGCTTCCGTAGCACAGCTATTTGTTTCTTCTTCATATCTCAAAGGAACAATCTTCAAGCTTACGTTCACACATTTTTGAAAGTTGCGGTCAGTTTTGTGTTGGAAATTTAATGTTTGCAATGGAGGAACTTTATGGCAAATTAAAACTTATGGCCATTTAATATAGAGGGGGGAGACATTGTGCACTGTTCAAACTAAATAATGATTATTAAAAATTAATGATGTATTATAAGAGGGTTTAGTAAGTAAGCCACCAATCGAAAACAAATAATGGCTCGATGCATCAAAACGCCCCCACCCCAATTTATTTCTCTCTCCCCGCTTGCACCCCACCCCACCCCCACCCCTCCCGAAATGAAAATGTCTTGCAACATCTGCCCCTCTCCACCCATAAAATTTGTCTGGTTAGGCCGCTAACGCCCCTCACCGCCCACCACCCCGTACGCCTGAAGAACAACATTGCCGTTAACAAACCGTTAACCGGTTGGCGGCCCTTCATCTTTTGACAGCAGTAGGTGTAGCTAAGAATTTATGGTTTATTGCCCTATATTTACAAGGTATAAAGAGTTCAACATGGAATATAAATCTTTGCATTCAATCGTATTTTGAACTCATTAGATTATTGAATCAATTATGAAGTGTTATTAATATCTGTTCTTTACAACGGGTCATCAGGTTTGGTTTATCTCCACCTGCAGTTACTCATTGATTGGGCCATGGAGCAAAAAAAAGAAGTAGTTTCAGTTCTTCATAAACGATCAATACAGTTGGGTTTTTCCCATTGGTTGCGTCACACCTCAGCCCTACATTATTCTCATTGCAAAAAATGCGGTATCAGAAGAAAAAAAATCAAGAAAGTCCGCAGGCTATAAGTGTTAAATTAACATTCAGGGCATTCCGGTTGGCTCAGTGGTTTCTTTCCCTGCCTTTCACCTCTGTGGACCCCGGTTCGAATCCCACCTCAGACCCGGAGCCTTGCATGAGGGTTGTGTTTTCAGTCCCGATCCCTACCTGATTGCGTGGGTTTTCCCTATTTGGGGTTTTCCTGCCACATCTAAAACTGACATTTCTCCATCATCTTCTCTACCACGGGTATCGTCAGGCTTACGGGTCACAGTGCAAGTCACTTTTGAGGGTCCCTTGGTTTCATAACCAGAAAGATGTAATAATAACTAATAATAAAAAACACCTCTATTTTGTTTTGCAATTATGAAACCAACCTCATGCGAAACAAAATGGGGTCTTGTCTGAAGTATCGAGGACATACGAAAACAAATCAATTATTTTTCCTTGCCGTATAAAGCAAAAGATGGTGAGTGTATTCCATCTACAGACGCACCTGTCGTAACCTCATGCCGAGTATCATGCTAGATGATTAGGCTAGAAATCTTCTCTCTCAAGATGACATAATCGAAACTGACGCCAGATGATATTATTTTCGCCTGGAGCTGCCACGGCTCATCCAAGCCTCGTGTAAATTGTGAATCCGCTGCTCTTGCCTTCGGGTGTGATGTGATTGTAGAATCACAGCGGTACATCTGTGTTTTTTTGCTGCATTTGTTTATCATGATATAAATGTTGGAAATATATAATTAGCTGTTGCAAACTGCTTACCAACCGCAAGGATTTGTTGTATAAATGCAAAACCCCAGCAGAGTCTTTCTCAAAGGCTAAATGACATCACAACACACACACACAAAAGTAAACTGGAGTAACAGCTTTTGTAATCACTCTCCTGCATGTCGATTTAAATGATTGTGTTCCAGTCTACTCATGGAGGAATTCTCCCTCTAT
This sequence comes from Marthasterias glacialis, assembly GCA_911728455.2. NCBI lineage: Eukaryota > Metazoa > Echinodermata > Asteroidea > Forcipulatida > Asteriidae > Marthasterias > Marthasterias glacialis. Next base: position 481,315 of record OU452232.1, read on the forward strand.
AAGCGTGATGGATAACCTCCTGCGATTACATCATTCGTAATCGATACTATCAAGATTGAGAATCGATTAATTGATTTAATCCAAAGGCATTATGTCCTGTTCTGACGATGTTTTGTTGTAGCGGAATAGTCGTAAATTGCTTGAAGTTGTCACCAAATGAGAAGGCTATCCTGTTAAATTAATTTACATTTCTCGACATAAACGTGATGATAAATAATTTGAAAAGGTATTTATGCCAACCCCTAATCCAAAGTTTAAATTCCACGCCTTGTTTGGAAGCATCAAAGTATCGGATTTATTGCTATGTGGACATTCCTTTTATCGATTTGTAGGATTTAAATGTTGGAATTCTTTACGAGATCCTGAGAGCATTGCCCAGTGATGAGTCTCGTGGGAGGATCAACGATCCGTAACGGTATATCTTACCGTCCCGGCTATGCTTCAAGTACTCGGTATAGTTTCTGTGAATCCCGGGCATGACACTGACATCATCCTGGCCATGATGAGATAATTGCCGATAGTGCATGTCCGTGTAGTTTAAATTGAACACACATCTGGTTGGTTAAAGCTTGAGAAAGGAACTGTTAGGGATGTTCTTTTCTCGACTTAAGCATAAACGACAGCTGCGATATGCAATCACCGACTGAGTGATGACAATTCAATTAGGTTTATTTCAAGACACACACAGCTCTAGTTGTACATTTTTTCCTCATTCTGACAGAGAAAAGTGCCGTCTGTGAAGAATCAAAGAGACGTTTTGTTTTCTTTAAAAACAACTGTCAAATCTCAAGCTAAATTTATCCCATAGTTTACAGATACGTGAGTTATTGCTAAACGGAATGACACAAACGATATCTTCTCTCGGATGTTCTCACGTGATATTGGCCACAGATGGCTGACGTTTTATGACGAACATTCAAACTTCTCCGTCTGTTTGTTTCTAAGAAGTCTGATTTATTGCCAGATGCTTGGCGGTGCCCGTTGATGTTTTAAACATTATTGTGATGTTCATCTCGGGAGGTGTGCTGTGAAGCGAATATTTTCATGGAAAAGCTCTTCACTCATGTGTGATGTTTTTAATAAATAAATGATATCAAACAATGTAATTTAAAATCTTTCGCCTTAATGAGTAAGATTTTACTGGAAAGTTGAGGGGGGGGACGTGCCAAGGCCCCCGTGACTATGCCACTGGTGAGAAAACAATCGTTCAGGTATGCGGAATCACCACTGTATATAAAACTCTCTCTATGAGTTGTGGTGGTTCTGCAAACTGCGTTAGTCATATTATAATGATGTATTGTTCCCAGAATACCAAGTATTATGCGCATGCTGTGATTTCTTTGCAGACTAATTTTGTCTGTTCGCTGGGGCAACCTCACTTTCAAATGTCAATGTTTTTGGGGGGGACTTTAAATAAAAGACAAGAATCCAGTTCTTCAATGTTATACTCTGAATTATTCATGAAGTTTCGAACATAAATTATTCAGAATTTTTACGCATAAAAGAAAAGCGCTGAAAAGTTAACCAACCACAAAGCGGACAAGGTTAATGCATGCTGACCACATCGTTTCTAATAATTGGCTGAGAATTTTGCTGCCCCGTCAGGGTAACAAAAAGCAAAAATCGAGAAATAAAGAAAATCATTAAAAATTTCTGACAAGTTGGAAAAGGCCCTCCTGGCTTCGCCACTCGTCCTGCGCTGACTTGGTCTCCGCTGCAGTGGCTTCGAAAATGTCTAAGCCAAGAAGACCTTGACGAAAGGCTCAGATCTAGTTTGTTCCCCAATCCTCACTAATGGCCATTTCTCTACACTTAGCTGTCATTCTTCCATCACGACGATAAATTTCTAAGTATTAATTTAGAGGGAATACTTCTTTGTATTCGGTAGTCGGACGCAACGCTCACGAGATCAAATTAATAAGATATGGAGAGGCAGATCAGTGCTGTCAGAAAGAATCAAATTTTTAATCCTTTTATTTCATTATTTTATACGGTATCCCAGCAGTCTAATGAAATGAATAGGTCTACATGGCTTCATTAATTTTGAGCTTTTAATTAGATTTCATACCCCCCCCCTTGTTGCAACTGGCTTACTGACTGTACATTTAGCCTAATAGTAGAAGCAATGGGTAAAGAGTGTTTGTGTGACAGGCAGATTGTTCAAAATATTCTAAGAACGTTTTTCCTGTAACATGTCGCCTAATCATTATACGAAGGAAAACGTGAGGTGTGTTTAGATTGTAAAACGGAGAAAACGTGAGGTGTGTTTAGATTGCTAATACCGCCTTTCAGGTCATTGATCTTTTTTTTAATACTTGGTTGATTGTCGGTTCTATGTGTTGCTCAGACTATGGTACATGAAGGACGAAGGCTTTCCAGGTAGTTTAAATGAACCTGTCCACCCTCATTACTTTTGCCTTCTGGATGCATCAGAGATATAGACCTACACTGCAAGTGTCGATAACTACGGACATAACATATTTTGGGGAGGGGTTTGATTGTCTCGATTAACGGGTATGAGATGACATGAAAGGGAGAATTGCCACAATTAGTCCCACATTCGGACTTACTCGACGTTTCATCTTGGGAATGTTTTATTTTGGGAAAAAAATGAAGGAAAACTATCCGACCTGATTGAGATAGTGAAAACGTAAGTTGTAAAAATAAGATCAAGGAACTGATCTCTTATTAGTCATATTTCCAACTATTAACAAAATCACCACCGTAGAGGATATTCATTATGAGCCGTATCGAGGTTGATGACCTGGGAAACTGAATGATTCAAACCGCGTAAATTTGCATAATTTATTTAATGCCTGAAGACAGAGAAACTATAGATATATCTAGAATTTCAACATCTAGGAAGGAGATAACTTACCAAACCCCGTGTTCAAACGATTACACGTGAATGGTTAAACACTTTCATCACATTTGGGAATGGATTAGCTACGATGTGCGCAACTTGTGCGATATAGAAGCGAATTAACAGAGCCGAAATCAATTTTGCCGCACGGCTTCGTCAACGACACGATCTCGTGCGATGGTGTCTCGCTTGAACGAAATTGGAACAGGAGCAGAACGCAGAATACTAAGACATCACGTTTTCCTGCGCTGCAGTAGGTCTATATAAGCCATGACTTGGACTCAGTCTGGTTCATTCTACACCTTGATGAGCAAACTCCATTGTTCAATCTCTAAGAATATTAATAAGATAAAGATGCTGCATGTTTGTAGGTACTGGTTGGCTCTAACCGGCTTGGTTGTGTTGCTTACGAACATTGTAGCTGAGGCAGGACCGTTGCCAGACTATCTCGGAAATAAAGGTGAGTTTAAAGTGACAAACTTCCAGAACAAATTTCGTCATCTTAGACCTAGTCTTGTTTCCTCCTGTGACTCTTCATTTTTTATAACTATGCTTCTTCATGGATGCGTTATAATATTAAAATGCCGTCAGATGTCTGTGGTAGATATCTTTATGAAATAAGCTACGTTCAAAGACGACGTTTCATTTTCGTATAATATGGAATTTGTTTAGTAGTTAGTAATTTAAGAGTCGCATCTTTAATTTTTGTCTTAGCTAGTTGTATCTATGTATCTGTTTTTGTATCTGTTTCTTATGTCTTTAGAATTAAAAACAAATGGGTTTAAGACGCATTCTAACCAATATGAGTATAGTCATAATGAGTGATCAGGCTTAAAAATGTGTGCGCCTACGTACAAAATAAGTTAAGTAATTAATAAACAAACAAAAAAAATATTTGGAAATCTACATAAATTTATTACACGGTATACATTGGTTTTTAATCAGTTACTTTATTTGAAGAATTTAAGTCAGTTCGTGGCACATGTTGCAAGAATTACATAAAACATGTCACTTGTTTACGCTGAATCGTAAATTCCGTACGGGCCTATTTATCTGACATGGTTTTATGCGGGTAGGTTTATTTCAGTCACTAGACACTTTCAAAGGTGTTTTGGGAAATATAAACCCTGCATATTATTTAAATCTGTGTTTTGAGATAAACTGCCATCTCAAAGCCACTGCAGGTGTACAATCTGACCTTAGGTCTTGTATGCTAATTTTTACATGAATATTCACGAAGAAGACATCTTGTATGAAACGTGTTGCTGATTCCATTCCGCGGTTTGTGTATGCATTGCATCACTAGTCTTTTCACAAGTCTTTCACGAGCTGATTCATGCTCTAGACAAATTGTAACTATTCAAACATGTAAGACTATGCATGATATTCACACTTGTGTCCTTGAGCAAGACACTTAACTATAATTGCTTCAAGTAGGGGAAGAGGCAGCAGCCGCGTAGCGAAGGCACTTTCTTTGGGGGTGTGGGGGTGTGGAAGCCTAAATTTGCCGACTGACACCAAATTACAGTAAAAGCACAATGCCAAGGGACTCACCAACACGTGGGGGTTTGCTGGCATAGCCCCCGAGCGCTCATGAGGTTTTTCAGTGATTCGAAGGTTTAAAATGGCCCTCAGATACCTAGCTTTAGATGGCTCATATTCGAATTTTTTTTGTGTGAATCCCCTGTTGGAGTATATAGACAAAATTTCTAGTGGGGGTCCAGAGGGCTAAGCCCCCGGACGATCTACGGTTTTAAGGGTTTCATGGCTAAGGAGGATCGTCAAGTTGGTCTCGGACACTCTATGACTTTTAGCGTTTTCAGAATGTAGATTTCGGCACGTTGCCGAGAATGTTAAATTTAGTAAGTCAAAGTTTGACTTCTCACACTACAATGATTAAACTAAAATTTTCAGTCGGGAAATCCAGCCTGCAAATCTCAAATCTCGAGCCCTTACTCGGGTAAGTTTAGTGCTCAATTTGCCGACTGTGGCTCTAAATGCCGACTTAGGAAAATATTAGGGGTGTCACACCCCACACACCCCCAGTCGCTACGACGCTGGAGGCAGTTGTGTTGGTCTCGTTGATTCATTTACCCCTCTCTGTTCTTAGCTGTGCTGTGAAGAGACTTGCGTTTACATCTCTCCATGTCTTGTTTCTGCACTTTGGGGCAGGTGTCTATCCCTTCAAAAAGTGGCCCACACCTCGAGTGGCCTTTGGGCCTTGTCATGGGCGAATTGCATAATAAGAAATAAGAAAAAAAAACTCGAGACTATACCACATTTATACGTGATGTAAAAAGGTTGTCTTGAACATAGTTTGCCAATATCGCAAATTTACTTTATATCGACTGATTTTCCAGCTTTAACGTAATAGTTTGCTAGTACAGGGTGTTTTTGCATGACTTCATTATTCTCAACGTTACACAACAATCCTGAAATATACATTCAACTGCGAATCAGGGAAATATCATTTTTAGTTTGCCTGAAAATGTTTAGATAAAAGCTAAGTATAAAGTCCATTATTATCTATCAGTTAGCTCTCGTTAAGCATTGCCATTTTGTTGACTAGCCTACATTGTTAAGCCATAATGGCGGAACTACTTAAGATTCTCTTTGGTTACTACACACACTAGAATCTCATCCTGCTTTTAAGTAATTAAAACTAAGGTCATTCCAGGCTTAATAACATTTAACATTGAGCCGGGCTGTTAGTTTGAAGATTGTCTTAATAAATAAACGAAGATATTTTATTGGTTTTAAAGCAGACGGCAGGTAGTTGATGAGGTTGTATCTTAGATGATAATTAGTATTGCATTTGGTACGCAGTCAGAGTAACACATATTGGCCGCTGGACCATCGCAGATTTGAAAAAAAAAATTATATAAAATAGCCACAATTGGCAGCCATTTTGAAAATTTTGAAAATCGTTTGTTATTCTACCTATTTTTTTTCAAAGGACAAATCTGGGATGGCCCATAAGCCAATATCTTTCTCATGACACTTCTTTCATCACAGACGTAATTCCCCAAATCTTTCCCTTATCTGCCCAAGTTAAATCCATTTTTAGTCTTTTAGAAATAGACACTGCATAACCACACCATAAAACACTCAAAATAAACACACCATACAACCAGCCTATGAAACTTCCATCAAACAAGGTGGTCACATGTTCCAAACTTGATGTGAAACAGTGAGATTATTTCATGATTTTTCTGTCGATACAGTCAGCAATGAAGTATAATGACAAAACAGTTGCAGTCTGCATTGTGTCTAGACGGTGTGGCATAATTATAACGCACACATTTTAACGCACATCCCATTAGTGACTGTTTGACTATCACTACGTCATGAAGGCCTATAAAATCCCTGTTCGCATTGTTCCACAACGGGATGTTGAGCAGCAATAAACAAGAAGAAAACCATTCCTAAACAGTGAACAACCTGTTCAACATTCCTGTCTGAATAGTCACCATCTCTGTGAGAAATAGATTAATTTCAGGGACGTATCCAGAGGTTTGCTGGGAATGGATGGCTTTAGAGTCATGTGGAGGGAGGCGGCTCGGTGGTCATTGATCTAGTTCCCGGATGTAGGCCTATAGTTCCCAGTGTAGGCGTTGTGTTCATTTGGCCGCCGAGCCGGACGGGACATGCCCCCTTCGTCACCCCTTGATTTGCAAATGGGTTTATCTGTATCCACACGCTATTAAATAAATACACAACTTCAATGAACTTTTCCTAATACGGCTTCAGTTTTACAATGTTACGACTCTGCAGGAAACTATTGGTATAACGGTCGGAATGAATGTATTCATGCAAAACCAATCATGAACTATGTATTGTCTTTAAAGTTTATTATCGTGATTGGGCATTTTAAGCGTCGATAGCAATGAACTGTAAAGCGCCGTAGTGTTGCTTGAATTTGATTGAGATCCGTGGGAACACGGGAATTACCTTTGTGAGAAATCATAAAATGGTTGAGGATTATTTAATCATTTGTTTATAACTTGTTTCTCTGCTTACAGATGAAGTCAGTAATGCAACAGAAACCTGCGAAAAATACGACAGCCAAATGGACTGTCTCTCTAAACCACTCTGTTTTTGTGATGATCTCTGTACAAAGTTCAACGACTGTTGCAGAAACTCTCCCAAAGCTGCAAGCTCCAAGCCAGCTTCGTCTTCACAAAGTATGACAGGAAATGATGACGGTCAATCAAACGAAACCGCCAGTGATGCTTTTACCAGCTTCAACTACCACGCATGTGTGATTGTACCAGCAGAAACAAAAGACTTAATACGTGGGTGGTGGTACACTCTACCATACGGCACCTGGATGGTTTCCAAGTGTCCGTCATCTTGGAATGACGTCATCATTAGGAATCGGTGCGAAGCGCCCTCTGCTGATGATCCAGATCTAATGCTTCAGCTTCCTTTCGCATTGTATGACGACAAGATAACATCATTTCGCAACATCTACTGCGCCTTATGTCACAGTCTGCCTTTGTCAAGTTTGATGAGTTGGCAGGTCAAGGTACCAGATATTGTCCTCCAAGACTGGAAAGCTGTTAATTATTCCGTATCGATGACCGATATTATTCATTCATCACCCAGGCTAAACAAAAACAAATCTAACATTCACTTTCTGCCGTCTGGCTTTAGCTCAAGAGGATGCATCCCAAACATTATTGACACCTGCCCAATTGAGTACAACAACCAATTCGTAATCAGGCAATGCCAGTCTTACATGAGCGCCGCAGTGAACCCACTAAACGAAGTTATCTATAGGAATTGGTACTGTGCACTATGCAATGGTGGAATCGACTCTCAATTAAAAATTTGTAGCACCTTCAAATTTCTACCACCTCCAATATTTACAACGCCCTTAACCGCTGTAATAGATTTCAGAGAAAGTGGCAATGTACAATCCTACTTTGGTGAAGAGTTTCAAACTACATGTGAAGAAAATGAGTTTTTAGATCCGTTTTCACTTCGCTGTCGGGTATTGCAGTGTCCACTAGGGTTTGGATATGAGGATGGGGCTTGTGTAAATCAAGCTCCACATGGGGTACGTAGAGAAGCTGTTACTGATAACCAAAACTGTGTTTCGCCAAGTTATATGGAAATTGAAGTGGCGATGTGTGGAAATAGTGATGAAATCCTTTGCGAGTCGTTGAGTAACTGTCTGCAGATATCTTCACAACCCGATTTGCAAATGAGCAGGTGCGTTTCTAAACTGGAAAATGCCTCTACAGGTTCTGATTTCAACTGTTCCAGTGTGGTGCGCATCTCCCAAATGGTAAATGCAACAGTGCGCAACGTGAGTGATGCGGTTGAGAATATGTTTAGATGTCCTTTCATGAACACCGTACACCATCTGAATGTCAAAACAGGGTGTTTGCCCTCATCGAACATCAGTTGTTTTGATTACAACACTTCTGATGATAGTGACGTGCATTTGACTACTTGGAACAAATCAGGTGCTGTATACGTTCGCCATTTTAATGGTCTGTTCTCACTGGAGGAAACAGTTTACCAGACAACTTACAAACAAACAAGAAATAAGTCTTTAAGTAAAGAATATAACCTTGTCATCTGTGGAGAACCTATTGAGTTAAATTGCTCCTTGGTGGCATTGGATGAAAGTGGCTTTGTTCTTAAAGAGGATGTGCAGCTAACAGATAAAAACCGTCTTATCCTCGACACTGGGGGCGCACTTGTATGTCACTATTTAGTCTCTGTCAAAGAGCCAGGCGTGCATGGTTTGACCATTGTTACACTAATAGGTATCATTCTTTCCATGCTAGCTCTTTTGGCAAGTTTTATCACTTATCTGGTGTTTAAGACTCTTCGTAACATACCAGGTAAATGTGTCATGTCACTTATTGTTTCCGTCTTCTTGAGTCAGTTCTTACTTCTGATCACAGGAGATGATGTTGCGAAGTCTGTAAGCAATGCATCCTGCACCTTCTTGGCAGTGTTTCTTCACTACGCCTTATTGACAACTTTTAGTTGGACCAACGTGCTCGCGTTCTACCTGGCCAGGACTCTTGGGCCAAAAGCTAAGCCAGCAGCCGCTACACAGCACCGTAAATCCTTCATGCTATACAGTATTTTCGGCTGGGGTGCGCCGTGCCCCATAATCGTTATGTGTATCATCATCTACGTTTGTCTGGAAAGCAGCCTTTATGGCGTGTCTGTTGGCATCAACGGAACGAGAAGTTGTTACATCATTGACCGATACGCCAGGATATTGGCCAGTCTGATCCCAATCTGCGCATCTCTTATGGCCAATGCTGTACTCTTCACCTGGATACTGACAGGCTTTACGTTCAGAAGGACGCCCGCTGCCAAACTTTATTCCAAGAAGGTTCAAAAGAGCCGTGCAAGGAGAGATGCTTTAATTGCTCTCAAGGTAAGCCACTCAACAAGTTAGTGATAAATTATCAGTTATTAAGATTTTGGAATCTGGAAAGGAAAGAGTTTATATCAATGTTGAAAATCTGTATTGTCTTTGCAGATCGGATTTCTTTTGGCGTTCACCTGGATCTTCAACATTCTGGCAATTGCAGTGGAAAGCGAACCTCTGATGTACATCTTTTGTATTTTAACCTCCATTCAAGGCGTTTATATCTTCCTGGCCTTCACATTTACCAAACAAGTGAGGGCGCTGTGGAGGGATAAACTCGGGCTAAAACAAGATTCTCCGGGCAGGAAAAACGGAGAGAAAAGACAAAAAGTGATCTCATCGTCGCACGAGAAGAAAGATTTGTGTGGAAGGCATCCACCTTCGGAGCATATTGATTCAGCACAGTGACGTCACAGATACATGAATTTATTGTTCATGTTTGTTTTATTGAAATGTTTGTCACTTTATTTCGTTTGTTGCGCAAAGAGAACGTTTTTAAATCCTTTACTTGCGGATGTTGTATGATATTGAGGTCATTTAATTTGTTGTGACTGTGTGAAGGCATCCTATGTCGCACGGATAGTGGATTATCGTAAAGCAAAATAGCTATAAGTTACAGTTTGGTTAATTGCGACTATTTCATAAAGTACATAAGTGCTTAATGATGACGCTTGGCTAAAAAAAAGAGGTATTGTTGGGCCAAGTGCTTTGACTACGCTTATGTTGCAGGAATATGCCCTCAACGAGAGGGCGTTATTTTGCTTAAACTAGCCCAACATGACGTTGATATTGATCTATTTATTCATAATGAGGCAGTTATAAGTTGAATTTCATGCGCTGTGGGTTGTATGGAGGGATTCTGTTTATTTACCAACCAGCGGTTGGCCTATTCCTCCGATTGCCTTTGCAAGCCGCCGTTGAGTTCACGGCCATGCTGTATTGACTGAGCAATGATTCGGAATTGACTTGTTGGATATTACAGTGACAAGCGTACTAATATTGATGGATGGAACGTGTTGATAACTCAAACTTACGTTTATACTGTAAAATTGTTAATAAAATTTAACCCTGCAATGTACGGTCGCATTATTTATGGCTGCCCAATGGTACTATTTTTGTCAGTACGTTTGAATATCGTGTAAATACATTACTTTGGTGAACACAATCTCCTCTCAAATGGTCTCAAATGAATTGTAGAGGTCCTCTGAACCCAAAAAGTAATTATAGACTAGTTGTCTGGTACACAGCTGGTGACAGCAATAAGCCAAATTTGGAGAAAATTTTGGAGAAAAACCTGGCTTTTTGTACATTTTGTACACATCCTATGGGAGTTTGACTGAGCTTATGTTTGTAACCAAGTTAGGTCAACTGGTCAACCCAGGCTAATTCTTCGTGTAAAATTGTTTACTGCCATGGTTCTTACAGGAACTTGCTGAGTTTGGGAAATTTTGACTGTAAAATGGCTTCGTAAACAACAATTGTTTACAAACGGACTAAACTTTTAGTACGATAGTACACTGAAGGGTTTTAAAGCCCCAGCTCAACATTGGTGAGAAGAAAAACCATAACATGTTCATATACCTTACATGGTATAAAGATAATGATGGTAGAACACTTCCCTTGAAATATTTCTGCCTGAAGTGTTGTCGTTTTTGAATAATAAATTCAATAAGAATCAAAATTAGTTATCGTCTCAGTGAGACGTAAACTCTGCCAATAGGATCGAAAATGCTGAATGCATTTTTACCATTTTCTCGCAAATGAAAAAGCAAAGTGAGCTGACATTCAACAGGTTGGATTAATTACAAGAATTTTGATTCGTACAAAGAATGAAAGCATTTACAGTCAGTTTACCAATGTTGAGCTAATTTAAAGTATACTTCAAATGCCTTTTTTAACGTTTCTTTAAGGAGCCAATAACTGTTTTATGGCTCCCGTGGTTTCGTCAATGATGTCTCTTGGGTACGGTTAATTATCACGTGACATATTTACTTTCTCGCTCTCGGAAAACTTTGATGGACATCTGGCGAAGGGCTTGATTTGGGTACGGAGTTCAAGTCATGGCTGGAAAAGTTTAGTCAGGAACAAATTAAAAATATTTTCCTCTGGCTGGTAGAATGAAATAAACCACTAAGCAATTAAATTATTTTATACGAAGTTAAACATGTGGAAATCCACCCGTTGTTAAATGTGAAATTGACTGTTCTATTTGTAACTATAATGGCTTGGAAACGTTTAAAACATATTGTGAAACGTAACACCTCTAATTATTTAGAATTATCATAACCGCCAGCAATCAATGTCTACTTCGGTAGATAAACGTTTCTTAACGTCTGTTGAAATGAAGTTTGGTTTGCTAAAAGTTTCCTCACCATGGGTATGACGAAGCTGCAACTTATAGGATTGGTAAGATCATTTGAATGCACCTTTAACCATTTGATCGAGGTGTGCATCTCCTCTGAAGTAAGGAGGACAAAAGTTGTCCTTTTAGATTTCTTGTTTTTTAAGGAGTGCATAATAAAGTGCGCTGTCTTAAAGAGGTTGGGCCACGCTAGAAGTCACCCCGCCTCAGCCAAAATCAGAACAACAGCAGTCGGTGCCTGAAAGTTGCCTCCAGAAATTCTAAAGAATAGTGACACAGGAAGTACTCCTCTGTCAAACGGCTGTTTGTTGTTAAGTGCAGACCATCCGGGGATGCAGTACTTCCAGTGACGTCATGATTTGTTTGCTGCCCTCATTTCTGGGATTTTGATAAATTTAGGCGGCGGGCTAGTTAAAGGAGTAAAAACTCCCTGCAAATATCACTTCTGTTGTCAATTTAATGTCACAAAAGAGCAGTTTGTCCGATGCAATAATTATAGAAAGCAGAAAACTAAACAATAACGTCAACATCAATCACCATGGCCCATCCTCTTTCAAATTGCATCTATCTCCATCTGCATTGTTGAGTCGACAGGGTCGAATTATCAACATCACGTCAACTTGCATAACTGAGTATTTAGCCGAGGACGTACTAGGAGGTCTATGGGGACCGGGGCCTGCATTTCGAGGCACTTTCGGATGTAAGCCGATGTCATCCATTGGGCTAGGGTGATTGTGCCGAGGGTGATGTAGAGGTATTGCAGGGGACCGTTAATGACCTTTGTTCCTCATATCTCGGAAATTACAGTTCGAGGAGTGTTTTTAATTTAAAACTAATAAAAGGAATAATAACAATGTAGCAGCAACATATCCTGATATTGTAATGTTTTTATTACACTTTGAAGCTACCATTACTGTCCAAACTGCGACTCCCCCTTTCTTCCTAATGATTGTTCGTTTGTTTCAGAAAACATTGGATTTAGATTTCTTTTCTTATTTTCTTTTGTTGTAGTATTCACTTCCCAGTCAGGCAATAACGACACTCCGGTCAATATAATATCACCGGAAGAAAAAAGAACACCCCTGCTCGGGGTTTGAACAAAAAAAGATCGAAAAACCGAAAAATAAGCCACTAAAACCATGTCTGTGACGTCGCCCATATTACAATAAAAATGTATGCTGTTAATATTGGACATCAAATCGATCAATTTTGGCACAGAATTTTTTAAGACTCATAATTTCACCGGGACTTATTGGAAATCTGACTTGTGTCATGGCAAAAAGTTGCCCTTTTTATTGAAAAATAAATAAATGAATAAATAAAAAATGGTACGACGTATATGTTTTGTTTTGGATAGTAAATTTTATTTATTATTAATATGGGTATTATTTTGCTAGCGTTGATGGTCAAATAACAAACTGTCTGCAAAACTCACGGCTGTGACGTTGCAAAAAGAAAAGTCTATTACCCCCTCCAATTAAAACCCCCAAAATAATGTCAATTTATCTACTCATTGATCACCTTGTATTTATTCACATTTAAATAGAACACAAAGTTTTTTAAACAGGAAATAACACGCTAATCTCTAACCACCCTAATCCTATATGTGTTGCATTCCAGGCCCGATTATTGTGCCGCTTCTGTGTACTCGTACTGAAAACTGGACCGTTAGTTAGACATGCCGCCCTCTGTTGACTTTGATTTTCACGGCCTTGGGTCATTGTTCTTCTCAGTGCGCTGTTACAAGAGATCAGCCTGCAAGAGGTTGATGGAATTCCCGGCAAGGGCCAATGTGATTTCGAATTGAAGCTTCAATTATTGCTCACATTGTACCGAACTCATGGCTGTAACAGTTTCTTACCGTATAAGAACTTCATAGTACATGCATTTAGATTAACAAAACCTGGACTTGGTACTTTGTAACTTTGAGGGAAATGACATCCTAAAATTTAACCAACCAAATCCTAGTCATTTGCAGGCCCTATTATTATTATTATTTGTTTTTTATGTCCCGTCCTAGTATCCGTACTAAAATCGCAACCATTAGGGTAGACTGGTTCCCGGTCCCTACATCGTTTACGTTCTGACATACAGTCAGAAGAGAACACTGTAGGGAGCCGTCTACCAATAGGGTTGCATATCGCCCTCTCTGTCGGTAGGATTTTCCCCATTGTTCTTGTCAGGGCGCCGTTTACAAGAGGTTGATGGAATTCCACAAGGGCCATTGAGGTGGTTTCAGTTGTTATTTGCCAGTTACAATGCATGTAACATTTTATATACGGTGTACTTTGGGCAGTTCAATTTTGCAAGCCTTTTGGATCTCCTTACATTTTGCTCAAGATAGGCCTATGCTATTTAGAAAAGCTGAATACAGTTTACCGTATGAATAATTTTAGCACGATACTTTGTTCTAAAACTCAACGCTTACCCTGACCCGCCCAAAACGCCGTGTTTTCACAGATAAAACGTAATAAAAAGAATTTTTTTTTTTTTTTTATTCAAACAATTATAGTTTTTAAATTCACAATTATAATTTCAATATGCTCTCTGTGCCGGGCATCCCTGACGCTGTGACCGTCTTTTAGTGTAAGTTATCCTTAAAGTCAATACATCATTTCAGGCCTGAATCTAAGTCGTTTATGATTGTGTCAAATGGTAGCTAGTGTACCTTTCAGCCTCGCTTTGAAGGTTCGTACTAGCAAAGGCTAGATGTTTAATCAGGCATGAACGCAATTGACAAACAGGTCATTTTGTTTTCCTGATGTATTTGACATTATAATCATTAATGGTTCATTCTTTGTGAACGAAATGAGTTGATACCAAATTGTACTCATCAGCAAATTACTGTACAACCTTTCAAATACCTACCAGTTCAGAAATCGTTGGCAAATTCCATTATGTCACAAAAAATCCCTAACAATGATCATAGTATTAACAAAAATGTTCAATAACCCAATAATTATTATCAAATCTTGTCAATACCCAGGCCCAATTTTTACATAGCGCCCTCTGTTGTTGACGATGAGAAATATAAATAAACCGCGCACATGTTGAACTGTTCAGCGAGTGTGGAGCTGAAAGTTGTTGAGGTAAGCGAGGACTTAACAGTTGACATCAAAGTTTGTTTAATGGAAATGTACATGTATAATGTGGTATTGTGATAGTCTATACTTTGGTTTAATATTGTGTAAAATACAATGGTTTGTTTGTGTCAATGGAGACTGTGAACAACTTGGTCAGTCAGCTCAGTGTGAGTACACTGTACAGACAGTGTATGAAGTACACCTTCACGTAATGTGTGCACTACACTAGCTCCCCATAGCGTTGTGCGGGCTGCGCCTGACACTATTCGTCACGGATCCATCTCATTCACTTTGTGTGCGGCAAATTCTTCGTTGCCAAATAACATTTCAGTACAATAACATTCAGTCTTAGCAATCCCAGTGATTTAAACTACTCTTAAACTTACTTTGAAATTGAAGTATCTGCTACTGCTAGTGCTACATTAGACCCAGTAACTGGGGCGCTGTACTCCTTTTTTGAGATTTTGACATTATCTGTCGTACTAGCGCCCCAGTAAGGAATATGTAGTAACTGCGACGGTCAGGAGGATTTAAATCACTTCTGTTAAAAAAAATGCCTTAGACTCAACAGAATTGCTCAAAATTCGCCTACTGTCTTCTCCAAGTGTTTATGGTGAAATAAAATGCATTTAATTGTACTCACGATCATTTTTTGTCCTCCAAATTGATGATTTTTAGGGCCTCTGACAACCCTGCTGTTACAATCGCCATTTTGATTACTAATGTTACGACTGTTTTCTGACTTGAAAAAAGTCGTATTAACGCTGCAGGATCACGTGTTCGCTGATGCCCGGACTTGAGTATTGTTTTGCGCAGTCAACGCAGGATACCAGCTGTGTCAACGAACACCACAAAGTTCCATTGGTCATGATTGCCGAGCGCGTGCTGTACAATGTTCCCATTGTGGGAACGGTACACGATGATTGGTGCATTTAGTTTATTCAATCGAGGCTTTTCTTGCTCGAAATTTGTGAAAAATATTCCAGAGTTTGTACCAGAGACCTTCGAGTGGCTGAATAAAGCCAGTAAGGACAGTTCCAGCAGGTCTTGGAAATTGAACAAGTAAAGTATAATGTTCAGGATGTGTATTAGTGCACGACGGAACATTTAGGCCAGACCACGATCACACACTTTTCAACACAAAAATTTCAAAGTTTTGAAGCTGAAATCATCCGAAGAAATTGCTTTCCAAAACTGAGTGATTCCTTTGCCTATTTGAAATTTAGCAAGGCTAGGTATAAATGTTCACTTTCCCAACGTTCTTTACCCTTTTTTTTTTTTACAGTGAATTAGGTCTACATTACAAACAAAATAATAGGCGGGTGGCTACATAGTCGTCCAACGCCAGTCGTGCAAAACTCAAAATAAATCTCTATTGTAGTAGAATACTGGTAGTTTATGAAACAGTAATGTGATTAATATCAATGTCACAACATACTACTTTAATGAAATGGCCTAGTAACTGTGTTATTATTACCAAAAGCTGTTTTTTGGTGTGACTCTGTCAGTCACAGCACATTTGCATGTAATTTGCCATCAGCTCAGATTACTATGACCCACAATAGGTCACGTGATGACATGTAAACATTGGTCGCGCAATCGGTCTATTGTTTTACAGTGGGTAGAAATTGAGGGGGGGGGGAGGGCACTGCACTCACCCCTATACACTAATCCAAGCAGTTTATGGTGGTTTACACCACCACAGCTATGGCTGCCACAATGCGACAATAGTGTGTCAGCCGCACATAACAATAATATTAGTTCTTTTATAGGGCATTTCACAATAATGTCTCAATGTGCTTTACATTAGTATCCTGGTCATTGGGCCAATAACATTCCTGTAATCTTTCTCAGCTCCCTGGGGAGTATACAGCCCTGAGCTACTGTGGCGCTCCAAAGGCTATTTCAAACACAATATCAACCTGCATATATAAGGGCACAGTAATCATGACCGGGATTCGAACCCACACCCTGATGACTTTATAACAACCAGAGTCCAGTGCGCTAGAGTCTCAAAAAGCACACAAATATTGTCTTGTAGGCTAACATGTAGGTTTTTAAAGACCTACACATTGATACTTGATTGGCAAATTTTGTATAGGCCTACATGTACTACTCTTGTCATCAGATTCAAGTTGTTTGGATGCCAGTCACTTGTATACAGAATAGGTTTCTCAAAATGAAGAAAAAAATGATCAATAAGAAGGGCAAGGTTTTTTTGGGGGTAATAAATCAGAAAAGATAGAAAGATTAGTAATCTAAAATTGTGTGTGTATGTTCGTTGCACCCATAGAGGAGTGTTTAGAAAATAATTCTTGTAACATCTAAGATGGTCACTGCCAACTCACTAGGTGAGTTGGAGTGGAATGATCCTATTATATTCTTAACATTGAATCTGAAACATGAAGGGCATATTATATGGCTAGCAATGATTCCTAAAATAACCTCACAGTATTCAATCTAAAAGCTTTCCACCATTTTAACACAAAGTTATCATAACAAGCTTACTTTTTAAATTGACAGAAAGTGAAGAAGACCCCAAGCTCTGCTACAAGAGAAACACCAGTGATCAAGTCAAGTAAGACAAGCCTACCAAGAAGGTAAGTGTTATCAATACTATGTTGTTTGTTGTAACCACTGTCCTATAATCAGGTTAGCTTAGTGGTTTCATTTCCTGTCCACCCTCAGTGGATCTGGGTTTGAATCCCACTTCAGACCAGAGCCTGGATGTATAATCCAAACATTAACGTCTGCCGCTGCCCATGGTTAATCCATCTTGTCTCCCCATGGTAAGGTTTTGAAGAAAGTAAGTTTGAATTATTGTAATTCAAACCTCATGACATCATCATCACATGATCAGGTTTTCTGTTCATGTAGTGGTTTGAATTTTACTTGGGTTTCAAGACTCATTTCACTTTCACTTCAACTTCAGTTCATGGAGAAGACTTGAACGGAGACTAATCACAACACAGAACAAATTATAAAAGCATTACGAGCTTTTAACTGCTGGAAACTTTTTTGCAAAGTTACTGGAAACTTCAGTAATTTTTTGATTTTCGCGTTACTCCAAATGAAGTGAGAAAGTCTTCTCAACTGTAGTGCAATATTTTTTGACCCAATTTGACATAGATTTTTTACATATATTACTCAGACCCTAAATACTCTGCTTGCTATTTAAACATCATTTATTATTGGAAGTCACTTTAAACCTTACCAACATGAAAATCAGTCAGTATGCCTATTTACACTGTACATGGTTCCAATGAAGGGTTAAGTTCAATCGAGTTCAACGTTTTCCAATTATTGTGTTCATCATACACTGCACTCATAGAGTTGTATACAAGTACACGTTCATTGATAACAACCCAGACAACTCAGACAGGCAACAATGCTAGCTGCGCTGATTGTCAACACACAGTACAGTACAGTAGTATGCATTGACTGTGTACTGTACCCTGTATTGATCAAGCAACTGGGGACATACTGTTCATTATGCTCAGACTTCAAACGAAATACGAAAACATTTATTGTGTGAATTCAAGCCACAGTTTTCAACGACTGTTTTTTATTCAGAACAACCTGGATAGCACAGTTTCTGTCAGCCGGCACATGATGCAAGAGCTTTCCATCAGGCTTGAAGAATTAATTTTGTATAACAACTGATCAAAAGTAACAGTGAATTTTGAATACATTCAAAGTCATCAAAACCTACTTCAGTATAGTTGCATTTCCACCGATGTAACCTTCGATCGGAAACAATAGCCCCATGAAACTTGGGAGTGATATGGCAACTAAACTAAACCCAAAGTAATTCATCAGGATATAATTGTAACAACATCTATTAAATCTGGCTTAATAAATTCAAAAAATATCCCGAAATGTATGTGGTGGCTGTCTGAACAGAGAAAGACCTGCCCTTCAGATTGAAGCCCTCTTCAAAATTATGACACAAAACCTTTATAAATATCATCCCAGCCTTTTCCAGTAAACTATACAAGATATATCCAACATCAATTTTCACAGGTAACCCCCAGGCCAAAGGCACAGTGTGGTATACTGCAGTTCCAACCTAATTCCAATACCTGGGGCAAACTCTGGAACGCTTGACTCCCAGTAGAACATTAATACAATGCCTGTACACTCTGAAAGACTTGCATCCAGACTGCATAATAAAATAAGGGCACTTGCTGAATGGGCTGGTGGGTGGTACGTTGATGGTGGTACACTCTACCTTTGATGGACATCTGGCAAAGGGCTTGATTTGGGTACGGAGTTCAAGTCATGGTTGGAAAAGTTTAGTCAGGAACAAATTAAAAGTATTTTCCTCTGGCTTGTAGAATGAAATAAACCACTCAGCTATTAAATTATTTTATACGAAGTTAAACATGTGGTAATCCACCCGTTGTTAAATGTGAAATTGACTGTTATATTTGTAACTATAATGGCTTGGAAACGTTTAAAACATATTGTGAAACGTAACACCTCTAATTATTTAGAATTATCATAACCGCCAGCAATTAATGTCTACTTCGGTAGATAAACGTTTCTTAACGTCTGTTGAAATGAAGTTTGGTTTGCTAAAAGTTTCCTCACCATGGGTATGACGAAGCTGCAACTTATAGGATTGGTAAGATCATTTGAATGCACCTTTAACCATTTGATCGAGGTGTGCATCTCCTCTGAAGTAAGGAGGACAAAAGTTGTCCTTTTAGATTTCTTGTTTTTTAAGGAGTGCATAATAAAGTGCGCTGTCTTAAAGAGGTTGGGCCACGCTAGAAGTCTCTCCTTAAGAAGTTTTACATCCCTAAATACACCACGAAAAAACGGGGACAGAATGCGTGGTTATTCGTTTACAAAGGCAGTTTCTGATCCTCTTTTCACCCCGCCTCAGCCAAAATCAGAACAACAGCAGTCGGTGCCTGAAAGTTGCCTCCAGAAATTCTAAAGAATAGTGACACAGGAAGTACTCCTCTGTCAAACGGCTGTTTGTTGTTAAGTGCAGACCATCCGGGGATGCAGTACTTCCAGTGACGTCATGATTTGTTTGCTGCCCTCATTTCTGGGATTTTGATAAATTTAGGCGGCGGGCTCGTTAAAGGAGTAAAAACTCCCTGCAAATATTACTTCTTTTGTCAATTTAATGTCACAAAAGAGCAGTTTGTCCGATGCAATAATTATAGAAAGCAGAAAACTAAACAATAACGTCAACATCAATCACCATGGCCTATCCTATTTAAAGTTGCACCTATCTCCATCTGCATTGTTGAGTCGACAGGGTCGAATTATCAACATCACGTCAACTTGCATAATTGGGTGTTTAGCCGAGGACGTACTAGGGTCCCTGCAATTCCAGGCACTTTCGGATGTAAGCCGATGTCATCCATTGGGCTAGGGTGATTGTGCCGAGGGTGATGTAGAGGTATTGCAGGGGACCGTTAATGACCTTTGTTCCTCATATCTCGGAAATTACAGTTCGAGGAGTGTTTTTAATTTAAAACTAATAAAAGGAATAATAACAATGTAGCAGCAACATATCCTGATATTGTAATGTTTTTATTACACTTTGAGCTACCATTACTGTCCAAACTGCGACTCCCCCTTTCTTCCTAATGATTGTTCGTTTGTTTCAGAAAACATTGGATTTAGATTTCTTTTCTTATTTTCTTTTGTTGTAGTATTCACTTCCCAGTCAGGCAATAACGTATTATTGTAGTCAATATAATATCACCGGAAGAAAAAAGAACACCCCTGCTCGGGGTTTGAACAAAAAAAGATCGAAAAACCGAAAAATAAGCCACTAAAACCATGTCTGTGACGTCGCCCATATTACAATAAAAATGTATGCTGTTAATATTGGACATCAAATCGATCAATTTTGGCACAGAATTTTTTAAGACTCATAATTTCACCGGGACTTATTGGAAATCTGACTTGTGTCATGGCAAAAAGTTGCCCTTTTTATTGAAAAATAAATAAATAAATAAATAAAAAATGGTATGACGTATACGTTTACTTTTTGTTTTGGATAGTAAATTTTATTTGTTATTAATATGGGTATTATTTTGCTAGCGTTGATGGTCAAAATAACAAACTGTCTGCAAAACTCACGGCTGTGACGTTGCAAAAAGAAAAGTCTATTACCCCCTCCAATTAAAACCCCCAAAATAATGTCAATTTATCTACTCATTGATCACCTTGTACATGTATTTATTCACATTTAAATAGAGCACACAGTTTTTTAAACAGGAAATAACACGCTAATCTCTAACCACCCTAATCCTATGTGTTGCATTCCAGGCCCGATTATTGTGCCGCTTCTGTGTAGTCGTACTGAAAACTGGACCGTTAGTTAGACATGCCGCCCTCTGTTGACTTTGATTTTCACGGCCTTGGGTCATTGTTCTTCTCAGTGCGCTGTTACAAGAGATCAGCCTGCAAGAGGTTGATGGAATTCCCGGCAAGGACCAATGTGATTTCGAATTGAAGCTTCAATTATTGCTCACATTGTACCGAACTCATGGCTGTAACAGTTTCTTACCGTATAAGAACTTCATAGTACATGCATTTAGATAAACAAAACCTGGACTTGGTACTTTGTAACTTTGAGGGAAATGACATCCTAAGATATAACCAACCAAATCCTAGTCATTTGCAGGCCCTATTATTATTATTATTTGTTTTTTATGTCCCGTCCTAGTATCCGTACTAAAATCGCAACCATTAGGGTAGACTGGTTCCCGGTCCCTACATCGTTTACGTTCTGACATACAGTCAGAAGAGAACGCTGTAGGGAGCAGTCTACCATTAGGGTTGCATATCGCCCTCTCTGTCGGTAGGATTTTCCCCATTGTTCTTGTCAGGGCGCCGTTTACAAGAGGTTGATGGAATTCCACAAGGGCCATTGAGGTGGTTTCAGTTGTTATTTGCCAGTTACAATGCATGTAACATTTTATATACGGTGTACTTTGGGCAGTTCAATTTTGCAAGCCTTTTGGATCTCCTTACATTTTGCTCAAGATAGGCCTATCCTATTTAGAAAAGCTGAATACAGTTTACCGTGTGAATAATTTTAGCACGATACTTTGTTCTAAAACTCAACACTTACCCTGACCCGCCCAAAACGCCGTGTTTTCACAGATAAAACGTAATAAAAAGAAATGTTTTTTTTTTATTCAAACAATTATACTTTTTAAATTCACAATTATAATTTCAATATGCTCTCTGTGCTGGGCATCCCTGACGCTGTGACCGTCTTTTAGTGTAAGTTATCCTTAAAGTCAATACATCATTTCAGGCCTGAATCTAAGTCGTTTATGATTGTGTCAAATGGTAGCTAGTGTACCTTTCAGCCTCGTTTTGAAGGTTCGTACTGGCAAAGGCTAGATGTTTAATCAGGCATGAACGCAATTGACAAACAGGTCATTTTGTTTTCCTGATGTATTTGACATTATAATCATTAATGGTTCATTCTTTGTGAACGAAATAAGTTGATACCAAATTGTACTCATCAGCAAATTACTGTACAACCTTTTAAATACCTACCAGTACAGAAATCGGTGGCAAATTCAAAATGTCATAAAAAAATCCCTAACAATGATCATAGTATTTTAACAAAAATGTTCAATAACCCAATATTATCAAATCTTGTCAATACCCAGGCCCAATTTTTACATAGCGCCCTCTGTTGTTGACGATGAGAAATATAAATAAACCGCGCACATGTTGAACTGTTCAGCGAGTGTGGAGCTGAAAGTTGTTGAGGTAAGCGAGGACTTAACCGTTGACATCAAAGTTTGTTTAATGGAAATGTACATGTATAATGTGGTATTGTGATAGTCTATACTTTGGTTAAATTTTCTGTAAAATACAATGGTTTGTTTGTGTCATTGGAGACTGTGAACAACTTGGTCAGTCAGCTCAGTGTGAGTACACTGTACAGACAGTGTATGAAGTACACCTTCACGTAATGTGTGCACTACACTACCTCCCCATAGCGTTGTGTGGGCTGCGCCTGACACTAACGCCACCAATCCATCTCATTCACTTTATGCGTGGCAAAATTCTTCTTTGCCAAATAACATTCAGTCTTGTTTGGTCTTTATGACATTCCTTTGCAATCCCAGTGATTTAAACTACTCTTAAACTTACTTTGAAATTGAAGTATCTGCTACTGCTAGTGCTAGTGCTACATAATGTTTCCCCTTGAGATGATTTTTCCTTGACCATCATGTCTATCAATAGTAGTCTCATATCACTTGAAGCTTTACCTTGTTGTTGTGTCTATTGGAATACCTGTGCCTAGGTTCTGTTTTACTTGTTACAATACCCCCATATTGTAGTAGAATCGGTCAGCAACGGAGCGTGCAAGTGGGGGGGGGGGGGGTCTAAAATCCATCACTAGGAAGTTTAACATTGTACATGTAACTCAGAAAGGGGTACAGAAACTTAGAGGCCCATCGTAATTTCAAAGTTGAAAAGTTGAAGCAATCCTGTTGTTTGTTTTAAATTTAGATGATCTTGGCATGGGGTTTGGGCCCCACCTTAGGCCCCGGGATAAATGTTCAACATTAGATGCTCTGGGTACAAAGAAGGACATTTCAGAAGCATTTTACACACTATTTGTTACTCATTTTAAAATTAGGAAAGTTGATTTATTGATCCTCAAATAGTCCGATTGTGCGACCCACGTCAGGTAACCTCGTGTTGGTATTAAATGTAAACACACACGGTGTCCTCTGAAGAAAAGTGTGGTACCGTACAAGATGATTAATGCATTTAGTTTATTCAATCGAGGCTTTTCTTGCTCGAAATCTGTGAAAAATATTCTAGAGTTTGTACCAGAGACCTTCGAGTGGCTGAATAAAGCCAGTAAGGACAGTTCCAGCAAGTCTTGAAAATTGTACAAGTAACGTATAATGTGCAGGATGTGTATTAGTGCACGACGGAACGATAGGCCAGACGACCGCGATCACACACTTTTCAACACAAAAATTTCAAAGTTTTGAAGCTGAAATCATCCAAAGAAATTACTTTCCCAAACTGTGTGGTTCCTTTGCCTATTTGAAATTTAGCAAGGCTAGGTATAAATGTTCACTTTCCCAACGTTCTTTACCCCCTTTTTTTTTACAGTGAATTAGGTCTACATTACAAACAAAATAATAGGCGGGTGGCTACATAGTCGTCCGACGCCAGTCGTGCAAAACTCAAAATAAATCTCTATTGTAGTAGAATACTGGTAGTTTATGAAACAGTAATGTGATTAATATCAATGTCACAACATACTACTTTAATGAAATGGCCTAGTAACTGTGTTATTATTACCAAAAGCTGTTTTTTGGTGTGACTCTGTCAGTCACAGCATATTTGCATGTAGTTTGCCATCAGCTCAGATTACTATGACCCACAATAGGTCACGTGATGACATGTAAACATTGGTCGCGCAATCGGTCTATTGTTTTACAGTGGGTAGAAATTGAGGGGGGGGGAGGGCACTGCACTCACCCCTATACACTAATCCAAGCAGTTTATGGTGGTTTACACCACCACAGCTATGGCTGCCACAATGCGACAATAGTGTGTCAGTCGCACATTACAATAATATTAGTTCTTTTATAGGGCATTTCACAATAATGTCTCAATGTGATTTACATTAGTATCCTGGTCATTGGGCCAATAACATTCCTGTAATCTTTCTCAGCTCCCTGGGGAGTATACAGCCCTGAGCTACTGTGGCACTCCAAAGGCTATTTCAAACACAATATCAACCTGCATATATAAGGGCACAATAATCATGACCGGGATTCGAACCCACATCCTGATGACTTTATAACAACCAGAGTCCAGTGCGCTAGAGTCTCAAAAAGGACACAAATATTGTCTTGTAGGCTAACATGTAGGTTTTTAAAGAACTACACATTGATACTTGATTGGCAAATTTTGTATAGGCCTACATGTACTACTCTTGTCATCAGATTCAAGTTGTTTGGATGCCAGTCACTTGTATACAGAAACGGTTTCTCAAAATGCAGAAAAAAATGATCAATAAGAAAGGCAAGGTTTTTTTAGGGGGTAATATATCAGAAAAGATAGAAAGAGTAGTAATCTAAAATTGTGTGTGTATGTTCGTTGCACCCATAGAGGAGTGTTTAGAAAATAATTCTTGTAACATCTAAGATGGTCACTGCCAACTCACTAGGTCAGTTGGAGTGGAATGATCCTATTATATTCTTAACATTGAATCTGAAACATGAAGGGCATATTATATGGCTAGCAATGATTCCTAAAATAACCTCACAGTATTCAATCTAAAAGCTTTCCACCATTTTAATAAAAAGTTATCATAACAAGCTTACTTTTTTTAATTGACAGAAAGTGAAGAAGACCCCAAGCTCTGCTACAAGAGAAACACCAGTGATCAAGTCAAGTAAGACAAGCCTACCAAGAAGGTAAGTGTTATCAATACTATGTTGTTTGTTGTAACCACTGTCCTATAATCAGGTTAGCTTAGTGGTTTCATTTCCTGTCCACCCTCAGTGGATCTGGGTTCGAATCCCACTTCAGACCAGAGCCTGGATGTATAATCCAAACATTACTGTCTGCCGTTCCCCATGGTTAATCCATCTTGTCTCCCCATGGTAAGATTTTGAAGAAAGTAAGTTTGAATTATTGTAATTCAAACCTCATGACATCATCATCACATGATCAGGTTTTCTGTTCATGTAGAGGTTTGAATGCTTCTTGGGTTTCAAGACTCATTTCACTTTCAATTCAACTTCAGTTCATGGAGAAGAGTTGATTGCTAAATGTTAGTGTGACTGTTAAGAAAGTTCTACATGAATACATGTAGCTGCAGTAAAGACTTACATCTTGAATGGAGACTAATCACAACACATGGCTCGCCACACAGAACTAATTATAAAAGCATTACGAGCTTTTAACTGCATGGAAACTTCTATGCCAAGTTACTGGAAACTTCTGTAATTTTTAGATATTTGCGTTACTCCAAATGAAGTGAGAAAGTCTTCTCAACTGTAGTGCAATATTTTTTGACCCAATTTGACATAGAATTTTTACATATTATATTACTCATACCCTAAATACTCTGCTTGCTATTTTTAACATATTTTTTATTGGAAGTCACTTTAAACCTTACCAACATGAAAATCAGTCAGTATGCCTATTTACACTGTACATGGTTCCAATGAAGGGTGAAGTTCAATGGAGTTCAACGTTTTCCAATTATTGTGTTCATCATACACTGCACTCATAGAGTTGTATACAAGTACATGTTCATTGATAACAACCCAGACAACTCAGACAGGCAACAATGCTAGCTGCGCTGATTGTCAACACACAGTACAGTACAGTAGTATGCATTGACTGTGTACTGTACCCTGTATTGATCAAGCAACTGGGGACATACTGTTCATTATGCTCAGACTTCAAATGAAAAACGAAAACATTTATTGTGTGAATTCAAGCCACAGTTTTCAACGACTATTTTTTATTCCGAACAACCTGGATAGCATAGTTTCTGCAAGTTGGCACATGATACAAGAGCCTTCCATCAGGCTTGAAGAATTAATTTTGTATAACAACTGATCAACAGTAACAGTGAATTTTTGAATACATTCAAAGTCATCAAAACCTACTTCAGTATAGTTGCATTTCCACCGATGTAACCTTCGATCGGAAACAATAGCCCCATGAAACTTGGGAGTGATATGGCAACTAAACTAAACCCAAAGTTATTCATCAGGATATAATTATAACAACATCTATTAAATCTGGATTAATAAATTCAAAAAATATCCCGAAATGTATTCGGTGGCTGTCTGAACAGAGAAAGACCTGCCCTTCAGATTGAAGCCCTCTTCAAAATTATGACACAAAACCTTTATGAATATCATCCCAGCCTTTTCCAGTAAACTATACAAGATATATCCAACATCAATTTTCACAGGTAACCCCCAGCCTGAAGGCACAGTGTGGCATACTGCAGTTCCAACCTAATTCCAATACATTGGGCAAACTCTGGAACACTTGACTCCCAGTAGAACATTAATACAATGCCAGTACACTCTGAAAGACTTGCATCCAGACTGCATAATAAAATAAGGGCACTTGCTGAAAAATGGGCTTTCTTTAGAAGACTTGACTCCCAGCCCCCCCCCCCAAAAAAAAACCATGGGCACTCTTTGGAAGACTTGACTTCCAGCCCAACCAATTAACGAGGGCGCACTTTGGAAGACTTGACTTCCAGCCCAACCAATTAACGAGGGCGCACTTTGGAAGACTTGACTTCCAGCCCAACCAATAATGAGGGCGCAATTTGGAAGACTTGACTTCCGGCCCAACCAATAATGACGGCGCACAAATACCAGGGGGTGGGGGGATATATTCCTCCCACTCTTTGTCCGGGGGTGATGGTCCATAGGATCATTACGCCCCCGATTTTTGGACCTTAAGAAAAAAAATGTGGTTTTTACTGAAAAAGCACCCCATAGCTTAGTAAATGGATAAAACATTCTAAAAATTCCTATCTGTAATTATTTGAACTAACCATTAAAACATTAACAACACAGAGGGCATCCATAATGCAATCAAACATCTGCTCAGAGGCGTAGGGACCTGGGGATGTGGTGGAAGGGGGGTGGTTGGGAGGGTGTGACACCCCAATATTTTTCCAAAGTCAGCTTTTGCTTTTTTATCTCTCTCTTTAATTAATATATTTCGGGTTTGGGGGGGGGGGGGTAAATAAAAGTTTGTAGGGGGCTAAAATTACCCAAGGCCCCCCAGAACCGCGCCTGAATGTAGAGATGATTTATACTCTATTATTATTTCTGTTAACTAAAGATTTATTCCACTAACTCGCTTCCTTATTTAAAGTAGCGAGATATTTCCACATAGTTTATAGACCAGGAAAATCTTCACATCTCATCGATTAAAAATCCAATCATAACCTTCAAAAAATTAGAATTAAAAACACACTAGATTATTTTCATTGTTATTTTAACAAGTAAAATACCATATGAGGTAATGTCTTGGAAAAGATTTTTTATACATAACCAAACAAGACAAATAAAAAGAAACTAAACTTACTTGAAAAAAATGTAAAAAATCTCAAAGAATTCTCCTTATTTTGTCCAAAATGATAAACTTTTTTTTAAATGATTTTGTTTGTTTACATGACATGTGTGATAAGCACTGTATATTCAAGTCCTGCTGAACATCCACAGGAATACTAACTACTCAGGTGGGATTTGAACCCTCTATCTCTGCATTTTAGATCAGATGTCTGAACCACCCAGTGACTAGAAGCCAGTTTGAACCCTGTAATAAGCAGTGGATATCGTATACATTGAATACATGTAATAATTGCATCCAGGAAAAAGACTATTATTTTGGTTAGACCCTTACACTGATGTGTGATAAGCACTTTATACTGAGTGCTTTCAGAGTCTTGTGGGAAAACACAAAAAGACTTCAACAAAAGAAAGACTTCTAGACAGAAGATGTTTAACTCATGAATTCTGTTATGAACATGGTGTAAGTGTCATCATGTCTATCAGTTTCACTTTCACATCATCTTTCTCTTTCTCATCTTTGTTCTTTACAGAAGGAGAACTCAAGTCTAGTTCAGCATCTTGAGGATGAGGAGTGTGGTAGTCTAAAGCTGAAGCAGATGATGTCACTGCTGGAGCATGAACTAGACTAAAGAAATCAGGTATGAGATGAGAGGAATCATGTAGTGTGCTTAGAAGAAAGAAACTAGGAGTTGAGACAAATCCACTGCCAAATATCAGAAAACTGCGGCTAAACATAGTGCTTCAAAATTCATCCAAGCAAAGTTGTTTTGCAAAACAGCAGAAAAAATGGGCACTCTGTATGAGTGCAACACATAGGCCTACAGACAACCAGGTAACTTGCTTCATAAAAGTTCATATCAAGTTCAACAAACAGTACAACCATAGAATTATATTCAAATAACAATGACACATGCAGCTTTAGGAGTTTTATTTACAAGTGCAGTACTGGCTTCATGCTTCATTGCTTTCTTTGTATGTTGTACCAAGCGATACCAGTCAGCCAAATTAGGTACCTACTGTACACTGTTCATGCTACGTGACTGTAGGAGGAAATAACCTTGGAGAAATTGTTATTCTCAGCGCCATTTTGGGAGGGTAGACCAGCTCCGGTATTACTGACTATCAGAATTAATTGTTGTGAACTTAGCAAGAGAAAACACCTTGATTTGAGTTCACTAATACTTGGGACTAGCCTGGGACACTACTGCAGGACATGTTGATGTAGGAGGATTGACAGTGGTTAAAAGTGCACAGTGATTATAGGTGAGTACAGATCACAAATTCATTCAACTTAATAATTTGCTCCATACTCTACTTGACATAGCAATGCCTGATGTTCATTATTTGCACAACTTCACAAAATGTGTAAGCTTTGTAGTAAAAAATGATAAATCAATGTAATTGCTGAAGACTGAAAACTTGAAAAGATTTATCTTTTAAATATAATTATGTAAACTCATTAGGGTATGTAGTTGTGATACAGAGTGAATGATAATCTCTTAGAAAGTCACAATCTACCTCATGGTGTTAGACAGAGGGGGTGTCTGGGTGTCTTCTAGATTCTTGGTTAGGAATTTTGAAGGCCTACTTCAGGTTTTTAACCAGTAGGCACCGGATGCTGTAAATCATTGCAATATTTTATCCAAGCCAGTAAAAGGGTGATGTGATTTTTGGTGAGCTGCTTTAGCAGAATGCGATCCTATGTAGTACTGATCTTGTCAGTTCATCTGTCCGTCCGTCCTTACATCCGGCCGTCCGCATTCAATAGACTTTTAGCTTTAAGCTTTTTATGTTTTTAGTTGTTGTATTGAATCTAAAAACCCTAAGTGAAACCACTCTACAGTGACAGCCATGCGTTGTGTTTCTAAACCAATTGTTTAAAAGAAATGTTCTGGGAATGAAAAAACATGTTAAACTTATTTTTTTCATTGTTAAACATCGCCTCAGGACTTTAAATAGACAACTTGAGATTAAATGTTGATGTTTTAGAACTAAAATTTGAACTGACTTGCAACAACACAATATACATGTAGATTTAAACAAACAAAAACAAAACTAATGACTATGTCACCAATTCCAGTTGACTGATCTGAAACAATAAATAATCTGAAATGGTCAAAACTTTTAATTGCACTGAACACTGACTTGAAAATTAGATCAAAGATTGCTATTGACATGCTGATTAACATGTAAAATAAAAACTTGTGAGAATGTCATTAGTTCCAAATGACTGACCTAAAACAATGACAACTTTGAATGGCCATAACTCTTTATTGCAATAATGTACTGACTTGAAACTTGATTCAAATACTGCTACTGACATGCAGATTTATATGAAAAGATAAAACTCATGATTATGACACAGGTACCATTTGAATGAGCTAAAACAATGAAAACCTTGAACGGTCATAATTTCTTATTGCAATGATTTACTGACCATTATTTTGTTCCTAACTTAAAGAATACTTTTCCCAGTGGGCCCTCCCCCATCTGAGCCCCTTTGCCACAACTCAAACCCAAGTAGACAGTGGTCAAGTGCATTCAAATTAATGTCTTTACCCCATTGAACATTAGTTGATCAAAATGGTCAATTTGTCTAATAGCTCTGTTTCCTCTATCGGCGATCCACAGCTCGCCATGACAGCTTTTGCTGTTCTAGCTGTATTTTTGTGTGAAATTCCAAGCCAAGAACAAAGGGCGCCCTCACATTGCGCACTAAGGAACATGTACAGAGTGTGCAGACGCTGTGTAGCGCTTGCTTTCACCCACATAAAGTGCCAGATAGTGCTTGAACATTTTGTCATTTTTTTTTGCAGTATGCAGGAGTTATTTTGTAATCCTTGATTCCAGACCTTTGTCCTTTTGTTCCAAGAAGAGGATTACAAGACATCGAGAGGCTTCCACCAATGTTTTTTCATTGTATTTTGTCTCAAAGGAGGTATGTCCGAGTGTACTGAGTATCCAGCCTTTGTTCTGATTATAAAAATAATGCTTGGCCACAGCTCACAGCCAAGGTTTTGCAATTCATGGCGCGTAAATTTGAAATTTTCTTGACAGACAAACCAAAAATCACAGTGCTTCGATTTTAATCCCCAAAAAAATTCCAGCAATTCCGACAAAATAATCCTGCTGCCAGGGTGATGGGAAAAATTGGAAAAATCCTGCTGGCAACTGGTTTATTGCAATTCAAAGTCCAATATTTCAAGTGGTGGTTTAAAAATAAAACCATATTGAAGATTTTGAGGGTTTTTAAGGTGAAAAACAGGATTGGTAGTCCAAAAAACTTTTTTCATTAGTATTAGTCTGAAAGCTGACTGATTCTGAAGTTCATACCAGTACCAATCTTCCATATAGCTATTTCTGTCTGAAATACTGTCAATGTCTTGAAAATAGAAGTTGAAGACGCCGATTTTAGTTTTGGGTTGTTACAATCAAAATTAAAGAAAACGTGTTTACATGCTTTTCAGGCATGCAACTTGTCAGCCGATCAGATGATTTCCTTGAAAATTGAAAAAAACAGTACAAAGTCTTGCTGTGCCCGACACTTTTCTCTTTTTTAACAAACTGCAATTGCATGTTTATGAAAAGTGTGCACATTTTTTTCACTATCTTCTCCTGACTCGGACGACGAATTGAGCCCAAATTTTCTCAGATTTTTTTTTTTTTGTATATTTTGAATAAAGAACACTACACTATCAGCCTCACCAACCCTGTGTTTAGCCTTTAAGCACTACAAAATGTAACATCTGAAGAAATGTTAAACTGTAAGATAAAGGTTTATTTAGAATAGAATTTGAATTTGGGCAGTCTGCTTAGTGGTAAGTAAAACTGCATTTAGTTTGAGGAATTCAAACTGTTGATCGGCCACCTGTGACTCAATAATGCAGGAACAGACATCATTCAGATCAGTTGGCTTCCGTCAGACGAAGCAATAATAATAGCTATCCACTGATTGATAATATTAGTGTAGATAAAGCTTTAGGCAGCTGTGTGACATGAAGCTGGTTTAATATTTTGACTCTTTGATATTTATTTTCAGATAAAAATGGCATCTTCTGAACCACCACATGCTTCAGCTCTAGAGAAAATCATCCAGAATCATCTGGAGTGCAGTATTTGCCAAGAAGAATACACAGAACCCAAACTACTGGACTGTCACCACAGCTTCTGTAAACACTGCTTAAGTAAATACTGCAAAGATGCTGAGATGATTTCTTGTCCACTGTGTCGACAAGAAACACAACTTCCTCAGATGGGTGTTCAAGATCTCAAGACTAACTTCGTTCTAATTGGTCTTGCATCTCAACTAGAACAGGTCAGCTCATCTGAAGAGAACAAGTTAATCTGTAAACTATGCAAACAGGAAAATAAAGCAACACATTTCTGCTTAGAATGCCCCATGTTTATCTGTGCAAACTGTAGTGATATGCACCAGAAGATTCCTGCAGTATCCAGCCACACAGTAGCTACATTCAAAGACATTCTTGATGGGAAGGTTGCAATGAAAGAGAAAAGAGACAAACGTCATCAAGAATGCCAGACTCATGAAGGTGAAGTGATGAGGTTTTATTGTACAACATGTGATGTGATGATTTGTAGAGATTGCGTTGTCATAGATCACCGTAATCCACCACATGAGTATATTGACTGCAACAAAGCCTCATCCACATGTAAACAGTCATTGGCTCAACTCATGACTCCCCTTGAAGAAATCCTGAAGAAACTTGAACAATCTCAAGCAACTTTCTCAACACTGAAAGACAACCTAGATGTTTCAGTTGAGAGAACCATGGCAGAGGTGAAGAACAGAGCTGATGAGATCAGGGCTGAGGTAACAGCTCAAGAGAGTCGCATCATGGATGAAATAAAAACCATCCACAAAGATCGGAACAAGAAATTGGAGGAATATGAGCAAACTGTGAGTGTAAACTCACAGCAAATACAGCAATCACTGCAGAAAGCCAAAGATGTCAGCAAGATTTCATCAGGTCCTGACTTCCTTGTACTCTATCCTACTATCAGTAAGGACTTGAAATTATTCAGAGGTCAAAATCAACCCAAGATAGATCCTACCCTTTCCCATCTGAGGTTCAATCCAGGGGTTTGTGACATCACCCTGGGTAATCTGAAGGAACCAAGGTGGGAGCTGTGTTTGGAGTTTAAGGATGATTTCAAATGGGCTCGGGGTATTGATGCTTCTCTACCTGGGGATGAGGTGGCAGTGGCAGACTACTGGAATAAAAAAGTGGTAATCTATGACACTAAGGGACACCAGAAGAAAACTATCCAATTATCACACAGTAAGTTCCTTACAAAAGCATTGATTTAGAGGTATAGTACTTTGTGCAAAGTTCTAACAGTGTAAAAATAAGACTTGATTTGTTATCAGGGTGACAGTCAAAGTGTATTTCATGAGAATAATTAGCTATTCTTGTCCAATACTGTAATCAAACCAGAGATTTTATCAACAATATTTTTATGTCATTAACTGAAATCACTAACTGAAAATGATATCTACATGTATATCAGACATGATTGCAATAGATAAAAGGAATAGTCAAAGTGCATGTCATGAAAATGATTGATTATTGCTATTCCATTGTATTTAACCCTATCAGGACCGGGCTTTTTTTGGTTGTATGGGGACCGGGGAGGGGCACATAGTGCCCCCCCTCCGTATTTTCCAAAGTGTTTGACCGATCTTGATGAAACTTGCCACAAATGTTCATTTCACCGAGTTGTACATGATGAGGTCACAAAATTTCAAAAAATTGTCACTAGAGGGCGTTTTTGACCGTTTTTTGCCCATTTTTGGTCAAAAATCGTGTTTTTGCCATAACTTCTGTATTTTTTGTCCGAATGTTTTGAAACCTGGCAAACTTGTACATATTAACAAGATAAATATAATTAGAACCTAATTTAGTCACTGGAGTTATCTTTAGGGGGCATAATACTTCATTAATTTTCCCATTTTCGGGAAAAAAATGTTTTTTCGCATTTTTTTCTCTTAATAATCAAAATGGCCGCCGCCAAGGGCCCAGGGAGAAATGATAGGGCTTGATTGACAAATCTGAGCATTTTTTGGGTCTGAAAAGTAATAAATTAGCAGGTTGAAAATATTCCATTGCTAAAAAACTTGATATAATTTGACCCCCTAATTACAGGCTGAAAACACAAAATCCAAGATGGCCGCCAAAAATGGCAGCCATTTTAAAATCCAGAAAAGCATTTCAGAGTATCACGTGACTCACCACTATCACTTTTCTGGCAAAAAAACATAAAATAAGTGGAAATTATGTCCAAAAATTTTTAAAAATCACTCAAAAACAGTAAAATCGTGTGACCCAAGGTCAAACAAATGGTTGCCATGGCAACAGATAAACCCGGTATCGATTATTTTTTGCCAATATGATCCTAGATATATTTTAGGAAAAGTCAGATAATTTCGCGGTGATCAGACTAAGCGTTCAAAAGTAATGGGAAAAAAATTGGTAGGGGGAGGCACATTGTGCCCCCCCCCCCCTGGTCCTGATAGGGTTAAAACAAGTGAAATATGAAATAAACAAAGTAAAAAGGCCTTTAATGACCTGTGAAAAAAAATTAATTTAAGAATAATTCCTTTTTAAATTTTTTGTAAAAGGCAACTTAAACTGGTCATAGGTATTAATTTGAATGTGAATGATCATTGTATTGAGTTGTGACCATTTACTCATTTGTTTTCCAGAACCATGGGCTGTTGCTGCATTCCAGAATCAGTTAGTGGTTGTAGATACAACCAACTCAGTCAAGATGTACAATAAGAATGGCACAAAGGGATTGGATTTCTACACAGTGCCTCATAGTGAAGTGGGCAAGACAGCAGTAAACCTCAACAGTGTAGCAGTCATGAAGGATACAATCATTGTGGGTGATGTGAAGAGGTCAGTTATAACTAAACACAGCTCCAGTGATGGTTCACTCATAGACACTGTTTCAGTTAAGACTAAACCTTGCTTCTTGGCCATTGACAGCAAGGATAGAGTTGTAGTCAGTGGTTGGGACCAACAACAAGTGGACATTGTTGATGACAATGGTGCTACACTAATCACCATCAAACCAACCATCAATGGTCAGCAAGTTAAATACTGCAGAGGTGTATGCTGTGACAGCTCAGCTATCTACATTGCAGTGCGCAATGAGGATCTCAACACTGGTCATATTCATCAGTATGACACTGAGGGTAGATTTCTCAGCTGTATTGCTCAGGGTCTGTACAACCCATTTGGAATCTCATTGACATCAGATGGGCAGCAGCTGGCAGTGACAGACTACACATCAGTGAAGATTTATAACAAGGTGTAATGTTATCCAATAATTAGGATACTGGTCAAATATTGTCTTGTCAAGATACAAATGCTACAAGTACATGTACAACATGTACATTGACATGAAATGACCACAATGTGTCAATACTTCTCAATAGAATTCAATTCCCAAAAGATGTGTGTTATTCATTCTTTCATTCAAACAATAATCTACTCAGTTTCAATTTCATGTAAAAAACTCACTGTAAGTTCAATTGTCCAATAATTTCAGTAAAAGAAACAATATTTTTGTATCAAACCTAAATGTAATTAACGCTATATTTATATGTAATAATCCTATCAGAACCAGGGAGCACAATGTGCCCCCCTACCAATTTTCTCCCGTAACTTTTCATCGCTTAAATTGATCACTGCGAAATTTATTGACTTTTCCCAAAATATTTTGAGGATCATATTGGCAAAAAATACATGATGTCAGGGCTTAGTGTTGCCATGACAACCATTGGTTTGACCTTGGGTCACACGATTTTACTGTTTTTGAGTGATTTTTTTTACACTTTTTGAACACTTGTTATGGTTTTGGGAATTCAAAATGGCCGCCATTTTTAGCGGCCATCTTGGATTTTCTGTTTTCAGCCTGTAATTAAGGGGTCAAATTTTATCAAGTTTTTTAACAATATAATTTTTTCAACATGCTAATTTCTTACTTTTCGGACCCCAAAAATGTTTAGATTTTTTAACCAAGCCTTATTATTTCTCTCTGGGCTCTTGGCAGCGGCCATATTGGATTTTAAGTGAAAAAACTCTGCCCCGAAAATGGGATAAGTTAATGGATTAAAACGTACCCAAAGGTGACTCCAGTAACTTAATTAGGTTCGAGTTATATTGATCTTGTAAAACTGTATAAATTTGCCAAGTTTCAAAACATCCCGACAAAAAATACAAAAGTTATGGGGAAAACACGATTTTTGACAAAAAAACAGTTAAAAACGCCTTCTAGTGACGATTTTTTGAAATTTGTTTATGTTATCATGTAGAACTTGGTGAAATAAAAAACTTCTGGCAAGTTTTTTCAAAATCGGTCGATTGCTTTGCAAAATACGAAGGGGGGGGGGGGGTGCAAAAAGCCCGGTCCTGATAGGGTTAAGTGATTGTTGATTTGGTATTTCAAATTATAAAACTGTTGTCACAGATTCAAATTGTTAAGTTCGTACGTTTCATTGTAACAATCAATTATTTTTCAAAAAAAGAGAAATCACAAACTTGTATTAAAATGAACTCATTCTTATTGTTTTTTCAGTAAAAACTCTATTAAATAAATCTGTGACAATTTTACAAAGTTTGATGATAAATATTATTAAATCAGCACTTTTAATTTCACTTATATGTTGACATGGATTTGATACACATTGTATTTATTTTGATTTGGCATGTCAAAATAAGAGCACAGTGTTCAGGAAAGCAGTTTCTCTGGAAGTATTTCGAAAAGGAATATTTCTCAGGACACTTCCATGTAAATTTGTTCCATTTAATACTTTCCTGACAGAATCAATCATGTATCATACCTTTATATTAAAAAATGGCTAAACATCAGAATCCAACATCAGTGAGAGTGTAAAAATTACTGGCATGCTTATTCAAATAAATGTTGAAATTAAAATTGTACCAATTGTTATTTTCCTGGCAGTATGAATCATGTATCATACCTTTAAAGGAAGTTGTCACACATCAAAATCTAGAAATAGTGACAGTGTAAAAGTTATTGGCATTGTGTAATAGAGGCCATGAACATTTCAATAAGTGTACAGTATGTAAACCTTGATACATGTAGCAGTGTACAAGAAACCAATATCAACAAAGCAATCTCTTGTTGGATGGTTGCAGTTAGTACAGGATACTCAATATTCTATATTGAAGATTGACTATCTATACTTTGATGATTAGTTATCAGAAAAATAGACATGCTCTGCTGGTGGAGCAGAAATTGTATATATGTTTCAATTCTTTTTAACTGAGAAGTTTTATTGGCATCAACATTTGTTTACACTTAATGTTGACAACAAAACCAAATATGTACATCTATGCATTATATTCAAATTGTTAAATGGAAAAGGTTTTACCTGATCAATAGTTTAATTATGTTTTTGTATTGTACAAACATGGGTTAGGTTTAATTGGATCTAGATTCAGGGTTACTTTTGAGTCAGGAGTTTTTAGAGCACAAGAAAACGACGGAGTAGGTTTGCCCTTGTAGATACAATTAATAGTCTGATCATGGTGTAGAAAAAGTAGAACTAGAAACATTGGATTCTGATTCAATAAACACTGTTGGCAACTGTGGAGTAGGTTTGCCCTTGTAGATACAATTAATAGTTTGATCATGGTGTAGAAAAAGTAGAACTAGAAACATTGGATTCTGATTCAATAAACACTGTTGGCAACTGTGGAGTAGGTTTGCCCTTGTAGATACAATTAATAGTCTGATCATGATGTGGAAAAAGTAGAACTAGAAACATTGGATTCTGATTCAATAAACACTGTTGGCAACTGTGGAGTAGGTTTGCCCTTGTAGATACAATAAATAGTTTGATCATGGTGTAGAAAAAGTAGAACTAGAAACATTGGATTCTGATTCAATAAACACTGTTGGCAACTGTGGAGTAGGTTTGCCCTTGTAGATACAATTAATAGTCTGATCATGGTGTAGAAAAAGTAGAACTAGAAACATTGGATTCTGATTCAATAAACACTGTTGGCAACTGTGGAGTAGGTTTGCCCTTGTAGATTCCATTAATAGTCTGATCATGGTGTGGAAAAAGTAGAACCAGAAACATTGGATTCGGATTCAATAAACACTGTTGGCAACTGTGGAGTAGGTTTGCCCTTGTAGATACAATTAATAGTCTGATCATGGTGTGGAAAAAGTAGAACTAGAAACATTGGATTCTGATTCAATAAACACTGTTGGCAACTGTGGAGTAGGTTTGCCCTTGTAGATACAATTAATAGTCTGATCATGATGTGGAAAAAGTAGAACTAGAAACATTGGATTCTGATTCAATAAACACTGTTGGCAACTGTGGAGTAGGTTTGCCCTTGTAGATACAATTAATAGTTTGATCATGGTGTGGAAAAAGTAGAACTAGAAACATTGGATTCTGATTCAATAAACACTGTTGGCAACTGTGGAGTAGGTTTGCCTTTGTAGATACAATTAGTAGTCTGATCATGGTGTGGAAAAAGTAGAACTAGAAACATTGGATTCTGATTCAATAAACACTGTTGGCAACTGTGGAGTAGGTTTGCCCTTGTAGATACAATTAATAGTCTGATCATGGTGTGGAAAAAGTAGAACTAGAAACATTGGATTCTGATTCAATAAACACTGTTGGCAACTGTGGAGTAGGTTTGCCCTTGTAGATACAATTAATAGTTTGATCATGGTGTGGAAAAAGTAGAACTAGAAACATTGGATTCTGATTCAATAAACACTGTTGGCAACTGTGGAGTAGGTTTGCCTTTGTAGATACAATTAATAGTCTGATTATGGTGTGGAAAAAGTAGAACTAGAAACATTGGATTCTGATTCAATAAACACTGTTGGCAACTGTGGAGTAGGTTTGCCCTTGTAGATACAATTAATAGTCTGATCATGGTGTGGAAAAAGTAGAACTAGAAACATTGGATTCTGATTCAATAAACACTGTTGGCAACTGTGGAGTAGGTTTGCCCTTGTAGATACAATTAATAGTCTGATCATGGTGTGGAAAAAGTAGAACTAGAAACATTGGATTCTGATTCAATAAACACTATTGTTAACAGAGTTGATGAGATATCTGATGTCATAACTTCATAATGGTCTATGTACATCGTTGTAAGCATTCAGGTTACATTACAACATTCCTATATCTTCATTTGATTTTTCCATTTGTTATTATTCATTATTCTCCCAACTATGTAGCTGTGCATTTATATTAAGGAACAGGTGTACAATATGATCAAGTGATACAAATACTGCATGTCAGATTGCTATTTGACCTAAAGTGGGTTTCAATTTAAATTGTATGAAATAACCAAGAATGTTTCTGTAGTTAGCTCATTTATATAACATGTTGTTTAATTGGAGTTTTGCAGTAAGTTGGTTCTGTATATAATTAAGATTGACATTACAGTGTTTTATTGCTCATGTAGACTTGTATTGATTAATACTACTCTGTCTCGAAATATTGTATTAATATTTCTGTCAAGTGAAGATTGATTCCACTAACTCTCTGTCTCATTCAATTTCCACATAGTTTATGGACCAGGAAGATCTTCTCATCTAAAGTGAAAACAAATCCAATCAAACCTTCAAATTACTACAACTTCAAAACATGTTTTAATTACTTTTAATGTTACTGTAACAAGTACAATACTGTTAGAAATAATGGCTTGTAAAAGATTTTACGTAAAAATATATCGCCAATCAAGACAAATAAACTTATTCAAAAAAATAAATGTAATGGCAAATCTCAAAGAGCTCTTCTTAATGTGTCCAAAATAGTAAATTATATGTTGTATTATTTTGGTTTTTACATTACATGTACAACCATGTGTGATAAGCACTGTATATTCAAGTCCTGCTGAACATCTACAGGAATACTAACTACTCAGGTGGGATTCGAACCCTCTATCTCTGCATTTTAGATCAGATGTCTTAACCACCCAGTGACTAGAAGCCAGTTTGAACCCTGTAATAAGCAGTGGATACCGTATACATTGAATACATGTAATAATTGCATCCAGGAAAAAGACTATTATTTTGGTTAGACCCTTACACTGATGTGTGATAAGCACTTTATACTGAGTGCTTTCAGAGTCTTGTGGGAAAACACAAAAAAGACTTCAACAAAAGGAAGACTTCTAGACAGAAAATGTTGAACTCATGAATTCTGTTATGAACATGGTGTAAGTGTCATCATGTCTATCAGTTTCACTTTCACATCATCTTCCTCTTTCTCATATTTGTTCTTTACAGAAGGAGAACTCAAGTCTAGTTCAGCATCTTGAGGATGAGGAGTGTGGTAGTCTAAAGCTGAAACAGATGATGTCACTGCTGGAGCATGAACTAGACTAAAGAAATCAGGTATGAGATGAGAGGAATCATGTGGTGTGTCTTAGAAGAAAGAAACTAGAAGTTGACACAAATCCACTGACAAATATCAGAAAACTGCGGCTAAAAGTATTGCTTCAAAGTTCAGCAAGGCAAAATTGTTTTGCAAAACAGCAGAAAAATGGGCACTCTGTATGAGTGCAACACATAGGCCTACATACCACCAGGTAACTTGCTTCATAAAAGTTCATATCAAGTTCAACAAACAGTACAACCATAGAATTATATTCAAATAACAATGGCACATGCAGCTTTGTGAGTTTTACTCAGAAGTGTTATATTGGCTTCATGCTTCATTGCTTTCTTTGTATGTTGTACCAAGCGATACCAGGCAGCCAAATTAGGTACCTACTGTACACTGTACATGCTACGTGACTGTAGGAGGAAATAACCGTGTAAAAATTGTTATTCTCAGCGCCATTTTGGAAGGGTAGACCAGCTCCGTTATTACTGACTATCAGAATTAATTGTTGTGAACTTAGCAAGAGAAAACACCTTGATTTGAGTTCACTAATACTTGGGACAAGCCTGGGACACTACTGCAGGACATATGTAGATGTAGGACGATTGACAGTGGTTAACAGTGCACAGTGATTATAGGTGAGTACAGATCACAAATTCATTCAACTTCACAAATAGTGTAAGCTATGTAGTAAAAAATGTCAATCAATCTAATTGCTTAAGACTAAAAACTTGAAAATAAAATTTGAAGACCCCGATTTTAATTTCAGTTTCAACAATCCTAATTAAGAGTGGGTCCACGTATATACTTCATATTTATGTCCTCGGTCAAAATTTTTTATTTTTTTATGCCCCACCGGCAAAGCCGAAGGGGCATACAGTGTTTGCCTTGTTTAAAAAAAAAACAGGGCTAGGAAAGCAAGTAACAAAAAAAGATACTTTAATCTTTCCCAAAGGCACGTTACCATGGTAGCTGGCTATTTCATGTTTTATGCATTTCGGGCAAATTTGGGAGTCACCAAACCAAAATGGAAAATTCTGTCACAAAACCAATTCTATCATTACAAAGTATCATCCTTGACCTTACTTCAGATATTAAAAACAGTTTAAATGTCACCCATGCTATTTTTAGAGCATGCCTTAAAGCATGTTTTTACAAAAGGTCGACTTACCAGGGGTCTCAGAATATTTCGCGAAAAAAGGATTACTTTTATGAATCTTGGGCCCTTTTCATATGTTAAGAGTGAGTTGTAGGCCTATGATTTACTTCTAATGTAAAAGCAGCATTTTTGTTTGCCAATTTTTAATTTTTCAACCCCCTCCCCAACTTTTCTAGCATTCTATCTTCTGGTTTTATTTAAGTGGAATGAAGAAAAAAATTAAACAGTACCTGTCAAATTTATAAAGCATAATGTATACAGACTCCAATTAAAGCATTATTTTCACAACACTTCAGTCCCTTGAAGCATGTCACCCTTAAAAAAACACAATTTTATTGCTTGCAATTGGTATGTTAGGTACCAATGTTAGGTTTTACTTTAGTTTTAAGCAATAGTCAACCCAAAAGGAACACTTATCAAGAATCTGGTGCCTTTTTTCAAATCATAAGAGTGGTTGTAAGCCTGTGAATTAAACTTACCTAATGCAGAGCATTGACTAACCTACCCCCACAGCCCCCCAACCCAGCATGTTTCAGGCTCCATTTTTTAATAAAAAAGGAGGAAGCAATACTTGTTGTGAACTAAAGCATTATTTCTACAGAACCTAAAAGCTCCTCTTTTAGGATGTCACCCCTGCTTTGGTGTTCAAAGTGTTACTTT
The DNA here is from genome assembly GCA_911728455.2 of Marthasterias glacialis. Lineage (NCBI taxonomy): Eukaryota > Metazoa > Echinodermata > Asteroidea > Forcipulatida > Asteriidae > Marthasterias > Marthasterias glacialis. Next base: position 523,351 of record OU452232.1, read on the forward strand.
ATAGCGCCCCCTTTTGATGAATCTCTCTCTAAAAAGAAAAAAAGGAAACTTACACAATATTGTTTGAAACAGCAATAAATTGGCTCAGAAATATTGTGGTTGTAATTGTGAGCCAAAATGAATACAAGTTATTGGTGGTACACACATTTGTGGCATTGATCCTGGGGTGAGGTTGTATTATGTGTGCAGTGGTGCAAATAACAAAAGAGGTAGGAGTCTTTACTGTGAATCACATGTAGATAACTCAGACAGAAACATTCGATAACTTTGTTTCAGGTGATCACTGAGGCATACTAACTTAAACCTTAGTAAAATATAGAATGGAAAACTAAACCAAACTAGCCTCTTTGCAGGATCATTATATCATCTTCAGCCTAAAACTGTCAAAAACAGTTTTCCATGACCTTGGTACGCAAGATCTGCTTGATAAGCTTAAGAGGTGTGTATTCTACTGAGGTTTTTCTTTGTTGAGAAAGAGGTTCATCAAAAGGGACCACTATAAAGCAACACTTTGAATACCAAAGCAAGCAAGAAATCAAGCTTTAGGGGTGACATCCTTAAAGGGGGCTTTTAGGTTCTGTAGAAAAAATAATGCTTTAGGTTGAGTCTGTATAGATACTGGTTCAATGCTTAAGTTCACAACAAGTATTGTTTCCATCAGAAAAATGTAGCCTGAAACATGCTGGGTTGGGGGTTGGGGAAAGAGGGCGGATAGGGAGTTAGTCAATGCCACAAATTGAGAAGAAGGAGTAATTCATAGGCTTACAACTCACTGTTATGATTTTAAAAAGGCACCAGATTCTTGAGAGGTGTTCCTTTTGGGTACATTGTTAATTTGAACTGAAGTAAAACCTTGCATTTCATTTTTAGCAAAAGAGGACACCATAGCAAAACATTTTTACGTACCAATTGCAAGCAATAAAGTTGTGTTTTTGAAGGGTGACAAACTGAAGTAAAACCTTGCATTTCATTTTTAACAAAAGAGGGCACCTTAACAAAACAATTGTACTTACCAATTGGTCACTCACACCACAAAGTAGCGCACTTGTACATACCAGTAAAAAGTAGCAATCAGAGAAAATGACGTCTAAAGCTGAAGGCTTTTTAAAACGCCACTATCCTTTAGAATTTCAGAGTGTTTTCAACTGGTTTTCTCGTTGTAGATTCTGGATGCTTTGAACTTGATAAATATACTGCTTTTGTCTGCTTTGCATTCTAAATTAACAAGCAATAAAGGAAAAAGGGTGCGTGCTACTTCGTGAAACCGAAAAAGAAGCAAAATAGACTATTTCCGATTTCACGAAGTAACACTCTCCAATGTATTAGTAATGCAAACTTGTGCGCAAGGACAGTGCTACTTCGTGAAATTGTTTTGTTCACATTTGAGTATGGTGCGCGCCATGCATTTCAATGGTAAATGTTACTTGTGTGCTAGTTAGTGAAAACAAAGATTGTCAATTTCGGGCAAATGTTGCCATACATAATTATTATGATTAAAAAAGTAAGGCAAGTGAAGTTTTGAAACTTCATGAAACTGTAGGGCATGACGAAAAAAAAAAAAAAAAACCAAAAACTGAAACAAATATGGTTTTGTACACAAGGTGCTACTTTGTGGCGTCGGTGACGAATTGCAAGCAATAAAGATGTGTTTTTGAAGGGTGACAAACTGAAGTAAAACCTTGCATTTCATTTTTAACAAAAGAGGGCACCTTAACAAAACAATTGTACTTACCAATTGCAAGCAATAAAGTTGTGTTTTTGAAGGGTGACAAACTGAAGTAAAACCTTGCATTTAATTTTTAACAAAAGAGGGCACCTTAACAAAACAATTTTACTTACCAATTGCAAGCAATAAAGATGTTTTTGAAGGGTGACAAAAAGAGGGCACCTTAACAAAGTGACATGCTTAAAGGGGCTGTTGGGTTATGTAAAAATAATGCTTTAGTTGGAGTCTGTAACATGCTTTATAAAGTTGACAAGAACTGTTTCATTTTTGTATTCATGCCTCTTAAATAAAATCAGAAGATCAAATGCTAGAACAGTTGGGGAGGGGGTTAAAAAATCAAATTTTGCAAACCAAAATGCTGCTTATCCAATAGAAGTTAAACATATGCCTGCAACTCACTCTTAAAATATGAAAAATTCCAAGATTCATACAAGTGTTCCTTTTGTTGTGTATTATTACTTCAAACTGAAGGAAAACCTTAAATTTCATGTTTCCGTTTTTGTGGGAAGATTACAATTTTTGATGCAATACTTAGTGGAGCAGGTACAAACTTAGTGATTTTCCTTGAAATCGGGCAATCAGCTTGCCTTCTACTTTTTAAGCAACCGTCTTTTTCAATGTAAACTAAAATCTGAATTCCCTGTGGTATTAGGAATGCTGGGTTTTGATAAATACAGCTTCACTATCGGCTTGATTGCCTGAATTGTTGCAGCATTTGGAAGTGTGACCAATGAAGAGCTATAATCACTGAGACTTAAAAGATTTGAATATAAATACTAAATCCTCAGACAAAAATTTTACACCACCGTGGTGAGTCCGGTACCTCTTTTGAATGTATGTTTTGTTTCATTGCATTCCCTCAATAATGTACTGCGTATTTATCATTGTTTTGTTTCCCAGCTGAAAGTGATGCATATTATATTATCTTTGCTCTTTGATATTAATTTCCAGATAAAATGGCATCTTCTAACCCATCAAAGGTTTCAGCTCTAGAGAAAATCAGAAAGGATCATCTGGAGTGCAGTATTTGCCAAGAAGAATACACAGAACCCAAACTACTGGACTGTCTTCACAGCTTCTGTAAAAACTGCATAACTGAATATCACTCTTCCAATGTTAAGAATACTAAGATGATTAGTTGTCCACTGTGTCGACAGGAGACACAACTTCCTGAGAAGGGTGTTCAAGATCTCAAGACTAACATCATTCTAGCTGGTCTTGCACTTCAAGTAAAGCAACTCAGCTCATCAGAAAACACCAAGTTGATCTGTAAACTATGCAAAGAGGAAAATGAAGCAACCCATTTCTGTTTAGACTGCCCTGTGTTTATCTGTGCAACTTGCAAAGAAATTCACAACCAAATTCCAGCATCATCAAGCCACACAGTAGCTACTTTGAAAGACATTCTTGATGGGAAGATTTCATCAAAAAAGAAGATACAAAAACGTTATCCAGAATGCCAGACTCATGAAGGTGAAGCGATGAGGTTTTTTTGTACAACATGTGATGTGATGATTTGTAGAGATTGCGTTGTCATAGACCACTGTAAACCACAACATGAGTATATTGACTGCAACCAAGCCTCATCCACATATAAACAGTCATTGGCTCAACTCATGACTCCCCTTGAAGAAATCCTAAAGAAACTTGAACAATCTCAAGCAACTGCCTCAACACTGAAAGACAACCTAGATGTTTCAGTTGAGAGAACCATGGCAGAGGTGAAGAACAGAGCTGATGAGATCAGGGCTGAGGTAACTGCTCAAGAGAGTCGCATCATGGATGAAATAAAAACCATCCACAAAGATCAGAACAAGAAAATGAAGGAATATGAGCAAACAGTGAGTGTAAACTCACAGCAAATACAGCAATCACTGCAGAAAGCCAAAGATGTCAGCAAGATTTCTTCAGCTCCTGACTTCCTTGCACTCTATCCTACTATCAGTAAGGACTTGAAATTACTCAGAGGTCAAAATCAACCCAAGATAGATTCTACCCTTTCCCATCTGAGATTCAATCCAGGGGTTTGTGACATCACCCTGGGTAATCTCATTGGACTAAGGTGGGAGCTGTGTTTGGAGTTTAAGGATGGTTTCAGCGGGGCTCAGGGTATTGATGCTTCTCTACCTGGGGATGAGGTGGCAGTGGCAGACTACTGGAATAAAAGAGTGGTAATCTATGACACTAAGGGACACCAGAAGAAAACTATCCAATCATCAGACAGTAAGTTCCTTACAAAGTCATTGATTTAGAGGTATAGTACTTTGTGCAAAGTTCTAACAGTGTAAAAATAAGACTTGATTTGTTATCAGGGTGACAGTCAAAGTGTATTTCATGAGAATAATTAGCTATTCTTGTCCAATACTGTAATCAAACCAGAGATTTTATCAAACAATATTTTGATGTCATCAAATGAAATCACTAACTGAAAATGATATCTACATGTATATCAGACATGATTGCAATAGATAAAAGGAATAGTCAAAGTGCATGTCATGAAAATGATTGATTATTGCTATTCCATTGTTTTTAACCCTATCAGGACCGGGCTTTCTGTATTTTTTGTCCGAATGTTTTGAAACCTGGCAAACTTTTTACATTTTAACAAGATAAATATAATTTGAACCTAATTTAGTCACTGGAGTTATCTTTAGGAGGCATAATAATTCATTAATTTATCCCATTTTCGGGAAAAAAAATGTTTTTTTGCATTTTTTTCTCTTAATAATCAAAATGGCCGCCGCCAAGGGCCCAGGGAGAAATGATAGGGCTTGATTGACAAATCTGAACATTTTTTGGGTCTGAAAAAAAATAAATTAGCTGGTTGAAAATGTTCCATTGTTAAAAAACTTGATATAATTTGACCCCCTAATTACAGGCTGAAAACACAAAATCCAAGATGGCCGCCAAAAATGGCAACCATTTTAAATTCCAGAAACCATTTCAGACTATCACGTGACTCATCACTATCACTTTTCTGGCAAAAAAACATAAAATAAGTGGAAATTATGTCGAAAAAAGTTTTAAAAATCACTAAAAAACAGTAAAATCGTGTGACCGAAGGTCAAACAAATGGTTGCCATGGCAACAGATAACCCCGGTATCAATTATTTTTTGCCAATATGATCCTAGATATATTTTAGGAAAAGTCAGATAATTTCGCGGTGATCAGACTAAGTGTTCAAAAGTTATGGGGAAAAAATTGGTAGGGAGGGCACATTGTGCCCCCCCCCCCCCCCCCCCCCGGTCCTGATAGGGTTAAAACAAGTGAAATATGAAATAAACAAAGTAAAAAGGCCTTTAATGACCTGTGAAAAAATATTATTTAAGAATAATTCCTTTTAAAAATTTTTGTAAAAAGCAACTTAAACTGGTCATAGATATTAATTTGAATGTGAATGATCATTGTATTGAGTTATATCCATTTACTCATTTGTTTTCCAGAACCACGGGCTGTTGCAGCATTCCAGAATCAGTTAGTTGTTGTAGATACAACCAACTCTGTCAAGATGTACAATAAGAATGGCACAAAGGGATTGGATTTCTACACAGTGCCTCATAGTGAAGTGGGCAAGACAGCAGTAACCCTCCGCAGTGTAGCAGTCATGAAGGATACAATCATTGTGGGTGATTTGGGGAGGTCAGTTATAACTAAACACAGCTCCAGTGATGGTTCACTCATAGACACTGTTTCAGTTAAGACTCAACCTTGGTTCTTGGCCATTGACAGCAAGGATAGAGTTGTAGTCAGTGGTTGGGACCAACAACAAGCGGACATTGTTGATGACAATGGTGCTACACTAATCACCATCAAACCAACCATCAATGGTCAGCAAGTTCAATACTGCAGAGGTGTATGCTGTGACAGCTCAGCTATCTACATTGCAGTGTGCAATGGGTTCAACACTGGTCATATTCATCAGTATGACACTGAGGGTAGATTTCTCAGCTGTATTGCTCAGGGTCTGTACTTGCCATGTGGAATCTCATTGACATCAGATGGGCAGCAGCTGGCAGTGACAGACTGGACATCATTGAAGATTTATAACAAGGTGTAATGTTATCCAATAATTAGGATACTGGTCAAATATTGTCTTGTCAAGATACAAATGCTACAAGTACATGTACAACATGTACATTGACATGAAATGACCACAATGTGTCAATACTTCTCAATAGAATTCAATTCCCAAAAGATTTGTGTTATTCATTCTTTCATTCAAACCTTAATCTTATCAGTTTCAATTTTATGTAAAACACTCACTGTAAGTTCAATTGTCCAATAATTTCAGTAAAAGAAACAATATTTTTGTATCAAACCTAAATGTAATTAACGCTATTTATATGTATTAATCCTATCAGAACCGGGGAGCACAATGTGCCCCCCCTACCAATTTTTTCCCATGACTTTTCATCGCTTAGATTGATCACCGCGAAATTTATTGACATTTCCCAAAATATATTGAGGATCATATTGGCAAAAAATACATGATATCGGGGCTTAACGTTGCCATGACAACCATTTCTTTGACCTTGGGTCACACGATTTTACTGTTTTTGAGTGATTTTTTTACACTTTTTGAACATAATTTCCACTTTTTTTTTATTTCTTTGCCAGAAAAGTGATAGCGATGAGTCACCTGAAAGTTTGATATGGTTTTGGGAATTCAAAATGGCCGCCATTTTTAGCGGCCATCTTGTATTTTCTGTTTTCAGCCTGTAATTAAGGGGTCAAATTTTATCAAGTTTTTTAACAATAGAATTCTTAACATGCTAATTTCTTACTTTTCAGAACCAAGCCTTATTATTTCTCCCTGGGTTCTTGGCAGCGGCCATTTTGGTTTTTGTGTGAAAAAAAACGTTTCCCCGAAAATGGGATAAATTAATGGATTAAAACGCACCCAAAGGTGACTCCAGTAACTAAATAAGGTTCGAGTTATATTGATGGGGAAAACACGATTTTTGACCCAAAAACGCCTTCTAGTGACGATTTTTTGAAATTTGTTTATGTTATCTTGTAGACTTGGTGAAATAAAAAACTTGTGGTAAGTTTTTTCAAAATCGGTCAATTGCTTTGCAAAATACAAAGGGGGGGGGGGTGCAAAAAGCCCGGTCCTAATAGGGTTAAGTGATTGTTGATGTCGTATTTCAAAATATAAAACTGTTGTCACAGATTCAATTTATTAAGTTGGTTCTTTTTTTAATTTTTTCACTTGTACGTTTCATTGTCACAATTTATTATTTAAAAAAAAAAAAAGGAAAATCACAAACTTGTACAAAAATCAACTCATTCATGATGATGTTTTCAGTAAACTGAAACCTGATAACAGTATTAAAATAAACCTGTGACAATTTTACCAAGTTTGATGATAATTATTATTAATAAGCAATTTTAATTTGATTTATTTGTTGACATGGATTTGATACACACTGTATTTACTTTGATTTGGCATGTCAAAATAAGAGCACAGTGTTCAAGAAACCAGTTTCTCTCAAATGGAAGTAATTCGAAAAGGAATATTTCTCAGGACACTTCCATGTAAAATTGTTCCATTTAATACTTTCCTGACAGAATCAATCATGTATCACACATTTTAAAAACAAAATGGCTTAACATCAGAATCCAAAATCAGTGAGAGTGTAAAAATTACTGGCATGTTTATTCAAATAAAATTTGAAATTAAAATTGTACCAATTGTTATTTTCTTGGCAGTATGAATCATGTATCATACCTTTAAAGGAAGTTGTCACGTATCAAAATCTAGAAATAGTGACAGTGTAAAAGTTATTGGCATTGTGTAATAGAGGCCATGAACATTTCAATAAGTGTTCAGTATGTAAACCTTGATACATGTAGCAGTGTACAAGAAACCAACATCAACAAAGCAATCTCTTGTGGGATGGTTGCAGCAGGAGATTTTTAAGATGATGGTGGCAGCAGACACAACGTTCCTTTTGGAAAATTCCTATCATGCGCGCTCATGCTCAGTACTGCGTGTGTTGTTCTGAGCGTGCATGCTACTGGTAAGAACTGTAAAGAAGGACTATTCCAAAGTCTCCTGTTAGTACAGGATACTCAATTTCAATCAACATTTGTTTTCACCTAATGTTGACAACAAGAACAAACATGTACATCTATGTATAATGATTGACTTGGTTAATATAAAGGGGTTTACCTTATCAATACTTAAAGTATGTTTTTGTATTGTCTAAACAGTGATAAGTGACACTTTACTAGATTGTAGATTCATTAAGCAAATTTAACACTTTCAAAGTGTAGTCACTGATCACACACATGTAAATGTGGGATTCAACTCTTCAGTTTTAAGCGTGTGTAACCAGAAACATTGGATTCTGATTCAATAACCACTGTTGGCAACTGTGGAGTAGGTTTGCCCTTGCAGATACCATTAATAGTCTGATCATGGTGTGGAAAAAGTAGAACTAGAAACATTGGATTCTGATTTAATAACACTGTTGGCAACTGTGAAGTAGGTTTGCCCTTGTAGATACAATTAATAGTCTGATCATGGTGTGGAAAAAGGAGAACCAGAAACATTGGATTCTGATTCAATAAACACTGTTGGCAACTGTGGAGTTGGTTTGCCCTTGTAGATACAATTAATAGTCTGATCATGGTGTGGAAAAAGTAGAACTAGAAACATTGGATTCTGATTCAATAAACACTGTTGGCAACTGTGGAGTTGGTTTGCCCTTGTAGATACAATTAATAGTCTGATCATGGTGTGGAAAAAGTAGAACTAGAAACATTGGATTCTGATTTAATAGCACTGTTGGCAACTGTGAAGTAGGTTTGCCCTTGTAGATACAATTAATAGTCTGATCATGGTGTGGAAAAAGTAGAACTAGAAACATTGGATTCACAAGATCACAAGTGTACAGTATGTAAACCTTGATACATGTAGCAGTGTACAAGAAACCAATATCAACAAAGCAATCTCTTGTTGGATGGTTGCAGTTAGTACAGGATACTCAATATTCTATATTCAAGATTGACTATCTATATTTTGATGATTAGTTATCAGAAAAATAGACATGCTCTGCTGGTGGAGCAGAGATTGTATATATGTTTCAATTCTTTTTAACTGAGAAGTTTTATCGGCATCAACATTTGTTTACACTCAATGTTGACAACAAAACCAATTATGTTCATCTATGCATTATAATCAAATTGTTAAATGGAAAAGGTTTTACCTGATCAATAGTTTAATTATGTTTTTGTATTGTACAAACATGGGTTAGGTTTAATTGGATCTAGATTCAGGGTTACTTTTGAGTCAGGAGTTTTTAGAGCACAAGAAAACCGCGGAGTAGGTTTGCCCTTGTAGATACAATTAATAGTCTGATTATGGTGTGAAAAAAGTAGAACTAGAAACATTGGATTCTGATTCAATAAACACTGTTGGCAACTGTGGAGTGGGTTTGCGCCCTTGTAGATACAATTAATAGTCTGATCATGGTGTGGAAAAAGTACAACTAGAAACATTGGATTCTGATTCAATAAACACTATTGTTTACAGAGTTGATGAGATATCTGATGTCATAACTTCATAATGGTCTATGTACATCGTTGTAAGCATTCAGGTTACATTACAACATTCCTATATCTTCATTTGATTTTTCCATTTGTTATTATTCATTATTCTCCCAACTATCTAGCTGTGCATTTATATTAAGGAACAGGTGTACAATATGATCAAGTGATACAAATACTGCATGTCAGTTTGCTATTTGACCTAAAGTGGGAATCAATTTAAATTGTATGAAATAACCAAGAATGTTTCTGTAGTTAGCTCATTTATATAACATGTTGTTTAATTGGAGTTTTGCAGTAAGTTGGTTCTGTATATAATTAAGATTGACATTACAGTGTTTTATTGCTCATGTAGACTTGTATTGATTAATACTACTCTGTCTCTAAATATTGTATTATTATTTCTGTCAAGTGAAGATTGATTCCACTAACTCTCTGTCTCATTCAATTTCCACATAGTTTATGGACCAGGAAGATCTTCTCATCTAAAGTGAAGACAAATCCAATCAAACCTTCAAATAACTACAACTTCAAAACATTATTGTATTACTTTTATTGTTTCTGTAACAATGACAATAGGGTTAGAAATGGTGGCTTTTAAATGATTTATATAAAAAGTATATCACTAATCAAGACAAATAAAGTTATTCAGAAAAAAAATGTAATGGCAAATCTCAAAGAGCTCTTCTTAATGTGTTCAAAATGGTAAATATTATGTTGTATTATTTTGGTTTTTACATTACATGTACAACCATGTGTGATAAGCACTGTACATTCAAGTCCTGCTGAACATCTACAGGAATACTAACTACTCAGGTGGGATTCGAACCCTCTATCTCTGCATTTTAGATCAGATGTCTGAACCACCCAGTGACTAGAAGCCAGTTTGAACCCTGTAATAAGCAGTGGATACCGTATACATTGAATACATGTAATAATTGCATCCAGGAAAAAGACTTTTATTTTGGTTAGACCCTTACACTGATGTGTGATAAGCACTTTATACTGAGTGCTTTCAGAGTCTTGTGGGAAAACACAAAAAAGACTTCAACAAAGGAAGACTTCTAGACAGAAGATGTTTAACTCATGAATTCTGTTATGGACATGGTGTAAGTGTCATCATGTCTATCAGTTTCACTTTCACATCATCTTCCTCTTTGTCATCTTTGTTCTTTACAGAAGGAGAACTCAAGTCTAGTTCAGCATCTTGAGGATGAGGAGTGTGGTAGTCTAAAGCTGAAGCAGATGATGTCACTGCTGGAGCATGAACTAGACTAAAGAAATCAGGTATGAGATGAGAGGAATCATGTGGTGTGTCTTAGAAGAAAGAAAGTAAAGTTGACACAAATCCCCTGCCTGCTGCTGAGAGTATTGCTTCAAAATATTCTGTAAGCAAAAATAGAGTGAGACAGGGTCCAAGTTGATTCAAGCCAAATTGCTGTGCTTACTACAGCTTAATGTTAATGTTATTAACAATCAAGAAGACTGGTGCATTCTAAGTTAATTTGAAGTATTGAGACAAGAATTACTTGCTTTGGTTACAGTGAACAGAAGATTAGAACAGAACTTCTTGCTGTCCTCTATTTCCTCAAGCGTTGTTAATTCATGTTGTTTTTAAGGATTATAAAATAGTAATAATTTGTTAAAATTGTCTGATATTAACACAATAACACTTGACAAACCACCCTGTGTTGGTAAATTTTCTCTATATTAAATCTGCAACAATTATCCATACACAAGTTGTGCAGACCCAGTATCTGGGGCGCTGTACTCCTTTTTTTAAATTGTGACTTAGACAGTCGTGCTAGCACCCCAGAGAAGCATGGTGTTACTCGCTTTGATGAACGCTATGATTTGCTATGACGGTGTATTGCCCTGTTCCCAAAAATTGCCCACAGGCATTGAAAATCAGCTTTAAAACCCTTGACACAAAAAGCAACTTTGACAGGCAACTTGGAGGCAACCAACAGGACAGCATTCAAAAGAAACACTTCAGTTGCTCAAGAGTGTCTTACAATCTCTAATCAAATAATGGACACATGAAATGTAAATGGACTGTCTGGATTTCTTTGATTACAGTTGTTGATTGCGTCGTCCCATGTGAGAATAATGGCCAGTGTGTGGATGGAGTTTGCATGTGTACTGATGGATTGGATGGTAACCTATGTGAGATGAGAGGTAAGCAAATACGAGGCCAATACAGAATGCTGATTAAAGTAGAGATACTCCAGCCATTGGCAAATAAAACAATCTCATGTGAATATTTCAATCCTATTGTCCTGTTTACGAACATTTTTGATGATAATATTAGTATGACATTTCAATTTACTGCATTGATGGTCAAATGCATTATTCACGTCTTTGTTTCTGACTGGGGGTAGGTTTATGCTGATTAAGTACCCTGGTAATTTTGTGTATCAATCTGCAAGCAGACCAGTTGGCATCTGGCCAAAGTTTCTCGGGTTGTGCGTGATTGGTCAGATGAAAGACCAATAAGATCCCTTCTTTTCTTTTATTTTCACACCTCAACAAAATCACAGTAAACATCTCTTAACTTTGTTAAACTACATGTAGAAAGTCATTCTAAAAGTAACTCAACCGATAGTTATAAAATTGGATTAATCCCTAGTCTTAAATTGAACTTATTAAACTGTGTTGTAATGTTTAGGTTGTAGCAACAATGGCATTGGATACAGGAATGGTGTAGTCTTGACTGCATTCAACTGTGATGAATGTGTGTGTATCTATGGGGATGTTGTATGTGAACCAGCTAGCTGCAATACAGAATGTTATGATCCATATCAACCACCAGGAGAATGTTGTCCAATATGTGAAGGTAAATCAGTTCAACTTGGGAAAGTTCATTTGACTGAGGTAACATACATTCCCAACAGGAAGATACTTGATTGAGTTCCTTCTGTGGAATGTGTGGTCCCTCAAGTCAAAGGCTAATTGAATCAGTTTGTAAAGGAGAGACAACTAAGGATATGAGGAAATTTAGACAAATTATCATTGTGTCTTGTGCTTTCTTGTTGAAGTTGATTGTGTGATTTGTGTTCTTAAATTGAAATTGTCATTTTTATCCTGTCATTTTACTCCTGCTTTTGTATGTTATATCAAGTTACATTTTACTCTTGCCATTGTACTCTTGCAAACAGTTTTCATTGTTAATGTATATTGCATCATTTCTACTCACATTATGATGTTTCTTGTGCATTTTGGAGTTTTCATGATATAGTGTGCGTGCAATTTGTTGTCACATTATCTTTGCTGTAAATTGATTTGAATTTATATCTTGTGCACATTTTGGTTCAAATTGTCATTGGCATTGAAATTGAAAGTTCAATTGGTACTTTGTCTCATTAATGCTCAGGTATTCATTAGTATTTGTCATTTGATCTTTTGCAGTTTTAGTCAAATCTTTTAAGTTTATTTTTTGTTGTAGTGACACAACTCTTGTTCCTTTGACAGATTGATTGTATTTGGGTCAAGTGATAAGAGATAGAGAAACAATCCATCCTGTATTAGCTCCTTGTAGAACCTGTAATTGAAGGGAAAGCTTGCTTCATTACAAGATCACAATCCATTGTCCTTAAGCAGTTTACTTGGTGACATCATGCCGGAATTTTCTTTGGCAGATTACAGATGGCATGAAACCCCACTTTTTGTAACCTCATGTAATTTCATTGTGGAGTGTGCACAGGGCATGCACTCACCGTGCAATGCTTCGTTTCCCCTGTACATACATGGACATAGGGTACTGAAATTTAGGCTCTAAATTTCCCTGTTTCTGGAGGCTTTTGTGTCATTTTCAATTCCAGACCTTTTGTTGTGAACTGTCTCTGAATAATCCAGGTGAAATCACTGTTTTACTTTTTTTTGCTAAATATTGGAAGAAATAATACAAGATCGTTACTGATCAATCAAGCTTACCATTTAATAAAGTGACAATAACAAGCTTACGTGTTAAATTGACAGAAAGTGAAGAAGACCCCAAGCTCTGCTACAAGAGAAACACCAGTGATCAAGTCAAGTAAGACAAGCCTACCAAGAAGGTAAGTGTTATCAATACTATGTTGTTTGTTGTAACCACTGTCCTATAATCAGGTTAGCTTAGTGGTTTCATTTCCTGTCCACCCTCAGTGGACCTTGGTTTGAATCCCACTTCAGACCAGAGCCTTTCATTATCCTTATCCATTCAGTAGCCTTCAGATTCTCCATAGAGTTGTTGATCTTCCAAACATCAACAAGAAGTATCAGGGAAAGACCCCACTTTATGATCAGTTTTATTTTTAACAAAAGTCAACAACTTGGATTTCTGATTTTAGGTTAAACAAACATTTCTCATTAGCCATCTTTTTGTTGAAATACTGGGCTCCAGAAGGCAATTAAAAATGACTCAAACAAGAAAATTGTGTAAAAAATCTCCTCTTCACATTTACTCATACAGATTAGTGTTTAAATTCAAAAATTCTCAAAAAACATTTAAGTTTATTTCCACAGTATACTCTATGGATAAGTCAAACTTGAAACCATAGTCTAGTGAAAGTGTCACACATGTACATATTGAAGGGAAGTTCAGTTTCTACTGTACATATTAGCATTTTTCAAAGTCAAAACCAAAGTACAAAGTGTAGACCTATAGTGTTTGTTAGCCAACAAACACTAGGTGTATGGGAACAAGTACATGAAATGCTTGCAATTGTCAAATAGTTAACACAGAAAGTTTTTGTCTAATCGGTTGCAACACTAGGTAACAAGTTTTTAATTGTGTTATAAGAGAGCACTGTTTAATATTGGAATGACATCATCATTGATACTTGAGGAAGCAACGTGTCAATTGTAATTTCCTACACTGAAACCATGTCTGTATTACCTTACATGTTGACTACACAGATGAAATTATGGCAGAATTTGATTTTACTGAATACAAATGTTCATGGATTATAATTATAGTGACTATAAAACTCCAATTGCAACATCTAAAGATACACCTGTTGAGCAAAATTGCTTCAAGTGTTGCAAGTAAACATTGTTTTGCTTCAAACACAATTTTGGAAAGAACTCTTTAGATCATAGTGGGGATGTTAGTTTGTTTTACTTGATACATGAATACTCTCAAATGAAATCTCCTGCAGTCAAAAACCAACCTATAACGCTGATGATGTAAACTCAGCATCACATGTGTTTCTAAATTGCTCAGCCTTTAATAATCTGCTTTCTGTTTTAAACATCTTTTATTAATGGAAGTCACTTTAAACCTTACCAACATGAAAATCAGTCAGTATGCCAATTTACACTGTACGTGGTTCCAATGAAGGGTGAAGTTCAATCGAGTTCAACGTTTTCCAATTATTGTGTTCATTATACACTGCACTCATAGAGTTGTATACAAGTACACGTTCATTGATAACAACCCAGACAACTCAGACAGGCAACAATGCTAGCTGAGCTGCTTGACCTTTGACATTCAAGTTCAATGCCATCACACAGTACAGTACAGTAGTATGCATTGACTGTGTACTGTACCCTGTATTGATCAAGCAACTGGGGACATACTGTACATTAGAAGTACAACGTTGGTATGTACATGACGTAAACGACAAGCGTGCTGCATTCCACAAGGAAATGAGACTCCATTTTGTGTTGAATAAAACAAGGGATAGTCCTGACAGTAACAGACGTATAGTGAAGTAGACAGTGGTTAACAGTGCTGAGGTGAGTACAGATCATAAACTAGCTGATTCAACTTAGCTCAATACTCTAGATTGAGAGGCCTAAATGTAGTACCGGTATACATGATTGATATTATTAATGTTTGTGTACTGTTCCCTGTATTAATCATGCAACTGGCGGGGGACATACTGTACATTGTAAGTACAATGTTGGTATGTACATGTACATGATGTACATGTATGGCAAGCGTGCTGCAATCCTAAAGGAAATAAGACTTCATTTTGTGATCAATAAAACAAGAGACAGATCATAAACTAGCTGATTCAACTTAGCTTACTACTCTAGATTGAGAATCCTACATGTAGATACATACACATAGTATTCACCTTTGTTGTGATTTTTGAAATGATTTAAATGGGATAATTCAAGAGGCATTTTTTGAAAAGAAATGTTTTTGCTTTAAACTGAAAACAAACATGTGATTTCATTTAGGGAATATAACTTTGGGTAAGAGGTTTTCAACTGTTTTCTTTTTTCTTTTTTTTTTTAGACCTGGCTCTTAATATTTTAGAAATTATGTTTGGCAGTGAATGCGTTAAAGTTAAGAACAAATTTGACAGTTTAGCCTCGGCTTACTACAATTTTGTGTCAAATTTATGTTTGTATTGAGCGCAGCGGCCTAGCCAGGGAGGGGAGGGTACATGTGCCGCCCCCTACAAATTTGTCAGTGCCCCCTTTAAAACAAACGTAAATACATGTAATCATTACAAATATTGTACCTTGACCACCCTCACTGAAATGTAATGGCCCCTAATGCCCCCCTAAAGAACAGGTAAGCAAGTAACAATTTTTTTTAATTTCTCAAAGGCCTGTTGCCATGGTAACAGACTTTTTCATGTTTTGGGCATTTTAGTCCAAATCGGGGGTCTCAAAAACTGTTTTTATCATATTTCTAAAACTCCACCATGCCAAAATTCCAAATCATGTCGCAAAACCAATTATATCATTACAAAGTATCATCCTTGCCCTTACTTCAGATTTGTTGAAAATTAAAGCATGCCTTAAAGCATGTTTTTAGAACTTACATCATTTTAATTTTTACCCTGTTTTTGTCTTTCAATAGGTCAACTTGCCAGGGGTCTCAGAATACTTTCCTTTTTGGATTTGGTTAGAGCTAAGATTGATCTTTTCATATATTGGTAAGAAAAAATAGGGGAATTATATCCTTTATAGGCAGTACTGCATCAAAAATTGTAATTTTCCCCATAAAACCAAAAAAAAGTGAAAATTGAGGTTTTCCTTCAATTTGAAGTTATATAAAGTAACGAATCTCGAACCTTTTCATATTTTTAAGAGTGAGTTGCAGGCCTATGATTTACTTCTAATGGAAAAGCAGCATTTAAATTTTTTCCAACCCCCTCCCCAAGTTGTCTAGCATTCTTCTGGTTTTATTTAAGTGGAATGAAGAGTAAAAAATGAAAGACCACTAATCAACTTTTTAAAGCATAATGTATACAGACTCCAATTAAAGCATTATTTTCACAACACTTCAGTCCCTTGAAGCATGTCAACCTTCCAAAAAAAAACTTGAATGCTTTCAGTTGGTACATGAAATTGTTTTGTTTTGGTGCCCTCTTTTGTTAAAAGTGTTAGGTTTTACTTTAAAGTAATAATATACCCAAAACGAACACTTATCAAGAATCTGGAGCTTTTTATCAAATCATAGGAGTGGGTTGTAAGCCTGTGAATTAATCTTACTTAATGCAGAGCATTGACTAACCTACCCCCAACCCTGCATGTTTCAGGCTCCATTTTTTAATAAAAAAGGAGTAAGCAATACTTGTTGTGAACTAAATCATTATTTCTACAGAACCTAAAAGCTCCTCTTTTAGGATGTGACCCCTGCTTTGGTGTTCAAAGTGTTACTTTATAGCGCTCCCTTTTGATGAATCTCTCTCTAAAAAGAAAAAAAATGAAAATTACACAATATTGTTTGAAACAGCAATAAATTGGCTCAGAACTATCGTGGTTGTAATTGTGAGCCAAAATGAATACAAGTTATTGGTTGTACACACATTTGTGGCATTGATGCTGCAGCACACCAGTGACATCCATCAAGGGGGCTTTTAGGTTCTGTAGAAATAATGCATTAGTTGGAGTCTGTATAGATACTGGTTTAATGCTTTAGTTCACAAGTATTGTTTCTATTAGAAAATGTAGCCTGAAACATGCTGAGTTGGGGGTTGGAGAAGGGAGGTAGGGAGTTAGTCAATGCCACAAACTAAGAAGAAGTAACTTACAGGCTTACAACTCACTGTTATGATTTAAAAAAGGCACCAGATTCTTGAGAGGTGTTCCTTTTGGGTACATTGTTAATTTGAACTGAAGAAAAAACTTGCATTTCATTTTTAACAAAAGAGGGTACCATAACAAAACAATTGTACTTACCAATTGCAAGCAATAAAGTTGTGTTTTTGAAGGGTGACAAAAAGAGGGCACCTTAACAAAGTGACATGCTTAAAGGGGCTGTTGGGTTATGTAAAAATAATGCTTTAGTTGGAGTCTGTAACATGCTTTATAAAGTTGACAAGTACTGTTTCATTTTTGTGTTCACGCCTTTAAATGAAATCAGAAGATCAAACGCTAAAAAAGTTGGGGAGGGGGTTAAAAATTCCAATTTTGCTAACAAAAATGCTGCTTATCCATTAGAAGTAAATCATAGGCCTGCAACTCATTCTTAAGATATGAAAAATTCCAAGATTCATAAAAGTGTTCCTTTTGTTGTGTATTATTACTTCAAACTGAAGGAAAACCTTAAATTTCATGTTTCCATTTTTGAGGCAAGATTACAATTTTTGATGCAGTACTTAATGGAGCAGGTACAAACTTAGTGATTTTCCTTGAAATCGGACAATCAGCTTGCCTTCTACTTTTTAAGCAACCATCTTTTTCATTGTAAACTAAAATCTGAATTCCCTGTGGTATAAGGAATGCTGGGTTTTGATAAATACAGCTTCACTATTGGCTTGATTGCCTGAATTTTTGCAGCATTTGGAAGTGTGACCCATGAAGAGCTATAATCACTGAGAATAAAAAGATTTGAATATACACACTAAATCCTCAGACAAAATTGTCCACCACCATGGTGAGTCCGATACACATGTAAGTAAAACATTTCCAAGACCTCCTTTGAATGTATGTTTTGTTCCATTGCATTCCCTCAATAATTTACAGTGCATTTATCATTGTTTTGTTTCCCACCTGAAAGTGATGCATATTTTATTATCTTTGCTCTTTGATATTCATTTCCAGATAAAATGGCATCTTCTGACCCATCAAAGGTTTCAGCTCTAGAGAAAATCAGAAAGGATCATCTGGAGTGCAGTATTTGCCAAGAAGAATACACAGAACCCAAAGTACTGGACTGTCACCACAGCTTCTGTAAACACTGCTTAGATGAATACAGCAATACCAACTACAAAGATGCAAAGCTGATTGTATGCCCTCTTTGTCGACAGGAGACACAACTTCCTCAAGAGGGTGTTCAAGATCTCAAGACTAACATCATTCTAACTGGTCTTGCATCTCAACTACAGCAAGTCAGCTCATCTGAAAACACCAAGTTGATCTGTAAACTCTGTGAGGAAGAAAACGAGGCTACACTCTGCTGTTTTGACTGCCCCATGATCATCTGTGCAAACTGCAACAAAATGCACCAGAAAATTCCTTCATTATCCAGCCACACAGTAGCTACATTCAAAGATGTTCTTGATGGGAATATTACAAAGAAAGAGAGAAGACAAAAACGCCATCCAGAATGCCAGACTCATGAAGGTGAAGTGATGTGGTTCTATTGTACAACGTGTGATGTGATGATTTGTCAAGCTTGTACTGTCATAGATCACTGTAAACCACAACATGAGTATATTGACAGCAACCAAGCCTCATCCACATATAAACAGTCATTGGCTCAACTCATGACTCCCCTTGAAGAAATCCTGAAGAAACTTGAACAATCTCAAGCAACTGTCTCAACACTGAAAGACAACCTAGACATTGCAGTTGAGAGAACCATGGCAGAGGTGAAGAACAGAGCTGATGAGATCAGGGCTGAGGTAACAGCTCAAGAGAGTCGCATCATGGATGAAATAAAAACCATCCACAAAGATCGGAACAAGAAATTTAAGGAATATGAGCAAACAGTGAGTGTAAACTCACAGCAAATACAGCAATCACTGCAGAAAGCCAAAGATGTCAGCAAGATTTCATCAGCTCCTGACTTCCTTGCACTCTATCCTACTATCAGTAAGGACTTGAAATTACTCAGAGGTCAAAATCAACCCAAGATAGATTCTACTCTTTCCCATCTGAGATTCAATCCAGGGGTTTGTGACATCACCCTGGGTAATCTCATTGGACTAAGGTGGAAGCTGTGTTTGGAGTTTGATGATGATTTCAAAGGGGCTTTGGGTATTGATGCTTCTCTACCTGGGGATGAGGTGGCAGTGGCAGACAACAGTAATAGAATAGTGGTAATCTATGACACTAAGGGACACAAGAAGAAAACTATCCAATCATCACACAGTAAGTTCCTTACAAAGTCATTGATTTAGAGGTATAGTACTTTGTGCAAAGTTCTAACAGAGTAAAAATAAGACTTGATTTGCTATCAGGGTGACAGTCAAAGTGTGTTTCATGAGAATAATTAGCTATTCTTGTCCAATACTGTAATCAAACCAGAGATTTTATCAAACAATATTTTGATGTCATCAAATGAAATCACTAACTGAAAATGATATCTACATGTATATCAGACATGACTGCAATAGATAAAAGGAATAGTCAAAGTGCATGTCATGAAAATGATTGATTATTGCTATTCCATTGTTTTTAACCCTATCAGGACCGGGCTTTTTTTGGTTGTATGGGGACCGGGGAGGGGCACATAGTGCCCCCCCCCTCCGTATTTTCCAAAGTGTTTGACCGATCTTGATGAAACTTGCCACAAATGTTCATTTCACCGAGTTGTACATGATGACGTCACAAAATTTTAAAAAATTGTCACTAAAGGGCGTTTTTGACTGTTTTTTGCCCATTTTTGGTCAAAAATTGTGTTTTTGCCATTACTTCTGTATTTTTTGTCCGAATGTTTTGAAACCTGGCAAACTTGTACATATTAACAAGATAAATATAATTTGAACCTAATTTAGTCATTGGAGTTATCTTTAGGGGGCATAATAATTCATTAATTTATCCCATTTTCGGGAAAAAAATGTTTTTTTGCATTTTTTTCTCTTAATAATCAAAATGGCCGCCGCCAAGGGCCCAGGGAGAAATGATAGGGCTTGATTGACAAATCTGAAAAATTTTGGGGTCTGAAAAGTAATAAATTAGCAGGTTGAAAATGTTCCATTGTTAAAAAACTTGATATAATTTGACCCACTAATTACAGGCTGAAAACACAAAATCCAAGATGGCCGCCAAAAATGGCAGCCATTTTAAATTCCAGAAAACCATTTCAGACTATCACGTGACTCATCACTATCACTTTTCTGGCAAAAAAACAAAATAAGTGGAAATTATATCCAAAAGGTTTTAAAAATCACTAAAAAAACAGTAAAATCGTGTGACCCAAGGTCAAACAAATGGTTGCCATGGCAACAGATAACCCCCGGTATCAATTATTTTTTGCCAATATGATCTTAGATATATTTTAGGAAAAGTCAGATAATTTCGCGGTGATCAGACTAAGCGTTCAAAAGTTATGGGGAAAAAATTGGTAGGGAGGGCACATTGTGCCCCCCCCCCACCCCCGGTCCTGATAGGGTTAAAACAAGTGAAATATGAAACAAACAAAGTAAAAAAAAAGGCCTTTAATGACCTGTGAAAAAAATTAATTTAAGAATAATTCCTTTTTAAATTTTTTGTAAAAGGCAACTTAAACTGGTCATGGGTATTAATTTGAATGTGAATGATCATTGAATTGAGTTATATCCATTTACTCATTTGTTTTCCAGACCCATGGGCTGTTGCAGCATTCCAGAATCAGTTAGTGGTTGTAGATGGAACCAACTCTGTCAAGATGTACAATAAGAATGGCACAAAGGGATTGGATTTCTACACAGTGCCTCATAGTGAAGTGGGCAAGACAGCAGTATACCTCTGCAGTGTAGCAGTCATGAAGGATACAATCATTGTGGGTGATGTGGAGAGGTCAGTTATAACTAAACACAGCTCCAGTGATGGTTCACTCATAGACACTGTTTCAGTTAAGACTCAACCTGTGTACTTGGCCATTGACAGCAAGGATAGAGTTGTAGTCAGTGGTTGGGACCAACAACAAGTGGACATTGTTGATGACAATGGTGCTACACTAATCACCATCAAACCAACCATCAATGGTCAGCAAGTTCAATCCTGCAGAGGTGTATGCTGTGACAGCTCGGCTATCTACATTGCAGTGTGCAATGGGTTCAACACTGGTCATATTCATCAGTATGACACTGAGGGTAGATTTCTCAGCTGTATTGCTCAGGGTCTGTACTGGCCATGTGGAATCTCATTGACATCAGATGGGCAGCAGCTGGCAGTGGCAGACAACACATCAGTGAAGATTTATAACAAGGTGTAATGTTATCCAATAATTAGGATACTGGTCAAATATTGTCTTGTCAAGATACAAATGCTACAAGTACATGTACAACATGTACATTGACATGAAATGACCACAATGTGTCAATACTTCTCAATAGAATTCAATTCCCAAAAGATGTGTGTTATTCATTCTTTCATTCAAACCTTAATCTAATCAATTTCAATTTCATGTAAAAAACTCACTGTAAGTTCAATTGTCTAATAATTTCAGTAAAAGAAACAATATTTTGGTATCAAACCTAAATGTAATTAACGCTATATTTATATGTATTAATCCTATCAGAACCAGGGAGCACAATGTGCCCCCCTACCAATTTTTTCCCGTAACTTTTCATCGCTTAAATTGATCACTGCGAAATTTATTGACTTTTCCCAAAATATATTGAGGATCATATCGGCAAAAAATACATGATATCGGGGCTTAGCGTTGCCATGACAACCATTGGTTTGACCTTGGGTCACACGATTTTACTGTTTTTGAGTGATTTTTTCAAACTTTTTGAACATAATTTTCACCTTTTTTTTAATTTCTTTGCCAGAAAAGTGATAGCGATGAGTCACCTGAAAGTTTGATATGGTTTTGGGAATTCAAAATGGCCGCCATTTTTGGCGTCCATCTTGGATTTTCTGTTTTCAGCCTGTAATTAAGGGGTCAAATTTTATCAAGTTTTTTAACAATAGAATTTTTTCAACATGATAATTTCTTACTTTTCAGACCCCAAAAATATTTAGATTTGTTAACCAAGCCTTATTATTTCTCTCTGGGCTCTTGGCAGCGGCCATTTTGGTTTTTAAGTGAAAAAAACATTTCCCCGAAAATGGGATAAATTAATGGATTAACACCTTGACTGCCATGCATAATTTCACATGGCATTCCCATTTGCCAAGCGTTATGCGCATGCGCGCATACTGAATAGGTACTAACTTAAATAATTTGAATACAAACCTTTTATAGAAGCATGTCCTCACCACCACTGCCAGCAGTGTATTTGTTGCGCCCTCAGTGATGCCAGTGTATTTTATTTACAATGCAAAGACCTTTTATTCTCTACGAGTATACTCGTAGTGGCAGCAAGTGGAACACCTGTTAGTACGAGTATACTCGTAGTTGGCAGTCAACGTGTTAAAACGTACCCAAAGGTGACTCCAGTAACTAAATAAGGTTCGAGTTATATTGATCTTGTAAAAATGTATAAATTTGCCAAGTTTCAAAACATTCCGACAAAAAATACAAAAGTTATTGGGAAAACATGATTTTTGACCAAAAAACAGTTAAAAACGCCTTCTTGTGACGATTTTTGAAATTTGTTTATGTTATCATATAGGACTTGGGGAAATAAAAAACTTTTGGCAAGTTTTTTCAAATTCGGTCGATTGCTTTGCAAAATACGAAGGGGGGGGTGCAAAAAGCCTGGTCCTAATAGGGTTAAGTGATTGTTGATTTGGTATTTCAAATTATAAAACTGTTGTCACAGATTCAATTTATTAAGTTGGTTCTTTTTTTAATTTTTTTTACTTGTACGTTTCATTGTCACAATCGATTATTTTTCAAAAAAAAGGGAAAATCACAAACTTGTACAAAAATCAACTCATTCATGATGATGTTTTCAGTAAACTGAAAGCTGAAAACAGTATTAAAATAAACCTGTGACAATTTTACCAAGTTTGATGATAATTATTATTAATAAGCAATTTTAATTTGATTTATTTGTTGACATGGATTTGATACACACTGTATTTACTTTGATTAGGCATGTCAAAATAAGAGCACAGTGTTCAGGAAAGCAGTTTCTCTCAAATGGAAGTATTTCGAAAAGGAATATTTCTCAGGACACTTCCATGTTAAATTGTTCCATTTAATACTTTCCTGACAGAATCAATCATGTATCATACCTTTTTAAAAACAAAATGGCTTGACATCAGAATCCAAAATCAGTGAGAGTGTAAAAATTACTGGCATGTTTACTCAAATAAATTTTGAAATTAAAATTGTACCAATTGTTATTTTCCTGGCAGTATGAATCATGTATCATGCCTTTAAAGGAAGTTGTCACACATTAACATCTAGAAATAGTGACAGTGTAAAAGTTATTGGCATTGTGTAATAGAGGCCATGAACATTTCAATAAGTGTACAGTATGTAAACCTTGATACATGTAGCAGTGTACAAGAAACCAATATCAACAAAGCAATCTCTTGTTGGATGGTTGCAGCAGGAGATTTTTAAGATGATGGTGGCAGCAGACACAACGTTCCTTTTGGACAATTCCTATCATGCGTGCGCATGCTCAGTACTGCGTGTGTTGTTCTGAGCGTGCGTACTGCTGGTAAGAACTGTAAAGAAGGACTATTCCAAAGTCTCCTGTTAGTACAGGATACTCAATTTCAACCAACATTTGTTTTCACCTAATGTTGACAACAAGAACAAACATGTACATCTATGTATTATGATTGACTTGGTTAATATAAAGGGGTTTACCTTATCAACACTTAAAGTATGTTTATGTATTGTCTAAACAGTGATAAGTGACACTTTACTAGATTGTAGCTTCATTAAGCAAATTTAACACTTTCAAAGTGTAGTCACTGATCGCACACATGTAAATGTGGGATTCAACTCTTCAGTTTTAAGCGTGTGTAACCAGAAACATTGGATTCTGATTCAATAACCACTGTTGGCAACTGTGGAGTAGGTTTGCCCTTGTAGATACAATTAATAGTCTGATCATGGTGTGGAAAAAGTAGAACTAGAAACATTGGATTCTGATTCAATAAACACTGTTGGCAACTGTGGAGTAGGTTTGCCCTTGTAGATACAATTAATAGTCTGATCATGGTGTAGAAAAAGTAGAACTAGAAACATTGGATTCTGATTTAATAGCACTGTTGGCAACTGTGAAGTAGGTTTGCCCCTTGTAGATACAATTAATAGTCTGATCATGGTGTGGAAAAAGTAGAACTAGAAACATTGGATTCACAAGATCACAAGTGTACAGTATGTAAACCTTGATACATGTAGCAGTGTACAAGATACCAATATCAACAAAGCAATCTCTTGTTGGATGGTTGCAGTTAGTACAGGATACTCAATATTCTATATTCAAGATTGACTATCTATACTTTGATGATTAGTTATCAGAAAAATAGACATGCTCTGCTGGTGGAGCAGAAATTGTATATATGTTTCAATTCTTTTTAACTGAGAAGTTTTATCGGCATCAACATTTGTTTGCACTCAATGTTGACAACAAAACCAATTATGTTCATCTATGCATTATAATCAAATTGTTAAATGGAAAAGGTTTTACCTGATCAATAGTTTAATTATGTTTTTGTATTGTACAAACATGGGTTAGGTTTAATTGGATCTAGATTCAGGGTTACTTTTGAGTCAGGAGTTTTTAGAGCACAAGAAAACCGCGGAGTAGGTTTGCCCTTGTAGATACAATTAATAGTCTGATCATGGTGTGGAAAAAGTAGAACTAGAAACATTGGATTCTGATTCAATAAACATTGTTGGCAACTGTGGAGTAGGTTTGCCCTTGTAGATACAATTAATAGTCTGATCATGATGTGGAAAAAGTAGAACTAGAAACATTGGATTCTGATCAATAAACACTGTTGGCAACTGTGGAGTAGGTTTGCCCTTGTAGATACAATTAATAGTCTGATCATGGTGTGGAAAAAGTACAACTAGAAACATTGGATTCTGATTCAATAAACACTGTTGGCAACTGTGGAGTAGGTTTGCCCTTGTAGATACAATTAATAGTCTGATCATGATGTGGAAAAAGTAGAACTAGAAACATTGGATTCTGATTCAATAAACATTGTTGGCAACTGTGGAGTAGGTTTGCCCTTGTAGATACAATTAATAGTCTGATCATGATGTGGAAAAAGTAGAACTAGAAACATTGGATTCTGATCAATAAACACTGTTGGCAACTGTGGAGTAGGTCTGCCCTTGTAGATACAATTAATAGTCTGATCATGGTGTGGAAAAAGTACAACTAGAAACATTGGATTCTGATTCAATAAACACTATTGTTTACCGAGTTGATGAGATATCTGATGTCATAACTTCATAATGGTCTATGTACATCGTTGTAAGCATTCAGGTTACATTACAACATTCCTATATCTTCATTTGATTTTTCCATTTGTTATTATTCATTATTCTCCCAACTATCTAGCTGTGCATTTATATTAAGGAACAGGTGTACAATATGATCAAGTGATACAAATACTGCATGTCAGTTTGCTATTTGACATAAAGTAGGATTCAATTTAAATTGTATGAAATAACCAATAATGTTTCTGTAGTTAGCTCATTTATATAACATGTTGTTTAATTGGAGTTTTGCAGTAAGTTGGTTCTGTATATAATTAAGATTTACATTACAGTGTTTTATTGCTCATGTAGACTTGTATTGATTAATACTACTCTGTCTCTAAATATTGTTCTAATATTTCTGTCAAGTGAAGATTGATTCCAATAACTCTCTGTCTCATCCAATTTCCACATAGTTTATGGACCAGGAAGATCTTCTCATCTAAAGTGAAAACAAATCCAATCAAACCTTCAAATTACTACAACTTCAAAACATTATTGTATTACTTTTATTGTTTCTGTAACAATGACAATAGGGTTAGAAATGGTGGCTTTTAAATGATTTATATAAAAAGTATATCACTAATCAAGACAAATAAAGTTATTCAGAAAAAAAATGTAATGGCAAATCTCAAAGAGCTCTTCTTAATGTGTTCAAAATGGTAAATTTTATGTTGTATTATTTTGGTTTTTACATTACATGTACAACCATGTGTGATAAGCACTGTACATTCAAGTCCTGCTGAACATCTACAGGAATACTAACAACTCAGGTGGGATTCGAACCCTCTATCTCTGCATTTTAGATCAGATGTCTGAACCACCCAGTGACTAGAAGCAAGTTTGAACCCTGTAATAAGCAGTGGATACCGTATACATTGAATACATGTAATAATTGCATCCAGGAAAAAGACTATTATTTTGGTTAGACCCTTACACTGATGTGTGATAAGCACTTTATACTGAGTGCTTTCAGAGTCTTGTGGGAAAACACAAAAAAGAATTCAACAAAAGGAAGACTTCTAGACAGAAGATGTTTAACTCATGAATTCTGTTATGAACATGGTGTTAGTGTCATCATGTCTATCAGTTTCACTTTCACATCATCTTCCTCTTTCTCATATTTGTTCTTTACAGAAGGAGAACTCAAGTCTAGTTCAGCATCTTGAGGATGAGGAGTGTGGTAGTCTAAAGCTGAAGCAGATGATGTCACTGCTGGAGCATGAACTAGACCAAAGAAATCAGGTATGAGATGAGAGGAGTCATGCAGTGTGTCTCAGAAGAAAGAAAATTGGACTTGAGACAAATCCACTGCCAAATATAAACCTGCTGCTGAAAGTATCGTTTCAAAATATTCTGTAAGTAAAAATAGAGTGAGACAAGGTCCAAGTTGATTCAAGCCAAATTGCTGTGCTAACTATAGCTTAATGTTAATGTTATTAACAATCAAGAAGACTTGTGCATTCTAAGTTAGTTTGAAGTTTTGAGACAAGAATTATTTGCTTTGGTTACAGTGAACAGCGGATTAGAACAGAACTTCTTGCTGTCCTCTATTCCCTCAAGCTTTGTTAATTCATGTTGTTTTTAAGGATTATCAAATAGTAATAATTTGTTAGAATTGTCTGATGTTAACACAATAACAATTAACAAACCACCCTGTGTTGGTAAATTTTCTCTATATTAAATCTGCAACAATTATCCATACACAAGTTGTGTAGACCCAGTATCTGGGGCGCTGTACTCCTTTTTTTAAATTGTGACTTAGACAGTCGTACTAGCACCCCAGAGAAGCATGGTGTTACTCGCTTTGATGAACGCTATGATTTGCTATGACGGTGTGGTACCCTGTTCCCAAAAATTGCCCACAGGCATTGAAAATCAGCTTTAAAACCCTTGACACAAAGAGCAACTTTGACAGGCAACTTGAAGGCAACCAACAGGACAGCATTCAAAAGAAACACTTCAGTTGCTCAAGAGTGTCTTACAATCTCTAATCAAATAATGGAAACATGAAATGTAAATGTACTGCCTGGATTTCTTTGATTTCAGTTGTTGATTGCGTCGTCCCATGTGAGAATAATGGCCAGTGTGTGGATGGAGTTTGCATGTGTACTGATGGATTGGATGGTAACCTATGTGAGATGTGAGGTAAGCAAATAAGAGCCCAATACAGAATGCTGATTAAAGTAGAGATACTCCAGCCATTGGCAAATAACAAAACAATCTCATGTGAATATTTCAATCCTATTGTCCTGTTTTGGAACATTTTTGATGATAATATTAGTATGACATTTCATTTTACTGCATTGATGGTCAAATGCATTATTCACATCTTTGTTTCTGACTGGGGGTAGGTTTATGCTGATTAAGTACCCTGGTAATTTTGTGTATCAATCTGCAAGCAGACCAGTTGGCATCTGGCCAAAGTTTTTGGGTTGTGCGTGATTGGTCAGATGAAAGACCAATAAGATCCCTTCTTTTGTTTTATTTTCACACCTCAACAGAATCACAGTAAACATCTCTTAACTTTGTTAAACTACATGTAGAAAGTCATTCTAAAAGTAATTCAACCGATAGTTATAAAATTAGATTAATCCTTAGTCTTAAATTGAACTTATTAAACTGTGTTGTAATGTTTAGGTTGTAGCAACAATGGCATTGGATACAGGAATGGTGTAGTCTTGACTGCATTCAACTGTGATGAATGTGTGTGTATCTATGGGGATGTTGTATGTGAACCAGCTAGCTGCAATACAGAGTGTTATGATCCATATCAACCACCAGGAGAATGTTGTCCAATATGTGAAGGTAAATCAGTTCAACTTAGGAAAGTTCATTTGACTGAGTAACATACATTCCCAACAGGAAGATACTTGATTGAGTTCCTTCTGTGGAATGTGTGGTCCCTCAAGTCAAAGGTTAATTGAATCAGTTTGCAAAGGAGAGACAACTAAGGATATGAGGAAATTTAGACAAATTATCATTGTATCTTGTGCTTTTGTTGTTGAAGTTGATTGTGTGATTTGTGTTCTTAAATTGAAATTGTCGTTTTTATCCTGTCATTTTACTCCTGCTTTTGTATGTTATATCAAGTTACATTTTACTCTTGCCACTGTACTCTTGCAAACAGTTTTCATTGTTAATGTATATTGCATCATTTCTACTCACATTATGATGTTTCTTGTGCATTTTGGAGTTTTCATGATATAGTGTGCGTGCAATTTGTTGTCACATTATCTTTGTTGTAAATTGATTTGAATTTATATCTTGTGCACATTTTGGTTCAAATTGTCATTGGCATTGAAATTGAAATTTCAATTGGTACTTTGTCTCATTAATGCTCAGGTATTCATTAGTATTTGTCATTTGATCTTTTGCAGTTTTAGTCAAATCTTTTAAGTTTATTTTTTGTTGTAGTGACACAACTCTTGTTCCTTTGACAGATTGATTGTATTTGGGTCAAGTGATAAGAGATAGAGAAACAATCCATCCTGTATTAGCTCCTTGTAGAACCTGTAATTGAAGGGAAAGCTTGCTTCATTACAAGATCACAATCCATTGTCCTTAAGCAGTTTACTTGGTGACATCATGCCGGAATTTTCTTTGGCAGATTACAGATGGCATGAAAACCCACTTTTTGTAACCTCATGTAATTTCATTGTGGAGTTTGCACAGGGCATGCACTCACCGTGTAACGCTTCGTTTCCCCTATACATACATGGACATAGGGTACTGAAATTTAGGCTCTAAATTTCCCTGTTTCTGGAGGCTTTTGTGCCATTTTCAATTCCAGACCTTTTGTTGTGAACTGTCTCTGAATAATTCAGGTGAAATCACTGTTTTACTTTTTTTTTGCTTAATATTGGAAGAAATAATACAAGATCGTTACTGATTAATCAAGCTTACCATTTAATAAAGTGATAATAACAAGTTTACTTTTTAAATTTACAGAAATTCCAGAAGACCCCAAGCTCTGCTACAAGAGAAACACCAGTGATCAAGTCAAGTAAGACAAGCCTACCAAGAAGGTAAGTGTTATCAATACTATGTTGTTTGTTGTAACCACTGTCCTATAATCAGGTTAGCTTAGTGGTTTCATTTCCTGCCCAACCTCAGTGGACCTTGGTTTGAATCCCACTTCAGACGAGAGCCTTTCATTATCCTTATCCATGCAGTAGCCTTCAGATTCTCCATAGAGTTGTTGATCTTCCAAACATCAACAAGAAGTATCAGGGAAAGACCTCACTTTATGATCAGTTTTATTTTTAACAAAAGTCAACAACTTGGATTTCTGATTTTAGGATAAACAAACATTTGTCATTAGCCATCTTTTTGTTGAAATACTGGGCTCCAGAATTCAATTGACAATCACTCAAACAAGAAAATTGTGTAAAAATCTCTTCTTCACATTACTCATACAGATTAGTGTTTAAATTCAAAAATTCTAAAAAAAACATTTAAGTTTATTTCCACAGAATACTCTATGGATAAGTCAAACTTGAAACCATAGTCTAGTGAAAGTGTCATACATGTACATATTGAAGGGAAGTTCAATTTCTACTGTACATATTAGCATTTTTAAAGTCAAAACCAAAGTACAAAGTGTAGACCTATAGTGTTTGTTAGCCAACACTAGGTGTATGGGAACAAGTACATGAAATGCTTGCAAACGTCAAAAAGTTAACACAGAAAGTTTTTGTCTAATCGGTTGCAACATAAGGTAGCAAGTTTTTAATTGTGTTATAAGAGAGCACTGTTTAATATTGGAATGACATCATCATTGATACTTGAGGAAGCAACGTGTCAATTGTCATTTCCTACACTGAAACCATGTCTGTATTACCTTACATGTTGACTACACAGATGAAATTATGGCAGAATTTGATTTTACTGAATACAAATGTTCATGGATTATATAGTCACTATAAAACTCCAATTCTAACATCTAAAGATACACCTGTTGAGCAAAATTGCTTTAACATCAAGTATACATTGCAACTAAACATTGTTTTGCTTCCAACATAATTTTGAAAAGAACCCTTAGATCATAGTGGGGATGTTATGTCAATATTGTTTGACTTTATACATGTACATGTAACTTCTCAAATGAAATCCCCTGCAGTCAAAAACCAACCTAAAACGCTGATGATGTAAACTCAGCATCACATGTGTTTCTAAATTGCTCAGCCTTTAATAATCGGCTTGCTTTTTAAACATCTTTTATTAATGGAAGTCACTTTAAACCTTACCAACATGAAAATCAGTCAGTATGCCTATTTACACTGTACATGGTTCCAATGAAGGGTGAAGTTCAATGGAGTTCAACGTTTGCCAATTATTGTGTTCATCATACACTGCACTCATAGAGTTGTATACAAGTACATGTTCATTGATAACAACCCAGACAACTCAGACAGGCAACAATGCTAGCTGCGCTGATTGACCTTTGACACTCAAGTTCAATGCCATCACACAGTACAGTACAGTAGTATGCATTGACTGTGTACTGTACCCTGTATTGATCAAGCAACTGGGGACATACTGTACATTAGAAGTACAACATTGGTATGTACATGTACATGACGTAAACGACAAGCGTGCTGCATTCCACAAGGAAATGAGACTCCATTTTGTGTTGAATAAAACAAGGGATAGTCCTGACAGTACTACAGACGTATAGTGAAGTAGACAGTGGTTAACAGTGCTGAGGTGAGTACAGATCATAAACTAGCTGATTCAACTTAGCTCAATACTCTAGATTGAGAGGCCTAAATGTAGTACCGGTATACATGATTGATATTATTAATGTTTGTGTACTGTTCCCTGTATTAATCATGCAACTGGCGGGGGACATACTGTACATTGTAAGTACAATGTTGGTATGTACATGTACATGATGTACATGTATGGCAAGCGTGCTGCAATCCTAAAGGAAATAAGACTTCATTTTGTGTTCAATAAAACATGGGACAGATCATAAACTAGCTGATTCAACTTAGCTTACTACTCTAGCTTGAGAATCCTACATGTAGATACATACACATAGTATTCACCTTTGTTGTGATTTTTGAAATGATTTAAATGGGATAATTCAAGAGGCATTTTTTGAAAAGAAATGTTTTTGCTTTAAACTGAAAACAAACATGTGATTTCATTTAGGGAATATAACTTTGGGTAAGAGGTTTTCAACTGTTTTCTTTTTTCTTTTTTTTTTTAGACCTGGCTCTTAATATTTTTGAAATTATGTTTGGCAGTGAATGCGTTAAAGTTAAGAACAAATTTGACAGTTTAGCCTTTGCTTACTACAATTTTGTGTCAAATTTATGTTTGTATTGAGCGCAGCGGCCTAGCCAGGGAGGGGAGGGTACCTGTGCCGCCCCCTACAAATTTGTCAGTGCCCCCTTTAAAACAAATGTAGATACATGTAATCATTACAAATATTGTACCTTGACCACCCTCACTGAAATGTAATGCCCCCTAATGCCCCCCTAAAGAATAGGTAAGCAAGTAACAATTTTTTTTTTATTTCTCAAAGGCCTGTTGCCATGGTAACAGACTTTTTCATGTTTTGGGCATTTTAGTCCAAATCGGGGGTCTCAAAAACTGTTTTTATCATATTTCTAAAACTCCACCATGCCAAAATTCCAAATCATGTCGCAAAACCAATTATATCATTACAAAGTATCATCCTTGCCCTTACTTCAGATTTGTTGAAAATTAAAGCATGCCTTAAAGCATGTTTTTAGAACTTACATCATTTTAATTTTTACCCTCTTTTTGTCTCTCAATAGGTCAACTTGCCAGGGGTCTCAGAATACTTTCCTTTTTGGATTTGGTTAGAGCTAAGATTGGTCTTTTCATATATTGGTAAGAAAAAATAAGGGAATTATATCCTTTATATGCAGTACTGCATCAAAAATTGTAATTTTCCCCATAAAACCAAAAAAAAAGTGAAAATTGAGGTTTTCCTTCAGTTTGAAGTTATATAAGGTAACGAATCTGGGACCTTTTCATATTTTTAAGAGTGAGTTGCAGGCCTATGATTTACTTCTAATGGAAAGGCAGCATTTTTGTTTGCAAAAACTAATTTTTTCAAACCCCCTCCTCAAGTTGTCTAGCATTCTTCTGGTTTTATTTAAGTGGAATGAAGAATAAAAAATGAAAGAGCACTAATCAACTTTATAAAGCATAATGTATACAGACTCCAATTAAAGCATTATTGTCACAACACTTCAGTCCCTTGAAGCATGTCAACCTTTAAAAAAAACTTGAATGCTTTCAGTTGGTACATGAAATTGTTTTGTTTTGGTGCCCTCTTTTGTTAAAAGTGTTAGGTTTTACTTTAGTTTGAAATAATAAAAAAACCAAAAGGAACACTTATCGAGAATCTGGTGCCTTTTTCAAATCATGAGAGGGGCCTGTGAATTAATCTTACCTAATGCAAAGCATTGACTAACCTACCCCCACAGCCCCCCTCAACCCTGCATGTTTCAGGCTCCATTTTTTAATAAAAAAGGAGGAAGCAATACTTGTTGTGAACTAAAGCATTATTTCTACATAACCTACAGGCTCCTCTTTTAGGATGTCACCCCTGCTGTGGTGTTCAAAGTGTTACTTTATAGCGCCCCCTTTTGATGAATCTCTCTCTAAAAAGAAAAAAATGAAAATTACACAATATTGAAACAGTAATAAATTGGCTCAGAACTATCCTGGTTGTAATTGTGAGCCAAAATGAATACATGTAATTGTTGGTACACACATGGGTGGCATTGATCCTGGGGTGAGGTTGTATTATGTGTGCAGTGGTGCAAATAACAAAAGAGGTAGGAGTCTTTACTGTGAATCACATGTAGATAACTCAGACAGAAATATTCGATAACTTTGTTTCAGGTGATCACTGAGACATACTAACTTAAACCTTAGTAAAATATAGAATGGAAAACTAAACCAAACTAGCCTCTTTGCAGGATCATTATATCATCTTCAGCCTAAAACTGTCAAAAACAGTTTTCCATGACCTTGGTACGCAAGATCTGCATGATAAGCTTAAGAGGTGTGTATTCTACTGAGGTTTTTCTTTGTTGAGAAAGAGGTTCATGAAAAGGGGCCACTATAAAGCAACACTTTGAATACCAAAGCAAGCAAGCAATCAAGCTTTAGGGGTGACATCCTTAAAGGGAGCTTTTAGGTTCTGTAGAAAAAATAATGCTTTAGGTTGAGTCTGTATAGATACTGGTTCAATGCTTAAGTTCACAACAAGTATTGTTTCCATCAGAAAAATGTAGCCTGAAACATGCTGAGTTGGAGGTTGGAGAAGGCAGTTAGGGAGTTAGTCAATGCCACAAACTAAGAAGAAGTAACTTACAGGCTTACAACTCACTGTTATGATTTGAAAAAGGCACCAGATCCTTGAGAGGTGTTCCTTTTGGGTACATTGTTAATTTGAACTGAAGTAAAACCTTGCATTTCATTTTTAGCAAAAGAGGGCACCATAGCAAAACATTTTTACTTACCAATTGCAAGCAATAAAGTTGTGTTTTTGAAGGGTGACAAACTGAAGTAAAACCTTGCATTTAATTTTTAACAAAAGAGGGCACCATAGCAAAAAAATTTTACTTACCAATTGCAAGCAATAAAGTTGTGTTTTTGAAGGGTGACAAACTGAAGTAAAACCTTGCATTTAATTTTTAACAAAAGAGGGCACCATAACAAAACAATTTTACTTACCAATTGCAAGCAATAAAGTTGTGTTTTTGAAGGGTGACAAACTGAAGTAAAACCTTGCATTTAATTTTTAACAAAAGAGGGCACCATAGCAAAACTTTTTTACGTACCAATTGCAAGCAATAAAGTTGTGTTTTTGACGGGTGACAAACTGAAGTAAAACCTTGCATTTCATTTTTAGCAAAAGAGGGCACCATAGCAAAACATTTTTACTTACCAATTGCAAGCAATAAAGTTGTGTTTTTGAAGGGTGACAAACTGAAGTAAAACCTTGCATTTAATTTTTAACAAAAGAGGGCACCATAGCAAAAAAATTTTACTTACCAATTGCAAGCAATAAAGTTGTGTTTTTGAAGGGTGACAAACTGAAGTAAAACCTTGCATTTAATTTTTAACAAAAGAGGGCACCATAACAAAACAATTTTACTTACCAATTGCAAGCAATAAAGTTGTGTTTTTGAAGGGTGACAAACTGAAGTAAAACCTTGCATTTAATTTTTAACAAAAGAGGGCACCATAGCAAAACTTTTTTACGTACCAATTGCAAGCAATAAAGTTGTGTTTTTGACGGGTGACAAACTGAAGTAAAACCTTGCATTTCATTTTTAACAAAAGAGGGCACCATAACAAAACAATTGTACTTCCAATTGCAAGCAATAAAGATGTGTTTTTGAAGGGTGACAAAAAGAGGGCACCTTAACAAAGTGACATGCTTAAAGGGGCTGTTGGGTTATGTAAAAATAATGCTTTAGTTGGAGTCTGTAACATGCTTTATAAAGTTGACAAGTACTGTTTCATTTTTGTGTTCATGCCTTTAAATAAAATCAGAAGATCAAACGCTAGAAAAGTTGGGGAGGGGGTTAAAAATTCCAATTTTGCTAACAAAAATGCTGCTTATCCATTAGAAGTAAATCATAGGCCTGCAACTCACTCTTAAAATATGAAAAATTCCAAGATTCATAAAAGTGTTCCTTTTGTTGTGTATTATTACTTCAAACTGAAGGAAAACCTTAAATTTCATGTTTCCGTTTTTGAGGCAAGATTACAATTTTTGATGCAGTACTTAGTGGAACAGGTACAAACTTAGTGATTTTCTTGAAATCAGACAATCGGCTTGCCTTCTACTTTTTAAGCAAGCGTCTTTTTCATTGTAAACTAAAATCTGAATTCCCTGTGGTATTAGGAATTCTGGGTTTTGATGAATACAGCTTCACTGCTTGATTGCCTGAATTTTTGCAGCATTCGGAAGTGTGACCAATGAAGAGCTATAATCACTGAGACTAAAAAGATTTGAATATACATACTAAATCCTCAGACAAAAATTGTCCACCACCATGGTGAGTCCGATACACATGGGAGTCAGACATTTTCAAGACCTCCTTTGGATGTATGTTTTGTTCCATTGCATTCCCTCAATAATGTGCAGTACATTTATCTTTTTTTGTTTAGCAAAAGATGTAAACTGAAAGTGGTTTGTGCAAACTGGATGCTGATTTTTTGTAATACAGTATCTTTGCTCTTTGATATTAATTTCCAGATAAAATGGCATCTTCTGACCCATCAAAGGTTTCAGCTCTAGAGAAAATCAGAAAGGATCATCTGGAGTGCAGTATTTGCCAAGAAGAATACACAGAACCCAAAGTACTGGACTGTTTTCACAGCTTCTGTGAACACTGCATACTTGAATATCACTCTTCCAATGTTAAGAATGCTAAGATGATTAGTTGTCCACTGTGTCGTCAGGAGACACAACTTCCTGAGAAGGGTGTTCAAGATCTCAAGACTAACATCATTCTAACTGGTCTTGCACTTCAAC
Organism: Marthasterias glacialis; assembly: GCA_911728455.2. NCBI lineage: Eukaryota > Metazoa > Echinodermata > Asteroidea > Forcipulatida > Asteriidae > Marthasterias > Marthasterias glacialis. The sequence continues at coordinate 559,613 of OU452232.1, forward strand.
TACAGCAAGTCAGCTCATCTGAAAACACCAAGTTGATCTGTAAACTATGCGAGGAGGAAAACGAGTCGACTCATTTCTGTTTTGACTGCCCCATGATCATCTGTGCAAACTGCTATAAAATGCACCAGAAAATTCCAGCATCATCAAGCCACACAGTAGCTACATTTAAAGATATTCTTGATGGGAAGATTGCAATGAAAAAGAAGATACAGAAACGTCATCAAGAATGCCAGACTCATGAAGGTGAAGTGATGTGGTTCTATTGTACAACGTGTGATGTTATGATTTGTCAAGCTTGTACTGTCATAGATCACTGTAAACCACAACATGAGTATATTGACTGCAACCAAGCCTCATCCACATATAAACAGTCATTGGCTCAACTCATGACTCCCCTTGAAGAAATCCTGAAGAAACTTGAACAATCTCAAGCAACTGCCTCAACACTGAAAGACAACCTAGATGTTTCAGTTGAGAGAACCATGGCAGAGGTGAAGAACAGAGCTGATGAGATCAGGGCTGAGGTAACAGCTCAAGAGAGTCGCATCATGGATGAAATAAAAACCATCCACAAAGATTGTAACCAGAAATTGAAGGAATATGAGCAAACAGTGAGTGTAAACTCACAGCAAATACAGCAATCACTGCAGAAAGCCAAAGATGTCAGCAAGAATTCATCAGCTCCTGACTTCCTTGCACTCTATCCTACTATCAGTAAGGACTTGAAATTACTCAGAGGTCAAAATCAACCCAAGATAGATTCTACCCTTTCCGATCTGAGATTCAATCCAGGGGTTTGTGACATCACTCTGGGTAATCTCATTGGACTAAGGTGGGAGCTGTGTTTGGAGTTTAATGATGATTTCATAGGGGCTTGGGGTATTGATGCTTCTCTACCTGGGGATGAGGTGGCAGTGGCAGACAACAGGAATAGAAGAGTGTTAATCTATGACACTAAGGGACACAAGAAGAAAACTATCCAATCATCACACAGTAAGTTCCTTACAAAGTCATTGATTTAGAGGTATAGTACTTTGTCCAAAGTTCTAACAGTGTAAAAATAAGACTTGATTTGTTATCAGGGTGACAGTCAAAGTGTGTTTCATGAGAATAATTAGCTATTCTTGTCTAATACTGTAATCAAACCAGAGATTTTATCAAACATTATTTTGATGTCATCAAATGAAATCACTAACTGAAAATGATATCTACATGTATATCAGACATGATTGCAATAGATAAAAGGAATAGTCAAAGTGCATGTCATGAAAATGATTGATTATTGCTATTCCATTGTATTTAACCCTATCAGGACCGGGCTTTTTTTGGTTGTATGGGGACCGGGGAGGGGCACATAGTGCCCCCCTCCGTATTTTCCAAAGTGTTTGACCGATCTTGATGAAACTTGCCACAAATGTTCATTTCACCGAGTTGTACATGATGAGGTCACAAAATTTCAAAAAATTGTCACTAGAGGGCGTTTTTGACTGTTTTTTGCCCATTTTTGGTCAAAAATCGTGTTTTTGCCATAACTTCTGTATTTTTTGTCCGAATGTTTTGAAACCTGGCAAACTTGTACATTTTAACAAGATAAAAATAAGTTGAACCTAATTTAGTCACTGGATTTATCTTTAGGGGGCATAAAAATTCATTAATTTATCCCATTTTCGGGAAAAAAATGTTTTTTTGCATTTTTTTCTCTTTATAATCAAAATGGCCGCCGCCGAGGGCCCAGGGAGAAATGATAGGGCTTGATTGACAAATCTGAACATTTTTTGGGTCTGAAAAGTAATAAATAAGCAGGTTGAAAATATTCCATATTGCTAAAAAACTTGATATATTTTGACCCCCTAATTACAGGCTGAAAACACAAAATCCAAGATGGCCGCCAAAAATGGCAGCCATTTTAAATTCCAGAAAAGCATTTCAGACTATCACGTGACTCACCACTATAACTTTTCTGGCAAAAAAACATAAAATAAGTGGAAATTATGTCCAAAAAGTTTTAAAAATCGCTAAAAAACAGTAAAATCGTGTGACCCAAGGTCAAACAAATGGTTGCCATGGCAACAGATAAACCCGGTATCAATTATATTTTGCCAATTTGATCCTAGATATATTTTAGGAAAAGTCAGATAATTTCGCGGTGATCAGACTAAGCGTTCAAAAGTTATGGGGAAAAAATTGGTAGCCCCCCCCCGCCCCCCCTGTCCTGATAGGGTTAAAACAAGTGAAATATTAAATAAACAAAATAAAAAGGCCTTTAATGACCCGTGAAAAAAAAAATAATTTAAGAATAATTCCTTTATAAATTTTTTGTAAAAGCCAACGTAAACTGGTCATAGGTATTAATTTGAATGTGAATGATCATTGTATTGAGTTATATCCATTTACTCATTTGTATTCCAGACCCATGGGCTGTTGCAGCATTCCAGAATCAGTTAATGGTTGTAGATACAACCAACTCTGTCAAGATGTACAATAAGAATGGCACAAAGGGATTGGATTTCTACACAGTGCCTCATAGTGAAGTGGGCAAGACAGCAGTATACCTCATCAGTGTAGCAGTCATGAAGGATACAATCATTGTGGGTGATGTGAAGAGGTCAGTTATAACTAAACACAGCTCCAGTGATGGTTCACTCATAGACACTGTTTCAGTTAAGACTAAACCTTGCTTCTTGGCCATTGACAGCAAGGATAGAGTTGTAGTCAGTGGTTTGAGCCAACAACAAGTGGACATTGTTGATGACAATGGTGCTACACTAATCACCATCAAACCAACCATCAATGGTCAGCAAGTTCAATACTGCAGAGGTGTATGCTGTGACAGCTCAACTATCTACATTGCAGTGTGCAATGTGAGTATTAACACTGGTCATATTCATCAGTATGACACTGAGGGTAGATTTCTCAGCTGTATTGCTCAGGGTCTGTCTGACCCATGTGGAATCTCATTGACATCAGATGGGCAGCAGCTGGCAGTGACAGACGGGACATCAGTGAAGATTTATAACAAGGTGTAATGTTATCCAATAATTAGGATACTGGTCAAATATTGTCTTGTCAAGATACAAATGCTACAAGTACATGTACAACATGTACATTGACATGAAATGACCACAATGTGTCAATACTTCTCAATAGAATTCAATTGCCAAAAGATGTGTGTTATTCATTCTTTCATTCAAACAATAATCTACTCAGTTTGAATTTCATGTAATAAAACTGACTGTAAGTTCAATTGTCAAATAATTTCAGTAAAAGAAACGATATTTTTGTATCAAACCTGAATGCAAACCTGAATGTAACTAACATTATATTTACTTGTATTAACCCTATCAGGACAGGGGGGCAGGGGGCACAATGTGCCGCCCTACCAATTAGTCTGATCACCGCGAAATTAACCCACTTTTTCCCAATATATCTAGGATGATATTGGCAAAAAATAAATGAAACTGGGGGTTAGCTGTTGCCATAGCAACCGTTTATTTGACCTTTGGTCACACAATTTTACTGATTTATAGTGATTTTTGTATCTTTCTGAACATAATTTCCACTTATTTTTTGTTTCTTTGCCAGAAAAGTGATGAGTCTAGTGATAGTCTATAATGTTTTTGGGAATTGAAAATGGCTGCCATTCTTGGCGGCCATCTTAGATTTTGTGTTTTCAGCCTGTAATTAGGGGTCAAATTATATCAAGTTTTTTAACAATATAATTTTTTTAACTTGTTAATTTCTTACTTTTCAGACCCCAAAATATTTAGATTTGTCAACCAAGCCTTATTATTTCTCCCTGGGCCCTTGGCGGTAGCCATTTTGGTATTTAAGTGAAAAACGCAAAAAAAAATTGTGTAAATTAATAAATTATAACGCACCCAAAGGTAACTAAATTAGGTTCGAATAATATTGATAATATTGATCGTGTATAAATGTATAAATTTGCCAAATACAAAGGTTATAGGGAAAACACAGTTTTGACCAAAAATGGGCAAAAAACTGTCAAAAACGCTTTCTAGTGATGATTTTTTGAAATTTTGTGGCGTTATCATGTAGGACTCGGTGAAATGAATATTTGTGGCAAGTTTTATCAAAACCGGTTGATTACTTTGGAAAATACGGAGGGGGGGGGGGGCAAAAAGCCCGGTCCTGATAGGGTTAAGTGATTGTTGATTTGGTATTTCAAATTATAAAAATGTTGTCACAGATTCAAATTATTAAGTTGGTTAAAATTTGTTATTTTTTTACTTGTACGTTTCATTGTAACAATCAATTATTTTTCAAAAAAGAGAAATCACAAACTTGTATTAAAATCAACTCATTCTTACTGTTTTTTTTCAGTAAAAACTCTATTAAATCAATCTGTGACAATTTTACCAAGTATGATGATAATTATTATTAATCAGCACTTTTAATTTCACTTATATGTTGACAGGGATTTGATACACATTGTATTTATTTTGATTTGGCATGTCAAAATAAGAGCACAGTGTTAAGAAAGCTCTCAAATGGACGTATTTCAGAAGGGAATATTTCTCAGGACACTTCCATGTAAAATTGTTCCATTTAATATTTCCTGACAGAATCAATCATGTATCATACCTTTATATTAAAAAATGGCTAAACATCAGAATCCAACATCAGTGAGAGTGTAAAAATTACTGGCATGCTTATTCAAATAAATGTTGAAATTAAAATTGTACCAATTGTTATTTTCTTGGCAGTATGAATCATGTATCATACATTTAAAGGAAGTTGTCACACATCAAAATCTAGAAATAGTGACAGTGTAAAAGTTATTGGCATTGTGTAATAGAGGCCATGAACATTTCAATAAGTGTACAGTATGTAAACCTTGATACATGTAGCAGTGTATAAGAAACCAATATCAACAAAGCAATCTCTTGTTGGATGGTTGCAGTTAGTACAGGATACTCAATATTCTATATTCAAGATTGACTATCTATACTTTGATGATTAGTTATCAGAAAAATAGACATGCTCTGCTGGTGGAGCAGAAATTGTATATATGTTTCAATTCTTTTCAACTGAGAAGTTTTATCGGCATCAACATTTGTTTACACTTAATGTTGACAATATTCTATGCATTGTACTCAAATTGTTAAACAGAAAAGGTTTTACCTTATCAATAGTCTAACTATGTTTTGTATTGTATAAACTTGGGTCAGGTTTAATTAGATCTAGATTCAGGGTCACTTCTGAGTCAAGAGTGCAGAGTTTTTAGAGCACATGACAACTGTGGAGTAGGTTTGCCTTTGTAGATACAATTAATAGTCTGATCATGGTGTGGAAAAAGTAGAACTAGAAACATTGGATTCTGATTCAATAAACACTGTTGGCAACTGTGGAGTAGGTTTGCCTTTGTAGATACAATTAATAGTCTGATCATGGTGTGGAAAAAGTAGAACTAGAAACATTGGATTCTGATTCAATAAACACTGTTGGCAACTGTGGAGTAGGTTTGCCCTTGTAGATACAATTAATAGTCTGATCATGGTGTAGAAAAAGTAGAACTAGAAACATTGGATTCTGATTCAGTAAACACTGTTGGCAACTGTGGAGTAGGTTTGCCTTTGTAGATACAATTAATAGTCTGATCATGGTGTGGAAAAAGTAGAACTAGAAACATTGGATTCTGATTCAATAAACACTGTTGGCAACTGTGGAGTAGGTTTGCCCTTGTAGATACAATTAATTGTCTGATCATGGTGTAGAAAAAGTAGAACTAGAAACATTGGATTCTGATTCAATAAACACTGTTGGCAACTGTGGAGTAGGTTTGCCCTTGTAGATACAATTAATAGTCTGATCATGATGTGGAAAAAGTAGAACTAGAAACATTGGATTCTGATTCAATAAACACTATTGTTTACAGAGTTCATGAGATATCTGATGTCATAACTCCATAATGGTCTATGTACATCGTTGTAAGCATTCAGGTTACATTACAACATTCCTATATCTTCATTTGATTTTTCCATTTGTTATTATTGATTATTCCCAAACTATCTAGCTGTGCATTTATATTAAGGAACAGGTGTACAATATGATCAAGTGATACAAATACTGCATGTCAGTTTGCTATTTGACCTAAAGTGGGAATCAATTTAAATTGTATGAAATAACCAAGAATGTTTCTGTAGTTAGCTCATTTATATAACATGTTGTTTAATTGGAGTTTTGCAGTAAGTTGGTTCTGTATATAATTAAGATTGACATATCAGTGTTTTATTGCTCATGTAGACTTATGATTAATACTACTCTGTCTCTAAATATTGTATTAATATTTCTGTCAAGTGAAGATTGATTCCACTCTTTCCCTCATTCAATTTCCTTGTCTTGTAAAAAGTAAGTTTAGTTCCATATGGTTTATGGACCAGGAAGATCTTTTCATCTAAAGTGAAAACAAATCCAATCAAACCTTCAAATTACTACAACTTCAAAACATTTTTTTATTACTTTTATTGTTGCTGTGACAAGTAAAATATTGTTAGAAATAATGTCTTGAAAGAGATTTTATATAAAAAAAAAACGCCAATCAAGACCAATAAACTTATTTGAAAAAAAAAATGTAATGGCAAATCTGAAGAGCTCTTCTTAATGTGTCCAAAATGGTCAATTTTATGTCTATTTTAGGGTTTTTTTACATTACATGTACACCTATGTCCTGCTGAACATCTACAGGAATACTAACTACTCAGGTGGGATTCGAACCCTCTATCTCTGCATTTTAGATCAGATGTCTGAACCACCCAGTGACTAGAAGCCAGTTTGAACCCTGTAATAAGCAGTGGATACCGTATACATTGAATACATGTAATAATTGCATCCAGGAAAAAGACTATTATTTTGGTTAGACCCTTACACTGATGTGTGATAAGCACTTTATACTGAGTGCTTTCAGAGTCTTGTAGGACAACACAAAAAGACTTAACAAAAGGAAGACTTCTAGACAGAAGATGTTTAACTCATGAATTCTTTTATGAACATGGTGTAAGTGTCATCATGTCTATCAGTTTCACTTTCACATCATCTTCCTCTTTCTCATCTTTGTTCTTTACAGAAGGAGAACTCAAGTCTAGTTCAGCATCTTGAGGATGAGGAGTGTGGTAGTCTAAAGCTGAAGCAGATGATGTCACTGCTGGAGCATGAACTAGACTAAAGAAATCAGGTATGAGATGAGAGGAACCATGTGGTGTGTCTTAGAGTCAAGGAAATAGAGTTGAGACAAATCATTTGCCAAATATTGTAAAACTGCAGCTGAGAGTATTGCTTAACAAAGTTAAACCTCACTCAACCAAATTTGTTTGCTTTACATAACAGAAAAATATGTGAAAGTACATTTTTTTCTCAAGAAGACTTGTGCACTCTCAGTAAGTCTGAATTGTTGAGACAAGAATTATTTGCTTTGGTTACAAGGTTTGGGGGTGGAAATGTCAAAGGTCAAGGTCATGATGGTGAGATAATGGTTAATGGTTTCCATACTGTAACTCTAGTTAGAAGTGACATTTGGACTTTTTACTCAGGTGGGCTAAGCCCTTGGGGATAGGAAAGTTTTGGTTATTTTGGGGGTGAAAAGGTCAAGGTCCTAGTGGTGAGTTCCGGACTGTAACTAAGAACTGTAAGTAAGAAGTGACACTTGGACTTCCAGCTTGGGTGGAGGTTGCCCTTAGGGAAAGTACAATTGGGAATGTTTTGGAAATGAAAAAGGTCAAAGGTCAAGGTCACAGTGGATAGGTACAGTTATTTGTTTTCCAGACTATCTCCAGTTAGCAGTAACATTTGGATTGTTTTGTAAATATGTAAATTTGTAAATGGTTTCCGCACTGTAGTATCTTGTGTTCATAAAGTATAACTTGCCTTTTGTTATTTTTATTTTACTGCTGCTGTTGTATCTGCTACTAAGTAACATTGTTTAAACAAATCCTCCTATCATGGCCCATCCTCTTCAAGGAACAGTAGTCAGGTATAGGAATATGGTTTGTTGATATCTCTGGTTAGGTAGAATTAACAAGGGCTAAAGGGTTTCAACAGCATCGCTCTTAGTGTTTGTTAAATTTACTTAAAGTGAAAAAATGTATGCATAATTGCTTGAACCAAATAATGGTGGCATTTATACTGTGTGTGTTTCCAGAAGATGGTCAGACTCATTGTCATAACCCAAGACCTACAAGATCCTAGTCAGTCTCAGACTACCAGGGCAGATGCTGAAGACTCTACCAGTGAAGCTCATGAAGATACTACAGGGAGAGTTTGAGATGTACAAGAAACAGACAACTCACAATGAGAGGTAAGGAATAGTCCTGATTTCCTGTGAACATTTATTTCATGTTAGCATCTCTTGTTACAAATTTAGAGATCTTCTTGTATGTAACTCAAAGCTTTTTCTACTGTGTGTGAATACATGTGCTTAATTGGCCTCTGACATGCTCTAAGAGATGGCATCTGTAAATGCTTTGATGAGAGGCACTTCTCAAAGATAATAAGCTGAAGCGGTTATTGTCAGATACCTGGCTGAATGGCATAATGAAAAGTGTTGAATAAAGTACATTCATAAATACCCTAGTCAGTTTGGGACAATGTGGACATTCCTATCGGTTGAAAGGTGGTCACATGACTATTTAAGACTGGTTTTAAATGGATGATGAAGGCATGTTCTTTGCTCATTATAGCCATACACGTGTTGGCGCACTTACTTATGCGGGTGCTAATTTACGCATAGCGCAATCAATACATAGCGGTACTCAATGTAAAGTCTAATAATGCGTGCGCATACGCGCAACCGTATGAGCTTTGACCCTTCGTGAAATGGAGCCTGAGGACGTGGCAAGAATTGAAAAATAAGTTATAAAAAAAAAACACGAAAAGTTTCAGGGATTTTTCTACATTGTTATGCTTTTTACCAAAAATGGCATTTATGAATGGGAATAAAAGAGTAGTGACTCTTGCAGGGTTGTGGCCGTGTGATAAAGGACTTCGACTTTGGCTTGGTCCTTTATCACACGGCCACGACCCTGCAAGGTTTTAAACGGCCGTTTAAGACCTCGGTCACCACTCTTTTATTCCCTTATTGATAAGAGGCACTTCACCAGTATAAACAAACAGCTTGTCTTTATAAGTTGTTTCCTATTAAAGATTTAACTACAACTTTGGGAAAACGACTAGATTCAGTCTGAGAACTCAAATAATAATTCTATGAGGTTCTTACCAGGGGCCAATTTCATAAAGCTGTTTAGCAGAAAATACTGCTAAGCAAATTTCTTTGCTAAGCAAAAATTGAGTGGGGCACCAGTCGCAACAGTGTAAACATAATGGAATGTTGGCTGGTAGCCTGTTTCTGCTTAGCAAGATTTTTCTGTGCTTAGCAAGTTTCTTTGCTTACAGGCTTTATGACATTGGGCTGAGTACCCAGGCTCTGGAGAATACCTTCTTGTTGAAGTACTGTCAGAGTCACAATAATAGAACTTGAAAATCCCCGTTTGCAACGCTTAATTAATAAACATGCATTTTATAAATGCTCATAAAAATTCACAATCAAAAGTTTAACTTAAATTAACTGCTTAAATGAATGCCGATCAATTTGGATGTAATTTTGACAGGTTAGTTGTTTGGTATGAATGTGAACAAGCCTTTTTTAAAGATACCTTACTTAGTAAACTAAATCACAGCACTTACAGTAGTGCATCAACAAGATACAATATTATTTGTGTTTGAGCCATACAAACTGTAGAGTAAGCCAATATATGGTATATTGCTATAGCGCCCTCCTGTGACTTGTTGAGACCACATGTGAAACTACTCATGTAAGCAGCTTTCTTAGATTATAGTCTTGTTATAATAAACCAGTCATATATTGTTCTCCACAATACTCTCGCCTCTTGCAATATTACTACACAAACCAATTTCTTAAGCACTGTATACTTGGTACATCCCCCAGTCATGTGACAAAAATCCACAGGCATACTTGGTTCAGGCATACTTTGTTGGGATTGGAACCCAAGACCTTTGCCATTATTAGCAGATGTCTTACCACTAGACCACTGAGCTTGCCCAGTAAGTAGAATCCCATAATTAAGCAGCAGGTAGCAGCAGATTGTTTTACTAGACGATAAAAATAAATAAATAGTACTTAAACTAGATATGTTAATTGATAGCTACATCTATTGTAACAAACTGATTCATTTTGGATGAGAAAAGGTAGACTTGATTTTATAATAATAGGAAAGGAATAATAATATTAGTTCCAAATTTATTGTGCGCATTTAACCATAAACATGTTCAGAAGCACATTAAGATATGATTCAGTTGTAAACAAGTTAGCACATTAGAGTTAAAACAATCAGAAAAACATAAAACCGAAATAGTGAAAACAAGAATGTTACACAAACAGATAAAATAAAATTAGTCAATTGTTTAAAAAGAAAAGTCTTAAGCTCAATCTCAAGAATAGAAAGAGACTGTATCGATTGAATAATGAGATGGTAATCTATTCCAAAGTGTCGGTGTAGCTTGAATAAATGACTCATCCCTAGTGGATTTTTTTGCATTTTAATCTTTCGGGTAATTTAAAAGTAACCTGAATGTTGAGAAAAGTTGGAATGGTCTTCAACATGCCACAATACCAATGATGTACTCTGAAGCCATGTCATAACGGGTCTTGAATAATAATAATAATAATAGTTTATTTGTAATATAGCATTTTACTTTAAAATCTCAAAATGCTGGACACAGAAAACATAAACCCCTTTGTCAATGTCAATAACATTAAAACAAATTAGTACGGGTATAGGCAGCCAATGTAACTGACAGAGTAAGGAAGTAAAAAATTTCACTGTGATGTATTGTACCTTATACAAGCCCAGCAATGCCATTTTGAACTTTTGGATAATTGTGAAATCGATAGATCATAAAATTAACTTTTACATTAATCATAACAGACAGTAATGAAAACGTGAACCAAAACAATTGATGCTTTTCCAGACAGATATGTCCTTATTCTTATAATATTACGTGCCCAATTATCCATGCAAAAAGTCATAATCTTGTAATACCAATTAATATTTGGGTCATTTTGTGCCTAATCGCCTAAAATTCTGTACCTCCAAATTGAGATAAGATAGATTGCTACCAATTGGTACACAGGTTGACTGGCATCCCAACAACTAGAACCACTTGTCAAAAGTAGTACAGAAATTTGTTTATCAATGTATCGGTCTTTAAAAACCTACATTCTAGCCTACGGAATAATTTTTCATCATATTTTAGACCCCCTGGTGCCAGCATGAATTGTCCGATTGCTTTGACATTACGTTAAGTTAAAACTAGGTGCATATGTCTGACCTGAATTAAGTATAGACTAATCATACCCTTCACCCCTTTGATGGGTGTTTGGCAGGGGTCTGAAAATGGGTCCGCTTTGGAAAATGCCCCAAGAACACCTTTTTCAAGTGGTTATTTCATGATGTGAGACCTTGCTGACAAATTTCATAACATGAAGGAGATGAGAAACCAACCTTTTTTTACTCAAATAAACTGGATACTAAGTGTTTAGAGGGGGCAGTTTTGTGACATTTGTCAGTAATGTCCCACATTATGAAATAACCACTTGAAAAAGGCCTGAGTTTTTTCAACTAACAATTTTTCTATGTTTAATTAGTTTCATTTTACTCCAAAGTTGACCTCAGGTCACACCTTATTCTGGTCCAGCAATGTATTGCTATCTTTACTCATGGTGATAGATTTGAACTGATTCATCTGTAGTCACAATCAGATGACCAACTGGTGTGAGTGTCAGACCACATGGATGAACGCAATCTTTGATGATGCATTCAATGAACTTGCCATCAGGACTGTAATGATGGATATCATCTGATAATGAGAATGATTCTTTCCATGCAGCAACATAGATGCTTCCATCCTTGTCACAACACACACCAAGAGGTTTCCCAGACTTATAGATATCAACTGAGAATATCAGGTCACCATTGTAGTCTACTGATACTAACTTCCTGTCATCCCAGTTGGTGTAGATGAGTCGCTGGTTGTAAGTAGTCAAGAGTAATTACCAATCCTTGGAGCAGGCAATGTTCTGATGAAGGATCCATCCGGCTGGTGTAGAGAGATCTCGTCCATGTAATCATAACCCACTGCTATCAGGTTGTTTTTATTCACTGCAATACTTGAAGGCTCACTGTCTGACCACCGTCCCGGTTCAAACTGATAGTTGAGCCGATAATTCTTGTTGAAGATCTTGACTGCTTTATCATCTAGAACAATGAGCTCATCATTCTTGTATACAGTCATTCTGCTTGGTTCAGTAGGACCTTTGATTGCTAGTTCTTGTGGGATGAAAGTGGATTAAGGATTGCTCTCTGCTGATATTGTAACCAAGCTGGCACTGTCAAAAGCCTCATTAATTTCCATGAGAGAAAGTGACTGATGATCTCTTACAATGCAAGTTGTGCATATCACTTTGTTACATGTGTTACAATACATGATAAGATCTTTGTCCATGTGCTTGCTGCATTTAGAAACATACTCCTGACCAACTACATGTAGTTGTTTTCCATGTTGTTCAAGTTGAGTTTCTTGAGCTTCTATCAATGAAAAGACTGTAAAGTTTGTTTTCAGACCATCAATGCCATTTTCTTTTATTAAAGTTTCTTGTCCACACAATGGACATACAAGTTTTGTTGTACTTGGACTTTTCAGGTAAAGCTCCTGTATTTGATGCCATACTGATTGGATGCACTTGCTGAAATGTTGATCTGTGAATGAAATGAGAACAAATACAGACATAGATCATTTATAATCAGCAGTGTTTCCCCTGTCTATTAACCTGTGAGGTGGCCCTTACACACAACAAAATGTTCATCCCTCCAGCCAATGACATCGAATGAAGCATGCAGTCTGCCTGAAATTCAGTCTTGCCCCCAAAAAAGTAAACTTGCAGCAATCCTGGTCCATGGTTATAGTTTGCCTACTTCAAGACAATACAGTAATTTGTACACACGCTTATCATCACTATCCATAACGTCCAAGGGACTATGTCAAGTCTATCAGAAAAAAATCACTGTCGTCGCAGCCATCTTATTTTTGGGCCATGTGTGTCAGATCAGTTTGGAACTAACTCTAATGTCACTTAAATAAGTTTCCAAATCTAGAAACCACAAGTACAAAAAGTTGTAAAAGTGTCAGTTATTTTTCACATTTCTGTAAACTTAGTGTGTGCAGTTGACAGTGTTGACATACTCTTCCTTACTCTTGAGCAAGTAAATTAATAATACCGTACTACTAATAATCAGTCTTTTTCTTAGATAAAAATAGTAATGCAAGAGAGTGCCCTAGTTGTTTTTTAATTGACATGGTCGGCAGATAAATATTTTTAAAGGATAACTACAGATAAAATTAAATGTTTTTTTTTAAATAATAAAACTTTAAAAGATACGATAAAAATGTGTTGACATAAAAATAAATGACAAATAATTACCATCCTAAAACAATATGGTGATCGATTTGTTTTATTTGATTAAAAACATTATTTTGCCACCTCACTACCTTCATGTGTACATGTACATCTTGACTATGTAATGGTGCTCTTCGCATATTGCCTGTTGCCAACGTTCCTTTTACTACATGTACGTCAAAAAAACAAGTACCACCTCACTGCCTCCAACGACCAGGGAAACCCCCTACCAGTAGCTTCCTCATCAGTGAAAGGATCTGTATCTTCATTGCATTGTTTCTCACTTATTGCCTAATAATACAACATTTTTGTAACTCAGGATCAAAATTGTGCTTAATGTCTTAACACTGCCATTGATGTGTACACTGTACACCATTTGAAACCATACAAAATTGCCATTTTGTGTGTACCAATTTCCTCATTGTTTTTTCTGCAAGACCATTGGTTTAACTCAGGGAGCTCAGTATGTGCTCGAATGAATGGGTTACCATTCATGGTCACTCAAGTGTGTGAATGGTATTGGATCCTCAGTCAACTCTGTGCTAAATGGGCCTCAGAGTAGGAGGGTTGTAATGTTGTATCTAGTCGATGTAACAAGGCTTTAATATCAAGTGTATGGTTTCACTGAGAGCATGTCTGTTTTTGTTCAAATAGATGTATATAAAAATATGTATTTCACTCAATAGGTGTAAAATTAAGTCATCCTACATGATGAGTTTTCACAATATAGGCCTAGAGAAGTATACATTAGACTTATTATATCAAGATTTATTACAATATTAATAGTTTGTATCTACACACAGGGTTTCAATTTGACACCGGACTGTAGGCCCAAGGCTAGTGATGTTAGCCACATGGTAATACACTCATGCCTGGACAAGTCTGGCAGTCTTGTGTTTTTCAGTTGATTAGTAATCAATCAATCATCAATCAATACTTTATTTCCATTCAATCAATAAATAGCCTAGTACATGGATATATAGGGATATAGGGATATAAGTATAAAACATGATTAAGTGGTGGGGGTCTCTAAAAAGCAGGGCTTGTGGAATGGAGACCCCCATGATGTGTGTATAGGTTAAAGGTTCAGATTGTATAGAAAATGAATTCAATTGTAACCATGCTACATTAAAATGACTAAGTTACACAAACAACAAGGACTAGGACAAGACAAGGGCGTAGACTACTGCCTCACTGTATACAATTCAGGGTGTTCAAATGTTGACTTTGAATCTGATCAATATATTTCAATGCTGTTGAGTATTTGCTGAAAGATTTTTCTCATTGGCAAGATGTAGACTTTGGTCTTTTAAAAACAAATTCTGGTCTAGTAAACATTTTGAGCTGCAAGCCCTGTGGTCTTTTGAAATGTTACCGCAAATTCGAGCCGTGACACATTTGTGTCAAAATTTGTTTGGTCATATTTTGGCAGGTTTAATTCTTTATGAACATGCTGCTTCTTTGTTTATGATTCTATGTCCTTGTTTTCTCATACATGTATATATCCAATGGTGACTGCTTAATGTTCTGATGCAGCTACCCAGCAGTGGTTGGGGGCAGGGGGTTGATGTCTGTCAACCTCAACAAGTCAGGGGTTTGTTTAGAAAAAGTACAAACAGAAACTACGGTTTTAATTGGCCAAAAGTGCCCCCGTAGGGAAAATGGTGCCCACCTCCCTTGTGCCCTCCCCCCTAAAATGTTATCCTAGTTACAGCTACCCCATGTTCTGACAACCCTCTTAAAATAATTTTGTGTTAGCCTTAGACCTGTGCATAGGTGTGTAACCTTTCCAACCACAAATCACTTGCAATAACTGAAGAGATAAATGGGGTACTTGTGAATTAGAAACACCAGGATCAACCCTTTCTCTTTCATGGTCTCCTTATCTTCCATGTTGACTCAATACATTGTACCAATGTGTAAAAATAACATATACAAAAATACTGATGTTTAAAACCAAAAGGTCATCAAGTCATTGTAGAATTTTTATCAATTATTCAAATGCATCTTGAAAGGTCATTTTGTTTGTCATGTTCTCATTTTGGTTTTTTTTTATTTTGCTTTTCCAACAAGATTTTCAGAAAGGGATTTGTTTTTGTGTTGATTTTTCTTAAGGCTTTTTCAAAAAGACATTCAAAAAAGCCTTTGTTTTTACGCTTATACCCTTTTTTCTTTCTTCTACTTCTAAATCAGCAAAGCCCTGTCTTCTGTTTAGAAACAGACACAATTTCTAGTTTGTTTTTTGGATTCGTGGCTGTTTATTGTCAATCAGGTTATTTGATTATTATTATAGTCTCACTCTTCTCACAACTGAAGTTTAACTTTGGTTGAGAGTGTCTATCATTATAACTATTGATTCAATTCAGTAGACATTTATTTCGGTATTGCCCTTACATCATTAATATTTAGATATTATAAATACCACCAATGACATATATTAACAGTCGCCAAAATTATTAAGAAGTCACATGGGCAAACTTAGGATTGGGTGAAGTCTTGGCTTTTGTGCCCTGACCTATGGACAGACTTACACTGTGCATAAGACTAACAAATACAAGGGAGTAGAAATACAGATGAACAAACTTAGGTGTACCGACAAGATATATATACCAAAACAATCCACCATTAAATCGAGTCACACTATTAAAGTCATGACATAATTTTTTAGTTGTTGTTGTTTTAGTTTGTTTAAAAACATAGGTAGAGTGATTACAGATATAGGAAAATCATTCAAATTATTCCAGTCACGTTGAACTGGGCTGTTTTTTATACATAGAGGTTCAGTTGTGGGAAATGAACAGACTTTTCTTTGAAGTGCTTTGAGTTGTGTATGAATGAATGCTAGTAGTAAGAGTAAAGAATGAGTTCAAACAAAGTGGTAATGCATTATTCATACACTTTTACATAGATTTACCTAAATTCAAATGATAAATATCATCAAATTTTAACAATTAAAGATTACAAAATAATGCAGAAGTATGATCACGGAAACCAGCATTAGAAATTATCCAAACAGCTCACTTTTGTAAAGTAAGAAGCCTATTATAATGCATAAAAGAACCACACCAAGTACAAATTGCGTAGTTAAATGTAGAAGAACAAAACAATTGTAAAGAGTTTATAAGATGGCTTGGTAAAAACCTGTTTTAACCGTTAGGTATACCAATATTCTTTGCTACTTTACTCCCAATATCATTAATATGACTTGTCCAAGATAAATTTTAGTCAATTTTGATACCAAGGAATTCAGTACTTATTACTCTTTGTAGTTCAGTTCCATTTAAGATTAGAGACGCAGATTGAGTGTAGTTATGTTCTCTTGGACAAAATATCATTTCATTTGTTTTGAGTAGATTAATACACAGTTAATTTCAGTGTTAAGTTTCAGAATAGCTGTATCTACATTTATTTTTAATGAACTTACTTGAATGATGATAGAAGGAGATGGTTTAAAACACAGCATCCAATCTGTTAGTTGAGTAGGATATTCAAGCAATGACCCATTGGACTATTAACACTAAGAGTGATACACCCTGGTACTGGTATTAGTTGGACAATGAACTTTGGTATTGTGCAAATATGAAATTTAAATATTGAAGTCTTTGTGTTGTGTTGATGTAGTCCTGGTAGTGTCGTATGCAGGAATAACATACAGGAGTACGCAGTGAGTTTTCAAGTTCAAACTAGGCAGGTTATTTATCTGATAAAATGTCAATACTGTACAGATTTGTTAAGGTCACTTTGGTCTTTATGTATTTGCACTGGCTGGTTCTATGCTAACTGTTTAGGTCACCTGATGGATTTTAGTGAGGTCGCATGATGGGTTTTGTTGAGGTCATCTTATGCAATTTGATGAAGTCACTTTATGGGTTTTGATGAGATTACCTGAGGGCTTTTATTGAGGTCAATGTTGGTTTTGTTGAGGTCACCTTATGGGTTTTATTGATGTCACCATATGGGTTTTGTTAAGGTCAACGTATGTGATTTGATGAGGTCATTTTATGGGTTTTGATGAGATTACCTGATTGGGTTTTATTGAGGTCACTGTTGGTTTTGTTGAGGTCACCTTATGGGTTTTATTGAGGTATCCATATGGGTTTTGTTAAGGTCAACGTATGTGATTTGATGAGGTCATTTTATGGGTTTTGATGAGGTTACCTGAGGGGTTTTATTGAGGTCACTGTTGGTTTTATTGAGGTCACCTTATGGGTTTTGTTGAGGTCTCCTTATGGGTTTTGTTAATTAAGGTCAACTTATGTGATTTGTTGAGGTCACCTTATGGGATTTGTTGAGGTCACAGTGGAGTGTATTGTATTGCAATTGTAATGGTAATTATTTGTGCATCTATTCAACCAAAGAAATTCATTAAAAAAATAACAATCAATGATTATTAAGAACACTCTTTTAACTTGGATCAATTGTTCTTTCCTATAATTAAAGTTTGAGATAAATTCATGGTCAAGGAGGCAAATCATTGAGGGTGTTATTGCTTCATTCTACTGAACAATTGAGGTGAATACAATTCTTCACTTTTATTCTAAAATATGGAAGACAAAATGTAAGATTAGTAATGATTACTCAAGCTTACCAATAGAGTTACATAAATAACGAGCTTACTTTTTAAATTTACAGAAAGTGAAGAAGACCCCAAGCTCTGCTACAAGAGAAACACCAGTGATCAAGTCAAGTAAGACAAGCCTACCAAGAAGGTAAGTGTTATCAATACTATGTTGTTTGTTGTAACCACTGTCCTATAATCAGGTTAGCTTAGTGGTTTCATTTCCTGCCCAACCTCAGTGGACCTTGGTTTGAATCCCACTTCAGACCAGAGCCTTTCATTATCCTTATCCATTCAGTAGCCTTCAGATTCTCCATAGAGTTGTTGATCTTCCAAATATCAACAAGAAGTACCAGAGAAGGACCTCACTTTATGATCAGTTTTATTTTTAACAAAAGTCAACAACTTGGATTTCTGATTTTAGGATAAACAAACGTTTCTCATTAGCCATCTTTTTGTTGAAATACTGGGCTCCAGAAGGCAATCAAAAATGACTCAAACAAGAAAATTGTGTAAAAATCTCCTCTTCACATTTACTCATACAGATTAGTGTTTAAATTCAAAAATTCTAAAAAAACATTTAAGTTTATTTCCACAGTATACTCTATGGATAAGTCAAACTTGAAACCATAGTCTAGTGAAAGTGTCATACATGTACATATTGAAGGGAAGTTCAATTTCTACTGTACATATTGGCGTTTTTAAAGTCAAAACCAAAGTACAAAGTGTAGACCTATAGTGTTTGTTAGCCAAAAAACACTAGGTTTATGGGAACAAGTACATGCTTGCAAACGTCAAAAAGTTAACACAGAAAGTTTTTATCTAATCGGTTGCAACATAAGGTAACAAGTTTTTAATTGTGTTACAAGAGAGCACTGTTTAATATTGGAATGACATCATCATTGATACTTGAGGAAGCAACGTGTCAATTGTCATTTCCTACACTGAAACCATGTCTGTTTTACCTTACATGTTGACTACACAGATGGAATTATGGCAGAATTTGATTTTATTAAATACAAATGTTCATGGATTATAATTATAGTGACTATAAAACTCCAATTGCAACATCTAAAGATACACCTGTTGAGCAAAATTGCTTTAAGTATTGCAAGTAAACATTGTTTTGCTTCAAACACAAATTTTGGAAAGAACTCTTAGATCATAGTGGGGATGTTATGTCAATTTTGTTTGACTTTATACATGTACATGTAACTTCTCAAATGAAATCCCCTGCAGTCAAAAACCAACCTATAACGCTGATGATGTAAACTCAACATCACATGTTTCTAAATTGCTCAGCCTTTAATAATCTGCTTTCTGTTTTAATCCATTTTATCGCCTAAACGATACAATGCTTTATACGCAGGGAGGACAGTGTTTCATGTCACAGCGGCACGCATGCTTGTGGTGTTTTTTAGAGGCAAAAAAGTTGTTAACTTAGGTGGGTTAACGTGCGTGCGGGCGCACTGTGTAAATTCTTACAAATCTAGGTAACAACAATTTCGCGGGCAGAAAACATATTGCTGTTCATGTATTGGTAAAGAATAATTATAATTATGAATGTGTTACAAATTATGTTATATAAAACGTTTTGGATAATATGTAGTGCAGGGTAAAGCAACCAATGGCTGCAATTCTTGCGTTGCTGGGGACGCTTGTGCAAGCGGGAAAGTTGGGGGATAAATCACTTTCGTCATAGTCTTGTCTGAGTATGCATGGTAATAATTTTCGGGGTTTATAAAGTTTTTTTCAAATGTTAGATATCAAGCCGTTTCCCGAGGATAGGATCTAGTGCCTGTGGTCGACGGCCTTCCGTTCCGTCAGCATGTTACGGCTACGAATTCCCGATTATGGCCTCGCTCTTCAGAGGGATCAGGCCGTGGAGACGGACCTCGTCATTCACAGCAGTCACGTCACACACCGGAATCCTGGGTTGGGACAGTCTCTGGGGAACACCAGAAATGCCGCCAACTAGTTAATAAGGCTTTCAGAGGCTGCATGTAACATTGAGCGAGGAAGAGATAGGGATGTTTCCCGTTTCGTGGCGTGGGGTGTTCATTTGAATTCTATTCTAGATGGAGGTAGCAAAAACAGCTTGACTCCGTCGGACCATGGTCGGAGACACATGATGAAGGAGTCAACTTACTCACGGGGATTTCGGGTCCCACACCATGAACATGCAATGCAAAAAACGGAGCTAAGTTTACATTTGGTTAATTTACATTGTATACAGTTTTTTACAGGCTAGGACAGTCAATAGGTATCTATATTCAAAAACATTGTAGCACGTGAGGGATTTGGACCACATTCTGTATGTGCTTTAATATTTATAATACTATTACTAGGACTGGTGGAAACATAATTTGGAACTCTAAAACCTGTAGGGCCTACAGGTTGGGCAAAACACAATTGATAAATAAGCTTACGAAACAAAATTGGTTAAACGTAGGCCTATCTTTATTAAAATTAGTTCGTTACTAAACTAGTCACCTATCGATATAAAACTGTTTAATAACTTTAAAGTTGCGATTTTACTTTGAGTTAGGGGCCTAGTACTAGTAGATTTTCATTCTGTGGGAATTTACTTTGTTGCATTTGTTGCTTCTCCATGCGGGGGCGTGTGTGGCTGTAAGTTGGATCTTGGTTTTATTTGTTACAATCGCACTCGGTGATTTGAATTTTGTTCAGGATCAAAAACTGTATGCTTGTACATTGCTTTCATGTATTGATGCATATGTACATTTAATAACATCCTTTGTGGTGGCGTAGTCATGTCGCCTCACGTATATGCTTTTCATTGACACATTGGTTTGTGTCCTCGGATCAAAAAGTGTAGGTCTGTTCATTGCTTTCATGCATTGATGCATATAATGTTCATTAAATTAAATAACAACATTATCCTTTGTGGTGGTGTAGCCATGTCGCCTCACGGATATGTTTTTCATTACGACACATTGGATTGTGTCCTCGGATCAAAAAGTGTAGGTCTGTTCATTGCCTTCATGCATTGATGCATATGTACTGTACATTAAATTAAATTATAACATCCTTTGTGGTGGCGTAGTCATGTCGCCTCACGTATATGTTTTTCATTACGACACATTGGATTGTGTCCCTCGGATCAAAAAGTGTAGGTCTGTTCATTGCCTTCATGCATTGATGCATGTATATTAAATTAGATTATAACATTATCCTTTGTGGTGGCGTAGTCATGTCGCCTCACGTATATGTTTTTCATTACGACACATTGGTTTGTGTCCTCGGATCGAAAAGTGTAGGTTTGTTCATTGCCTTCATGCATTGATGCATATGTACATGTACATTACATTCCTTTGTGGTGGCGTAGTCATGTCGCCTCACGTATATGTTTTTCATTACGACACATTGGATTGTGTCCCTCGGATCAAAAAGTGTAGGTTTGTTCATTGCCTTCATGCATTGATGCATGTATATTAAATTAGATTATAACATTATCCTTTGTGGTGGCGTAGTCATGTCGCCTCACGTATATGTTTTTCATTACGACACATTGGTTTGTGTCCTCGGATCGAAAAGTGTAGGTTTGTTCATTGCCTTCATGCATTGATGCATATGTACATGTACATTACATTCCTTTGTGGTGGCGTAGTCATGTCGCCTCACGTATATGTTTTTCATTACGACACATTGGTTTGTGTCCTCGGATCGAAAAGTGTAGGTTTGTTCATTGCCTTCATGCATTGATGCATATGTACATGTACATTACATTCCTTTGTGGTGGCGTAGTCATGTCGCCTCACGTATATGTTTTTCATTACGACACATTGTATTGTGTCCTCGGATCAAAAAGTAGGTTCGCTCATTGCCCTCATGCATTGATGCATATAATGTACATTAAATTAAATAGTAACATTATCCTTTGTGGTGGCGTAGTCATGTTGCCTCGTATGTTTTTCATTACGACATATTGCATTTAGTTTACAGTGGTATGGTACATTCCCAATATTGTGTTTGCGGGATAAGGCTTTCATGTTATGTTGTTTTGGTGTAAAGTTTTTTAGGTTGGACTACCCTTGGGAAATGTAAGAGATTAGATGGTTTCGCTGAATTGTGTAACCAAAGGGGTGACACATGTGGGCTGATCTCTTAACTTTGCATGAATTTATTTTATTTAGTCACAAGGGTCTGTATTTAATGGTTTGGGTGATTTAAAGGTGATTGTGTTCTCCACTAAAATGTACACACTAATATCAAAACGGACACTTGGAAAGTGTGCGATGGAGTAGAAATGTAGCTGTTTGTTGGTGTCAAGCAGGATTAAGTCAAACAATGTATGTTATCAGATTCTTTGCAAATTGAGTGTTACAATTCTAAACACTTGTCATTGACCTTCACACAAGGTATTATGGCGTCAAGCTGACTGTTGCGGTGGAGTCTGAGAACCCTCCTCCAATCCCGGACAGAGTGTATATCCTTTTATGAGCTGGTCTTGTTGGCAGCCCCCTTTGACAGCCAGTTATCTTAAAACGCCATTTTCAAGCTCTCCTGGTATCTTAGCCAAGGTCAGCTCAGGTTGATGCTGTGTGATGGAAGGTTTTAATTTGACAATCACCTAAAGTGGTTTGGCCGGATGGAATTTCGTTCTTGATGTAAAAAGTTAGAACGGGTCTTTCACCTCGAGTTGATGTGCTTATACTCCAAACTGATATTGTTCTGATCAATGTTTAACAAGGTTGGCTAATTATAGCTGGGTTGTTCTGTAACCCTCAATTATTGTGTGCTACTTTCTGAGTGGCTGCTTTTAGTGTGACCAAAGGAGACGTCACTTTGTTTCAACCAATCAATTTTAACATTTTTCCCCTATTGTCCGTCATGGTTATACATGCAACGCATGCAGTCAAACGATACTGCAGTTGGATGTTTTCGGATATTGACATTATTTTAATAACTGGTTTCTACAAACGTTATATCAATAATAATTGTGTGATAATAATTTAATGGTTCCGTGTAGAGTTACCATCACCAGGCGGCATGTCATAGCAAGCTTGGGGCCAACCTACGTTCTATTTTAGGTTTCCGTCCTTTCTCGGTCACACGTTTGGTGCAATCGTACCCCGTTGGCCGCGTTACGGTACTGTGGCATTGAGAGAGTTTCTTTCCGTGTGACTAATTGCCAATGCCGGCCTTCTCTTTGTCTATTTGGTGGTACCCCACTCGCTCGCTTTCAGTTCAATGCAGTTTGGGCACCATCCCACTATTTTGCGGAGTTGCCTTGTGAGCACATCCGTGCTCATTCCTTTCGTATTAGAGCTGTTTCATCAGCGGTTGGTGAGCTGAGCCGTTCCTTCTGTTCAGGGAATTGGAGGTATCAAGTTCGTATATTATGGGAACGAGGTGTACTACTGCGGTAGCTACATTTTGCTTCCGTTATGTTACGGACCACCACGCGTTATTATATTAGTATGCCAATCACAATGTGCTACTGCGGTTGGGCGTTCACTGCTTGTACCATCTCAAATACCATCTCAAATTTGCTTGGTCTGGCACGGCCCGGTATCGTTTTCCACATGTTTTGCCATTGGGCACAAAATCGTTTTGTGGCAACTTACGTGTGTACGTGCCATTAACCGCTGGGCGCAAGCACAGTGCGCTATACTAGGCGCTCATTATTTGCCGCACCCACAATTTGTTTGGTCGGAAACGGCCTTGTACCGTTTGGATGGCGTGCATTTGTCGTTACGGGGCACCAAACTCTTTTGTGGCAATTTGCGTGCTTTTGTTCTTTCATTGGTATTTTTGGTGTTTCTCCCTGTGGGACACGCGTTGCGTGTTTGGCGTTTTTCTCGGGATAGACACCGAAAATACAGAGTCTTGTTAAAATTAAATTCAATGTTTTACTTTTCAGCAAAACTTTTGCTTAATCTAGTTATCAGTAAACTTATAAATTAGTGACATGCATTGTTACAAGAAGTTGTGATAGCGCTCTGATGTACCACAGGGGCTATTTCCGACCGTATGTGCCAAGGTGGAAACTCACAGCTTACTTGATTGGTTAAAATCATTGTATAATTTACATGTGTGATTACTATATTGTTCTTAAATTTTATTGGGCCGTGACCGCAGGTTCGGGTCACGTGTGCCCATATTTGTTGCCCCCGTGTGCGTCAGTTAATACGGACATGGTTTCGGGTCAGGTGTACCCATATTTGTTGCCCCCGTGTGCGTCAGTTTACTGACATGGTTTCGGGTCAGGTGTACCCATATGTTTGCCCCCGTGTGCAAACTTATTAGTCAGTTTTAATACTGACATGGGCCGTGACCGCAGGTTCGGGTCACGTGTGCCCATATTTGTTGCCCCCGTGTGCGTCAGTTAATACTGACATGGTTTCGGGTCTGGTGTACCCATATGTTTTGCCCCCGTGTGCAAACATATTAGTCAGTTTTAATGCTGACATGGTTTGGGTCTGGTGTACCCCCTTATTTTGCCCCCGTGTGCAATTTATTGATTTAGGCGCAGTGTATGCCCTAAAAGGTTGGGGAGAGGTGTGCCCCGAATCAAGTTTTTATGTGCGGCAGGATAGCCAAACAGTTTTCGGCATCCGGCACAATTTTTTATTTTCTGAAAAATAAAAAACAGTTTTCAAGGCTGTGACATTAAATCAAAGAATAACCTGTTCCTTTGTTTCATTCGAATCTGCGTATAATCCATTTTATCGCCTAAACGATACAATGCTTTATACGCAGGGAGGACAGTGTTTCATGTCACAGCGGCACGCATGCTTGTGGTGTTTTTTAGAGGCAAAAAAGTTGTTAACTTAGGTGGGTTAACGTGCGTGCGGGCGCACTGTGTAAATTCTTACAAATCTAGGTAACAACAATTTCGCGGGCAGAAAACATATTGCTGTTCATGTATTGGTAAAGAATAATTATAATTATGAATGTGTTACAAATTATGTTATATAAAACGTTTTGGATAATATGTAGTGCAGGGTAAAGCAACCAATGGCTGCAATTCTTGCGTTGCTGGGGACGCTTGTGCAAGCGGGAAAGTTGGGGGATAAATCACTTTCGTCATAGTCTTGTCTGAGTATGCATGGTAATAATTTTCGGGGTTTATAAAGTTTTTTCAAATCCCACCACTTCCCACCCTTTATACAAATTGCTTGTGTGGCTTCTTGCAATGACTTGCTAGGCGTTTTTCTCGGGATAGACACCGAAAATACAGAGTCTTGTTAAAATTAAATTCAATGTTTTACTTTTCAGCAAAACTTTTGCTTAATCTAGTTATCAGTAAACTTATAAATTAGTGACATGCATTGTTACAAGAAGTTGTGATAGCGCTCTGATGTACCACAGGGGCTATTTCCGACCGTATGTGCCAAGGTGGAAACTCACAGCTTACTTGATTGGTTAAAATCATTGTATAATTTACATGTGTGATTACTATATTGTTCTTAAATTTTATTGGGCCGTGACCGCAGGTTCGGGTCACGTGTGCCCATATTTGTTGCCCCCGTGTGCGTCAGTTAATACGGACATGGTTTCGGGTCAGGTGTACCCATATTTGTTGCCCCCGTGTGCGTCAGTTTACTGACATGGTTTCGGGTCAGGTGTACCCATATGTTTGCCCCCGTGTGCAAACTTATTAGTCAGTTTTAATACTGACATGGGCCGTGACCGCAGGTTCGGGTCACGTGTGCCCATATTTGTTGCCCCCGTGTGCGTCAGTTAATACTGACATGGTTTCGGGTCTGGTGTACCCATATGTTTTGCCCCCGTGTGCAAACATATTAGTCAGTTTTAATGCTGACATGGTTTGGGTCTGGTGTACCCCCTTATTTTGCCCCCGTGTGCAATTTATTGATTTAGGCGCAGTGTATGCCCTAAAAGGTTGGGGAGAGGTGTGCCCCGAATCAAGTTTTTATGTGCGGCAGGATAGCCAAACAGTTTTCGGCATCCGGCACAATTTTTTATTTTCTGAAAAATAAAAAACAGTTTTCAAGGCTGTGACATTAAATCAAAGAATAACCTGTTCCTTTGTTTCATTCGAATCTGCGTATAAACATCTTTTATTATTGGAAGTCACTTTAAACTTTACCAACATGAAAATCAGTCAGTATGCCTATTTACACTGTACATGGTTCCAATGAAGGGTGAAGTTCAATGGAGTTCAACGTTTTCCAATTATTGTGTTCATCATACACTGCACTCATAGAGTTGTATACAAGTACATGTTCATTGATAACAACCCAGACAACTCATACAATAATGCTAGCTGTGCTGATTGACCTTTGACATTCGAGTTCAATGCCATCACACAGTACAGTACAGTAGTATGCATTGACTGTGTACTGTACCCTGTATTGATCAAGCAACTGGGGACATACTGTACATTAGAAGTACAACATTGGTATGTACATGTACATGACGTAAACGACAAGCGTGCTGCATTCCACAAGGAAATGAGACTCCATTTTGTGTTCCATAGAACAAGGGATAGTCCTGACAGTACTACAGACGTATATAGTGAAGTAGACAGTGGTTAACAGTGCTGAGGTGAGTACAGATCATAAACTAGCTGATTCAACTTAGCTTAATACTCTAGATTGAGAGGCCTAAATGTAGTACCGGTATACATGATTGATATTATTAATGTTTGTGTACTGTTCCCTGTATTAATCATGCAACTGGCGGGGGACATACTGTACATTGTAAGTACAATGTTGGTATGTACATGTACATGATGTACATGTATGGCAAGCGTGCTGCAATCCTAAAGGAAATAAGACTTCATTTTGTGATCAATAAAACAAGAGACAGATCATAAACTAGCTGATTCAACTTAGCTTACTACTTTAGCTTGAGAATCCTACATGTAGATACATACATATAGTATTCACCTTTGTTGTGATTTTTGAAATGATTTAAAAGGGATTATCCAGTAGGCATTTTTAGAAAAAAAAAATTTTTTTTGTGCTTTAAACTGAAAACAAAGACGTGATTTCATTTAGGGAATATGGGTATGTATGGGTAAGAGGTTTTCAACTGTTTTTGTTTTGTTTTGTTTTTTAGGCCTGGCTCTTGATATGTTTTACCGAGACCAGGCCTCACTATGTTCAGACAACAAGTTCATTTATTCCCATCGAAAACTATGGGGCGCCATTTATGACTTTATTATGAAACCAATATATATAGAACGAAACCAATATATATATAGAACAAAACCAATATATATAGACCAAAACAAATATATATAGGCCGAATCAAATATATGGATCAACAAATCAAAAATATATAGACCGAAAAGTGCTGCAATATTTATAAAACGAAAGCCAAAATATATAGAATGAAAACTAAAATACATAGATCAACAACTAAAATATATAGAACGAAGCGCCGCCCGCGATGATTAGGGGCCAGACTGCTAAACTTGAAATCAAGTCCTTAGATCATAGAGTTGTATAGTGCACACTCACTGGTAACTGTCAAATTATCGATCGCTGTAAGTGTAAGGTTGGCTATTCAAACACGTGAACTCCAATTTTTCAATGTTTTGGGATCATCACACTGCCACAGAGAAATGTCCCAATGTTGGGGGAACAAACTGCAGTGATTAAATTCAGGCTAGTTGAACGATTTAATTCCCAGTGGAGCTGACAAAAAAAAACCAAAGGGCCAGGGTTGACTAAACACACTACTGTGAAAATTCAGAAAACATATTAAAACTCACCTGTTTCCAGTAGACCAGTAACTATCATTATCTATTTTTTGCTTGCTAGCGCCATGATCTAGATGGAATGGCACTATACATGCATAATTCATGTTATTATTATTATTATTTTAGTACCAAGGATTATGCAAGAAGGTTCATTATTAATTCAATACAAAACATTTCTAATAAAAGCGGTGCATGCAGAGCTGAAGTGGTAAAAATAAACAGTGCCAAAACTCTACAAACAAGCTTTTTCGACTCCTGCCACCCACTGAATAACTTCAACGAATTGTTATATTGGCATTATAATCTTTTTATTCAAAACAATATTTAGTCTAAAAGGTGAAAATAACATAGGAATGTGTATGATGAGCTTATGTACGTGCTCGAAAACAAACTTCTTTTTTTCTCTTTTTTTTAATAGGGATAACTTGAAGTACATGTAAAAGGAAGGAGAGTCGAGTATGTTAGAGTAAAGTATGCGGGAGGGGAGGGTGTGATGTAAAAAGGGGGGGGGGGGGGAGGTTGGGGATTGGAGAAGCAGACCTGAGGTATCAGGGAGGATTGAAGTTGAAGTAAGGGTGATTTGTGTGAGGGATTGTAAGGGGTTTGAAAAATTATGGAAGTGGTTAGAATACAAAATTTATTTCATTGAAAGGGGGCAGGGCTGTAGTAGGACATGGGCGTCGATGGGTGGGGATATAACATGCCACACCCACTTTTTAGACTGGGGGACAGCCTATCAGATGTCCCCGCATTTTTTTGATTGACTGTTCATTAGAAATATGCAACAAACTGAGAAAAAAATACACTATTTTTCTTGATTTAATATATCCATTTGTATTTAATACAGCAATAGACGACAATTTTTGTCCCAGATGTGAAAACGACCCCCCCCCCCACACACACACACACACACACACACGCTTGGGACGCAGATGCGCCATAATATTTTCCATATTCCACAAACGCGCGTGTGATGATAAATTTATCTAACAGCTACCAATCACAATTTGAGGTTTATAGTCTTTAGCGCGCGCATAATGTACACCAGACAGAAAGAGCAGTAATAGACTGGTGGCAAAATACGTGTAAAGACATATGCCGTGACAAGGAGTGACTACAAAAATTGTACTTTTTTTGTTAAGTGATAAAATAGTAAATCAGCCCCTTTCTTTAAAGTAGTATGTTGTTGCGACTAATATGTAGCCACCCGCCTGTTATTTTGTTTGTAATGTACTTTCCAACAAAGCCGGATCACAACCTTTGTGGGCACATGATTCTAATGCATTCTGTCCATCTCACACAGTTCCCGTCGATCATAAAATATAATTATGTGTACTTTTAAAGTATTTTATTCCTACATGTAGTCCCGGCAACTGATTGGACCGCACTGAATTATGATGTCATCATCGTCCATCTGTCCCTGCTGGTCGTGACCGAGCTTGTCCCCCTCCTTTTTAAAATTTTTTAACATTGCGCTAGTACGACTGACAATGTCAAAATTTAAAAAAAGGACTACAGCGCCCCAGTTACTGGTTCTAGGTGCGCCTTATACGTTAAGGATTTATTTTGAATGGGGCCTTTGTGGGGCCCTGCGCCTTGTTCGCCGAGCGCCTTGTTCGCCGAGCGCCTTATACGCAGGAAAATACGGTAGGCCTAAATCACTGTGAGAAAAAAACGAACGTTGGAAAAGTGAGCATTTATACCTAGAGCCTTGCAAAATTTCAAAAAGGCGAAGGAATCACAGTTTTGGAAAGCAAATTCTTTGGATGATTTCGGCTTCTAAACGTTGACATTTTTGTGTTAAAAAGTGTATGGTGATTGCGGTCGTCTGGCCCAACGTTCCGTCGTATACTAGTACACATCGTGCACATTTATACGGTACTTGTACAATTTTCAAGACTTGCTGGAACTGTCCTTATTTTCAGCCACTTGAAGGTCTCTGGTACAAACTCTGGAATATTTTTCACAGATTTCAAGCAAGAAAAGCCTCAATCGAATAAATTAAATGCAACAAACAACACACTTTCCTATGGAGGACGTCGTGTTTGTTTACATTTTATACCTAGAAGGGGGCACTTAACACGGGTTGCGCAATCGGTCTATTGGAAAGAGATCAGTAGATTGACGAGTTTGAGTGTGAGTGCATGCCACTACAACTCTATGATCTAAAGACTTGATTTCCAGTCTAGCAGACTGGCCCCTAATATTCGCGGGCGGCGCTTCGTTCTATATATTTTAGTTTTCGTTCTATATATTTTGGCTTTAGTTGTATAAATATTGCAGCCTGGCCCTTAATCGTCGTAGGCAGCGCTTCGGTCTATATATTTTTGATTTGTTGATCTATAATTTTTTTTTTTCATTCTGTATTTAATGCTAATGGTTTAGTTCTATATATTTTGTTTTGATTTATATATTTTTGTTTCGTTATATATTTATAGAGATTTCATTCTATATATTTGATTTGACCTGTTTTGGTCTATATATATTGGTTTTGTCTATATATATTGGTTTCGTTCTACACATATTAGTTTCAATCCATATACTGGTTTGATCTATATATATATTGGTTTCGTTCTATATATTGGTTTCGTCCTAAACGGCTCCCCATAGAAAACACCTTTCTTTAAAAACATCAGAAAATCTGTAACACGTTGCTGACTTCGAAAACGGATTCTCCTTTCAAAACATCAAAGTAGATAAATTGTCATGATTTTCTATTGTTCTCATAATTCCATTTGATTGTTCTGATTAACTGTACATGTAACAATGTCAATGACAGTAAAAATGTTCACATAACTGGTATGGAGAATCAATCAAATTCATCATCCCATCGCCAACCTACGAGTTATCTCGTAGTGATGCGGTACGAGATAACTCATTGATGGCATTGTGGAAGAATCAACTCTATACCATTGCCAACCTACAAGTTATCTCGTAGTGATGTGGTACGAGATAACTCATTGCTGGCATTGTGGAAGAATCAGCTCTATACCATTGCCAACCTATGAGTTATCTCACTCATAGTGATGGGGTATGAGATAACTCATTGCTGGCATTGTGGAAGAATCAACTCTATACCATTGCCAACCTATGAGTTATCTCACTCATAGTGATGGGGTATGAGATAACTCATTGATGGCATTGTGGAAGAGTCAACTCTATACCATTGCCAACCTATGAGTTATCTCACTCATAGTGATGGGGTATGAGATAACTCATTGCTGGCATTGTGGAAGAATCAACTCTATACCATTGCCAACCTATGAGTTATCTCACTCATAGTGATGGGGTATGAGATAACTCATTGCTGGCATTGTGGAAGAATCAACTCTATACCATTGCCAACCTATGAGTTATCACACTCATAGTGATGGGGTATGAGATAACTCATTGCTGGCATTGTGGAAGAATCAACTCTATACCATTGCCAACCTATGAGTTATCTCACTCATAGTGATGGGGTATGAGATAACTCATTGATGGCATTGTGGAAGAATCAACTCTATACCATTGCCAACCTATGAGTTATCACACTCATAGTGATGGGGTATGAGATAACTCATTGCTGGCATTGTGGAAGAATCAACTCTATACCATTGCCAACCTATGAGTTATCTCACTCATAGTGATGGGGTATGAGATAACTCATTGCTGGCATTGTGGAAGAATCAACTCTATACCATTGCCAACCTATGAGTTATCTCACTCATAGTGATGGGGTATGAGATAACTCATTGCTGGCATTGTGGAAGAATCAACTCTATACCATTGCCAACCTATGAGTTATCACACTCATAGTGATGGGGTATGAGATAACTCATTGATGGCATTGTGGAAGAATCAACTCTATACCATTGGCAACCTATGAGTTATCTCACTCATAGTGATGGGGTATGAGATAACTCATTGCTGGCATTGTGGAAGAATCAGCTCTATACCATTGCCAACCTATGAGTTATCTCACTCATAGTGATGGGGTATGAGATAACTCATTGCTGGCATTGTGGAAGAATCAGCTCTATACCATTGCCAACCTATGAGTTATCTCACTCATAGTGATGGGGTATGAGATAACTCATTGCTGGCATTGTGGAAGAATCAACTCTATACCATTGCCAACCTATGAGTTATCTCACTCATAGTGATGCGGTATGAGATAACTCATTGATGGCATTGTGGAAGAATCAACTCTATACCATTGCCAACCTTTGAGTTATCTCACTCATAGTGATGAGGTATGAGATAACTCATTGCTGGCATTGTGGAAAATTCAACTCTATACCATTGCCAACCTATGAGTTATCTCACTCATAGTGATGGGGTATGAGATAACTCATTGATGGCATTGTGGAAGAATCAACTCTATACCATTGCCAACCTATGAGTTATCTCACTCATAGTGATGGGGTATGAGATAACTCATTGCTGGCATTGTGGAAGAATCAACTCTATACCATTGCCAACCTTTGAGTTATCTCACTCATAGTGATGAGGTATGAGATAACTCATTGCTGGCATTGTGGAAGAATCAACTCTATACCATTGCCAACCTATGAGTTATCTCACTCATAGTGATGGGGTATGAGATAACTCATTGATGGCATTGTGGAAGAATCAACTCTATACCATTGCCAACCTATGAGTTATCTCACTCATAGTGATGGGGTATGAGATAACTCATTGATGGCATTGTGTAAGAATCAACTCTATACCATTGCCAACCTATGAGTTATCTCACTCATAGTGATGGGGTATGAGATAACTCATTGCTGGCATTGTGGAAGAATCAACTCTATACCATTGGCAACCTATGAGTTATCTCACTCATAGTGATGGGGTATGAGATAACTCATTGATGGCATTGTGGAAGAAACAACTCTATACCATTGCCAACCTATGAGTTAGCTCACTCATAGTGATGCGAAATGAGATAACTCATTGATGGCATTGTGGAAGAATCAGCTCTATACCATTGCCAACCTATGAGTTATCTCACTCATAGTGATGGGGTATGAGATAACTCATTGCTGGCATTGTGGAAGAATCAACTCTCTACCATTGCCAACCTATGAGTTATCTCACTCATAGTGATGAGGTATGAGATAACTCATTGATGGCATTGTGGAAGAATCAGCTCTATACCATTGCCAACCTATGAGTTATCTCACTCATAGTGATGGGGTATGAGATAACTCATTGCTGGCATTGTGGAAGAATCAACTCTATACCATTGCCAACCTATGAGTTATCTCACTCATAGTGATGGGGTATGAGATAACTCATTGCTGGCATTGTGGAAGAATCAACTCTCTACCATTGCCAACCTATGAGTTATCTCACTCATAGTGATGAGGTATGAGATAACTCATTGATGGCATTGTGGAAGAATCAGCTCTATACCATTGCCAACCTATGAGTTATCTCACTCATAGTGATGGGGTATGAGATAACTCATTGCTGGCATTGTGGAAGAATCAACTCTATACCATTGCCAACCTATGAGTTATCTCACTCATAGTGATGGGGTATGAGATAACTCATTGATGGCATTGTGGAAGAATCAACTCTCTACCATTGCCAACCTATGAGTTATCTCACTCAAAGTGATGGGGTATGAGATAACTCATTGCTGGCATTGTGGAAGAAACAACTCTATACCATTGCCAACCTATGAGTTATCTCACTCATAGTGATGGGGTATGAGATAACTCATTGATGGCATTGTGGAAGAATCAACTCTCTACCATTGCCAACCTATGAGTTATCTCACTCAAAGTGATGGGGTATGAGATAACTCATTGCTGGCATTGTGGAAGAAACAACTCTATACCATTGCCAACCTATGAGTTATCTCACTCATAGTGATGGGGTATGAGATAACTCATTGCTGGCATTGTGGAAGAATCAACTCTATACCATTGCCAACCTATGAGTTATCTCACTCATAGTGATGGGGTATGAGATAACTCATTGATGGCATTGTGGAAGAATCAACTCTCTACCATTGCCAACCTATGAGTTATCACACTCAAAGTGATGGGGTATGAGATAACTCATTGCTGGCATTGTGGAAGAAACAACTCTATACCATTGCCAACCTATGAGTTATCTCACTCATAGTGATGGGGTATGAGATAACTCATTGATGGCATTGTGGAAGAATCAACTCTATACCATTGCCAACCTATGAGTTATCTCACTCAAAGTGATGGGGTATGAGATAACTCATTGCTGGCATTGTGGAAGAATAAACTCTATACCATTGCCAACCTATGAGTTATCTCACTCATAGTGATGGGGTATGAGATAACTCATTGATGGCATTGTGGAAGAATCAACTCTCTACCATTGCCAACCTATGAGTTATCTCACTCAAAGTGATGGGGTATGAGATAACTCATTGCTGGCATTGTGGAAGAATCAACTCTATACCATTGCCAACCTATGAGTTATCTCACTCATAGTGATGGGGTATGAGATAACTCATTGCTGGCATTGTGGAAGAATCAACTCTATACCATTGCCAACCTATGAGTTATCTCACTCAAAGTGATGGGGTATGAGATAACTCATTGCTGGCATTGTGGAAGAATCAACTCTATACCATTGCCAACCTATGAGTTATCTCACTCATAGTGATGGGGTATGAGATAACTCATTGATGGCATTGTGGAAGAATCAACTCTATACCATTGCCAACCTATGAGTTATCTCACTCATAGTGATGGGGTATGAGATAACTCATTGCTGGCATTGTGGAAGAATCAACTCTATACCATTGCCAACCTATGAGTTATCACACTCATAGTGATGGGGTATGAGATAACTCATTGATGGCATTGTGGAAGAATCAACTCTATACCATTGCCAACCTATGAGTTATCTCACTCATAGTGATGGGGTATGAGATAACTCATTGATGGCATTGTGGAAGAATCAACTCTATACCATTGCCAACCTATGAGTTATCTCACTCATAGTGATGGGGTATGAGATAACTCATTGATGGCATTGTGGAAGAATCAACTCTATACCATTGCCAACCTATGAGTTATCTCACTCATAGTGATGGGGTATGAGATAACTCATTGCTGGCATTGTGGAAGAATCAGCTCTGTACCATTGCCAACCTATGAGTTATCTCACTCATAGTGATGGGGTATGAGATAACTCATTGCTGGCATTGTGGAAGAATCAACTCTATACCATTGGCAACCTATGAGTTATCACACTCATAGTGATGGGGTATGAGATAACTCATTGCTGGCATTGTGGAAGAATCAACTCTATACCATTGGCAACCTATGAGTTATCACACTCATAGTGATGGGGTATGAGAATGCGGAAGAATCAGGTCTAACCATTGCAAACTATGAGTTTTCTCACACAGACGCAGTACGAGATAACTAGTAGGGGGCACAGTGGAACAGTCAACTCCATGACATTGCCAGCTACGAGTTATCTCGTAGATATTTTTTCATAGATAATTTATAAATGAACGTTTGTTGACATATAGACACCCCCAAAAAAACTATTAAGTATACACATTTTGGCAAATGGGGATTGTATCATTTTTAGGCTATACTGCAACAAAAATTGTAATTTTCCCAACAAAACGGAAAAAAGTGACATTTGCGGTTTTCCTTCTGTTTGAATCTGTTGCTTTTTTCAAATCATAAGAGTGAGCTGTAAGCCTGTGAGTTGATCATAGTTAATGCAGACTACCCCCCCCCTCCTCCTCAACCCAGCATGTTTCAGGCTCCATTTTTTAACAAAAAAGGAGGAAGCAATACTTGTTGTGAACTAAAGCATTATTTCTACAGAACCTAAAAGCTCCTCTTTTAGGATGTCACCCCTGCTTTGGTGTTCAAAGTGTTACTTTACAGCGCCCCCTTTTGATGAATCTCTCTCTAAAAAGAAAAAAAGGAAACTTGCACAATATTGTTTGAAACAGCAATAAATTGGCTCAGAAATATTGTGGTTGTAAATGTGAGCCAAAATGAATACAAGTTATTGGTGGTACACACATTTGTGGCATTGATCCTGGGGTGAGGTTGTATTATGTGTGCAGTGGTGCAAATAACAAAAGAGGTAGGAGTCTTTACTGTGAATCACATGTAGATAACTCAGACAGAAACATTCGATAACTTTGTTTCAGGTGATCACTGAGGCATACTAACTTAAACCTTAGTAAAATATAGAATGGAAAACTAAACCAAACTAGCCTCTTTGCAGGATCATTATATCATCTTCAGCCTAAAACTGTCAAAACAGTTTTCCATGACCTTGGTACGCAAGATCTGCATGATAAGCTTAAGAGGTGTGTCTTCTACTGAGGTTTTTCTTTGTTGAGAAAGAGGTTCATCAAAAGGGGCCACTATAAAGCAACACTTTGAATACCAAAGCAAGCAAGCAATCAAGCTTTAGGGGTGACATCCTTAAAGGGAGCTTTTAGGTTCTGTAGAAAAAATAATGCTGTAGGTTGAGTCTGTATAGATACTGGTTCAGTGCTTAAGTTCACAACAAGTATTGTTTCCATCAGAAAAATGTAGGCTAAAACATGCTGGGTTGGGGGTTGGGGAAGGGGGGGGGGGTAGGGAGTTAGTCAATGCCACAAATTGAGAAGAAGAAGTAATTCGCCATGCATTTCAATGGTAAATGTTACTTGTGTGCTAGTTCGTGAAAACAAAGATTGTCAATTTCGGGCAAATGTTGCCATACATAATTATTATGATTAAAAAAGTAAGGCAAGTGAAGTTTTGAAACTTCATGAAACTGTAGGGCATGACGAAAAAAACATAAAAAACTGAAAACTGAAACAAATATGGTTTTGTACACAAGGTGCTACTTTGTGGCGTCGGTGACGAATTGAAAGCAATAAAGTTGTGTTTTTGAAGGGTGACAAACTGAAGTAAAACCTTGCATTTCATTTTTAACAAAAGAGGGCACCATAACAAAACAATTGTACTTACCAATTGCAAGCAATAAAGATGTGTTTTTGAAGGGTGACAAAAAGAGGGCACCTTAACAAAGTGACATGCTTAAAGGGGCTGTTGGGTTATGTAAAAATAATGCTTTAGTTGGAGTCTGTAACATGCTTTATTAAGTTGACAAGTACTGTTTCATTTTTGTATTCATGCCTCTTAAATAAAATCAGAAGATCGAATGCTAGAACAGTTGGGGAGGGGGTTAAAAAATCCAATTTTGCAAACCAAAATGCTGCTTACCCAATAGAAGTTAAACATATGCCTGCAACTCACTCTTAAAATATGAAAAAGTCCAAGATTCATAAAAGTGTTCCTTTTGTTGTGTATTATTACTTCAAACTGAAGGAAAACCTTAAATTTCATGTTTCCGTTTTTGTGGGAAGATTACACTTTTTGATGCAATACTTAGTGGAGAAGGTACAAACTTTGTGATTTTCCTTGAACTCGGACAATCAGCTTGCCTTTTACTTTTTAAGCAAGCGTCTTTTTCATTGTAAACTAAAATCTGAATTCCCTGTGGTATAAGGAATGCTGGGTTTTGATAAATACAGCTTCACTATCGGCTTGATTGCCTGAATTTTTGCAGCATTTGGAAGTGTGACCCATGAAGAGCTATAATCACTGAGATTTCAAAGATTTGAATATAAATACTAAATCCTCTGACCAAAAATTTTACACCACCATGGTGAGTCCGGTACCTCTTTTGAATGTATGTTTTGTTTCATTGCATTCCCTCAATAATGTACAGTGCATTTATCATTGTTTTGTTTCCCACCTGAAAGTGATGCATATTTTATTATCTTTGCTCTTTGATATTCATTTCCAGATAAAATGGCATCTTCTGACCCATCAAAGGTTTCAGCTCTAGAGAAAATCAGAAAGGATCATCTGGAGTGCAGTATTTGCCAAGAAGAATACACAGAACCCAAAGTACTGGACTGTGTTCACAGCTTCTGTGAACACTGCATACTTGAATATCACTCTTCCAATGTTAAGAATGCTAAGATGATTAGTTGCCCACTGTGTCGACAGGAGACACAACTTCCTGAGAAGGGTGTGCAAGATCTCAAGACTAACATCATTCTAACTGGTCTTGCACTTCAAGTAAAGCAACTCAGCTCATCAGAAAACACCAAGTTGATCTGTAAACTTTGCAAAGAGGAAAATGAAGCAACCCATTTCTGTTTAGACTGCCCTGTGTTTATCTGTGCAACTTGCAAAGAAATTCACAACCAAATTCCAGCATCATCAAGCCACACAGTAGCTACTTTGAAAGACATTCTTGATGGGAAGATTTCATCAAAAAAGAAGATACAAAAACGTTATCCAGAATGCCAGACTCATGAAGGTGAAGTGATGAGGTTTTTTTGTACAACATGTGATGTGATGATTTGTAGAGATTGCACTGTCATAGATCACCGTAATCCACCACATGAGTATATTGACTGCAACCGAGCCTCATCCACATATAAACAGTCATTGGCTCAACTCATGACTCCCCTTGAAGAAATCCTAAAGAAACTTGAACAGTCTCAAGCAACTGTCTCAACACTGAAAGACAACCTAGATGTTTCAGTTGAGAGAACCATGGCAGAGGTGAAGAACAGAGCTGATGAGATCAGGGCTGAAGTAACAGCTCAAGAGAGTCGCATCATGGATGAAATAAAAACCATCCACAAAGATCGGAACAAGAAATTGAAGGAATATGAGCAAACAGTGAGTGTAAACTCACAGCAAATACAGCAATCACTGCAGAAAGCCAAAGATGTCAGCAAGATTTCATCAGCTCCTGACTTCCTTGCACTCTATCCTACTATCAGTAAGGACTTAAAATTACTCAGAGGTCAAAATCAACCCACGATAGATTCTACCCTTTCCCATCTGAGATTCAATCCAGGGGTTTGTGACATCACCCTGGGTAATCTCATTGGACTAAGGTGGGAGCTGTGTTTGGAGTTTAATGATGATTTCAAAGGGGCTTGGGGTATTGATGCTTCTCTACCTGGGGATGAGGTGGCAGTGGCAGACAACAGGAATAAAAAAGTGGTAATCTCTGACACTAAGGGACACAAGAAGAAAACTATCCAATCATCAGACAGTAAGTTCCTTACAAAGTCATTGATTTAGAGGTATAGTACTTTGTGCAAAGTTCTAACAGTGTAAAAATAAGACTTGATTTGTTATCAGGGTGACAGTCAAAGTGTGTTTCATGAGAATAATTAGCTATTCTTGTCCAATACTATAATCAAATCAGAGATTTTATCAAACAATATTTTGATGTCATCAAATGAAATCACTAACTGAAAATGATATCTACATGTATATCAGACATGATTGCAATAGATAAAAGGAATAGTCAAAGTGCATGTCATGAAAATGATTGATTATTGCTATTCCATTGTATTTAACCCTATCAGGACCGGGCTTTTTTTGGTTGTACGGGGACCGGGGAGGGGCACATAGTGCCCCCCCCCCCTCCGTATTTTTCAAAGTGTTTGACCGATCTTGATGAAACTTGCCACAAATGTTCATTTCAACGAGTTGTACATGATGACGTCACAAAATTCCAAAAAATTGTCACTAGAGGGCGTTTTTGACTGTTTTTTGCCCAAATCGTGTTTTTGCCATAACTTCTGTATTTTTTGTCCGAATGTTTTGAAACCTGGCAAACATGTACATTTGAACAAGATAAATATAATTTGAACCTAATTTAGTCACTGGAGTTATCTTTAGGGGGCATAAAAATTCATTAATTTATCCCATTTTCGGGGAAAAAATGTTTTTTTGCATTTTTTTCTCTTAATAATCAAAATGGCCGCCGCCAAGGGCCCAGGGAGAAATGACAGGACTTGATTGACAAATCTTAATATTTTTTGGGTCTGAAAAGTAAGAAATTAGCAGGTTGAAAATGTTCCATTGTTAAAAAACTTGATATAATTTGACCCCCTAATTACAGGCTGAAAACACAAAATCCAAGATGGCCACCAAAAATGGCAGCCATTATAAATTCCCAAAAGCATTTCAGACTATCACGTGACTCACCCCTATCACTTTTCTGGCAAGAAAACATAAAATAAGTGGAAATTATGTCCAAAAGTCTTAAAAATCACTAAAAAAAACAGTAAAATCGTGTGACCCAAAGTCAAACAAATGATTGCCAATATGATCCTAGATATATTTTAGGAAAAGTCAGATAATTTCGCGGTGATCAGATTAAGCGTTCAAAAGTTATGGGAAAAAAATTGGTAGGGGGGCACATTGTGCCCCCCCCCCCCCCCCCCCCCCGGTCCTGATAGGGTTAAAACAAGTGAAATATGAAATAAACAAAGTAAAAAAAGGCCTTTAATGACCTGTGAAAAAAATTAATTTAAGAATAATTCCTTTTTAAATTTTTTGTAAAAAGCAACTTAAACTGGTCAGAGGTATTAATTTGAATGTGAAGGATCATTGTATTGAGTTATATCCATTTACTCATTTGTTTTCCAGAACCACGGGCTGTTGCAGCATTCCAGAATCAGTTAGTGGTTGTAGATAGAACCAACTCAGTCAAGATGTACAATAAGAATGGCACAAAGGGATTGGATTTCTACACAGTGCCTCATAGTGAAGTGGGCAAGACAGCAGTAACCCTCCGCAGTGTAGCAGTCATGAAGGATA